>CM077214.1:24585653-25185653 GCA_039654625.1 Rhinogobio ventralis | reverse complement strand
TGTGAAATGATACGTTTCATATTAAAAGCAGGTTTGGCAATTTGACGTGAGATTTACTTGGGCAGAGTTAGAGCGTGAGACAGAGCCTGAAAGCGTGTGTCTCATGCCAAATGCTTGAGAGTTGGCAACCCTGCTTCCATTTGTGCTATGTCATAGTTTTGATGACTGTATTATTATTATTATTTTTATTATGATGTGTAAATTAGTGCTGTCAATCGATTTAAAAACTATATATAATTAATCAAATTTTTTTTCTGTAATTTATCGCGATTAAAAACATTGGAATTTTTAAATATTTTTTTATATTGTAATAATTAATTTAGAAACAACTTAAAGATGGTATATTTTAAATATTTGTTGCAATGGCATATTTATGAAGGCCAGTATCATTGATACTAATACTGATACTGATGTCTCTATGAAATAGAGTTATGACACTTAAAGTTCAAATCAAAGGGAGATATTTTATTTTAAAGAAATCACTTTTTAAGGACTACAACAAGCTTCTTCACGGGTTATCACAATCCCTAAAATTTACATAAACCCTGCCCCCGGGAACACACAACAAAGGGACGAAACCATGTTGAGAAGAGAAAGAGTTTGTCAAGATCACCAGTGAGAGTGCCCCGTGGTTACCATCAGAGGGCACTCCACCCCGGACTGTCACTCCATCTAGGACTACATTTCCCATAACTCTCTGCTCGAACTCATTATCCCTGACTACATCCACCTGTGTCTCATTACCCTATTTACCTCAGCCTATATAAACCATGTTCACTCTGTCATTTACTGCTAAGTCTTGTTTAGTGTAGCAACTGCAATTCTGAGCGTTTTTACCGATTTCATGTCTCTTGGTTTTTGGATTACTCTTTTGCCTGTGTTCCCTGCCTTGTTGTGTTTGTTTGTTTGGCCTGCCTGCCTGTGTTTTGACCTTGCCTGAACTCTTGACTACGATTGTGGATTACCCTTTCAATAAAGCTGCTTTTGGATCCTCTACCTGTGTCTCTCGGAGCAGTACGTTAGAGTTGTTGTAGTAGAGCACATTTAGGATTCTGCTCAAGCTGTCGTATCAGTCTTTTCACATTTATTGCAATACAGTACGTAACACAAATGCAATAGCATGTCATAAAAGCAAGATAACATAAGTTATAACCGTAATTAAACTAAACTATATAAATATATATAACTGTTCTATCTTCATGCAGCATATATTCTCTGGCTCTGAAGGCCTCTTACAACAGTTCCCACACGAGCGATTTATAGATTATCATGACAGAATATGCTAATCAATTACTTGACTCCTTTGACTCCACATCAGCTCCATAAATTCATCAACTAACCATTCAGAAACACCCTGTTGCATTCTACATGTTGTCACTTCTTAGTGAGTCTCTTCATTATTGTCCGACTCTGGTTTGAACATAAAAGGCTGAACAGTTTTGGACATTTTCAGTGCGTGTCTGCATGAGGTAATAGGAGCTGCTAACACGAGCTCTTGAAGCGCTGCTCTCTTCTAGAAAAGGGTCAATTTTAACATGCTATAAAAAATGATCTGTGGGGTATTTTCAGCTAGACTTCACATTCACACTCTGGGGACATCAGAGACTTATTTTATATCTTGAAAAAAGGGGCACAAAATAGAGGACTGTGTGTGATTGTTCGTTCAAGAGCAAAAGAGAACTTGATACTGTGTGCGTCGTTTTGTGCGTCGTGTGTGTGTGAGGACATTTACTGACAGCGCGTTCTCTTTGTCTTTTCGTGCTTGAATGATTTAAAAGCATTTGCATGAATAAGAGCGTGATCATATAATGTAACGCTAGCCAAAGGACGACAGAAAAAATGGATGCTGCGTTAATTGCGTTAAATATTTGAAACGCATTAAACTGAGAAAATGAATCGCATTAACACGCTAATTTTGACAACACTAGTGTAAATTGTCATAATGAAAACTGAGTATGTGTCCAAACTTTGTGGTAGTGTACACGATAGGTCTACTCTTCATAAAATATTGAAGTATAGGCTAGTGCTAATCTAATACCAGACTACATAATACTATTGTATATTCAGTCTAACATTTACATTTTTTTTATTAAAGTTGTATTTCTATATTTCAGACATTAAAGAAATGCTTGACCACTGATACTGTGATTGACCAAACCGAATCAATTTCAGAGCCTTAATAAATACAACATTTGCAACGCTTACAATAACATCTTGATTTGTTAACTTTAGTTAACTACATTACTTAAAAGATGAACTAACAATGAAGCATACTTCTGCATTAACAAATGAGACCTTTTTAAAGTGTTACCTATACTATATTGAAAGGGTTAGTACACACAAAAGTTAAAATTCTGTTATCATTTACTCACCCTCATGTTGTTCCAAACCAAACTTTGATTCATCTTCGAAACAAAAGTGAAGATATTTTTCCTGAAATTAGAGATTTTAATCCCTACAATGAGTCCACGCATCTACCATTTTGACGCTTCAAAAACTTCATAAAGAGATCGTAAAACGAATCCATATGAATTGAATGGCTCAATCCAAATTTTCTGAAGAGACATGATCATTTTTTATGATAAACAGCTTTTATTCACATAAACATTCATCAGTTCACACATCAGTTATGGTAAACGGAAGCTCAAGCATGTTCACTTGACGCATGAGAAAATTTTGACTAAACCGCTCAATTCATATGGATTAGTTTTACAATCTTTTTATTAACTTTTAGAAGAGACAAAGTGGTAGTTGCTTGGGCTGTCAATGTAGGGAAAGAAATCTCTCAGATTTCATTAAAATGATCTTGATTTGTGTTATGAAGATGAACGAAAGTCTTTCAGGTTTGGAACGACATGAGTGTGATTTTTATTTTTCAGTGAATTAACCCTTTAAACTAGTTTTAGAAATGAGTTACTAATAAATGTTATACTGTATATTATAGATACTTATACTATATCATTAGATAACAAAAGTACTGTACCATACTATATGTTATGTAGCCTAATGCATTCACAATGCATACTATAATAATACTGTAATATTCATTAATTAATGACTGCTTATCAGGTTTTTACATAGATTATGTTGAAACTATTGTCATAATCAGAAAAAATGTTATCATATCAGATCACATCAGTTTGTCTATGCTAGTTCAGGTTCTGTCTGTATCTAAGGAAATTCCACTGAACAGTTTTTTCTTTCTCAGTAACTCTAAATGCACAATCAGGAGATCATTTTGAAGGGTTTATGTTACAAGCAAATCAAGTTGGATCGACTAATCCCATTGGTGCTTTTAGTGTGGTGGACAGTGCTACACAGGTCATCTACTGCGATACTGTGGCAGTGAGTTTTTCTACATTTATATTTTGATTACATTACTTGGTTCCATTATTAATAATCATAAAGTAGCATTGGATGACATTGATGTATTTTTGTTTTTAAAATAACAGCATTGACATATATTATATTATATTATATTCAGAATCGTGCAGTTTCTCATACATCAGCTTCTAAAAAGACTTCAATTCAAGCTAAATGGAAGGCCCCTACATCTGGACTGATCAACAATATAGAGTTCAGGTATCATTTTTCCTGCGTCATTAAATGCATTGTTTTATCATTTGTATGTTATTACATAGTGTGATATTTATTTTTATTTTTTTTATGGAATTTTCTTTTCAGAACAACATTTGTTAGAAGTAAGGCAACTTTTTGGGTTGGTGTCAAGAGCTCTCCTGTTACGTATAGTGGTACTCCTGTAACTCCGTCTGTAAGTTTTGCTTTTTTTCTACACCTACAAAAACATGAAATCTAGGAATATGTTGATCTGTTCTCGTACACCGATCGGGCATAACAGGTGAAGTGAATAACACTGATTATCTCTTCATCACGGCAGCTGTAAGTGGGTGGGATATATTAGGCAGCAAGTGAACATTTTGTCCTCAAAGTTTATATGTTATAAGCAGGAAAAATGAGCAAGTGTGAGGATTTAAATGAGTTTGACAAGGGCCAAATTGTGGCTAGAGGACTGGGTCAGAGCATCTCCAAAACTGTAGCTCTTGTGGGGTGTTCCCGTCTGCAGTGGTCAGTATCTATCAAAAGTGGTCCAAGAAAGGAACAGTGGTGAACCGACAACAGGGTCATGGGTGGCCAAGGTTCATTGATGCACATGGGGAGCAAAGGCTGGCCCGTGTGGTCCGATCAAACAGACGAGCTACCGTAGCTCAAATTGCTCAAGAAGTTAATGCTGGTTCTGATAGAAAGGTGTAGAATACACAGTGCATCGCAGTTTGTTGCGTATGGGGCTGCATAGCCGCAGACCATTCAGGGTGTCCATGATGGTCATAATGTTATGCCTGATCGGTGTATGTTGTTTTATATTCAGCACAAATTGCTCTGTTCATTTCAGGTTCCATCAAACCCTGATTGTGGGAAAACCAAAGTCTGCTTCAGTCAGCCCAACAACTGTGACCCAACTACCAGCACAGACTGTTACTTCATGGCAGTTCAGACATCATCTAACCAATCAGAATTGATCATCGAAATTTTTGGCCAAGCTGATGGATACGTCGCCATTGGGTTTTCAGATGACCAGCAAATGGTACATATTCTGTCTCACTCATGAGATATGAGCAGGCCCAAATTAAATCATATTATAAATCATAATATTTAAAAAAAAAAATAATAATTTAACAAACAAACCTTCATGAAATGTGGAATGTGTGGAACTTTGGGAGTGATGGGTGCTCCAAATTCTGCGCACAGATTCCATGTGGGTCTGGATGTCTGTTAGGTGTCTATACACTGTAAACATTTAAGTGGGTGTTGCTATGTTGGACAGATTATATTTCACCTGAAACATGAGATCCATCTGCTGAATCTCTCTATCAGCACTGACTCATTATTGTGCATTTCTCAACAAACATTAGCAAAACCCATATGTTATGTTGTTTTACCAGGAACAATGAGACAACATTGTTTATATGGTTTTAAGTGTTTTGTTTGTATTTCCAGGGCAATGACGACATCTACATCTGTGGTAAGGACAAAGACGGTTTACTCCAAGTTCAACATGCTTTTTCCACAGGAAGAAAGGCTCCAAATATTCTCCCACTGGTACAGATCGCTTCTATTCTTCTAGTGTGCCACCATTTCTAACAGTTTTTTGATCAAATATCATCACTGACACATATTCTACATGATTTACAGGGGAATGTGTCTAATATCAAGACAGCGTTGACAAATGGAAATATCAATTGTTCTTTTACTTCTCGTAATGCCATTAGCACGGGAACTAGAGCAACGTCCACTAGCCTGTACTACCTCTTGATTGCTTCTGGACCTTCCAGTCAAGGTCTGTGGTTTATCAGATTTGATTTAAAATTTCAAAGATTTATAAGATCAAAGATTTAAACAAAAAACTGTCAAATGAAATGCAGTGTTATTTTAGTATAATTCTAAACTAGTATAGTATTTATTAACCATTTCACTTTTATTTTTATATTTTCAGTTTAAGTAATGTTATGTGCTTTTGTCATTTTTATTAGTTTTTTCTTTTTATATTTTTCTCTTTGAATTTATTTTTAGTTTAGTTTAGTAATTTTAGCACTTATTTCAGTTTTTCATTTTTCATCTAATATTTATATTTTATTTTAGTTCAGCTTTAATAAAATGAAAATTGGGTTAGTTCACCCAAAAATGAATATGCTGTCATTAATTACTCACCTCATGTTTTAAACTCTAAGAACGTTTGTTCTTCCATGAAACACAAATCAAGATGCTTAGCAGAATTCTCAGAAAGTTTCAATTTACGCAAGGTAAGATTTTTAGTGAATAACGAAATTCTTCACAGAAGGCTATCAGAAGATTGGTGTACAGGACGCTTTTGTGCTAATGTTATGGTGCTTTGTTGAGCTTGACTGTCTCTAGTCACTGTATGCTTTCATTTTATGCACAAGAGTGGCATAAACTTTTTTTTAAAGGTGCTGTATGTAAGTTTTTGACTGTACTAAAGCATAAAAACACCATAATTTGTTTGCAGATATTTAGGAAACATGCTGAGTTCACATACTGAAAAACAATGCTACAGCCAGTTATTCTACTTTGAAATGTGCGCTTCGTGTCGGAATGTCTGTTTTTGTTTTGGTCTGTGCAATAACATACATTGTCAATTTACCTAATAGTATTTCGACACCCCAGGTTGCCAGTTGGCGGAAAACACAGCGTATTGCAGTCATGGAAACCAGCGAACAAGATAGGTCACAGATCCTACCCGATCTAAAAAGCGAGCATCGAGTCTGAGGAGGAGGGGGCGGGGTAAACAATATTTGGAATTCGGACTGCAGTACCACATTTCAACCACTAGCTGTCATTCTTACATACTGCACCTTTAATACATCCTCTTTTGTGTTTTCTGGAAGAGTCACTGGTTTGGAACAGCATGAGGTATAGTGAATGATAAAAGCATCTTAGGTACTTTAACTGAAGAATTATCTTCATTTGTAGGTAACATCCAAACCCACACAAAAAAATTTGTCAGTGGCACCAAGGCTGATATACTGAATCCATCCCTGGTCACCACAAACGCTGAAGAATTCCCACCAATCCTTAAAGCCCATGGTGAGTACATCATGACAGACTGCCACTGGATCCACATTAGAGCCTCACTTCAGCATTACTGTGGTCCTAATGCTACTGATCTGGTTCAGGTGCCCTGATGTTAATCGCCTGGATGACCACGGGCAGTATAGGGATGATCATAGCACGCTATTTAAAGGGAGTTGCCAAGGGCCAAGGTTTTGGCGGTAAAGATTTCTGGTTTACGGTAAGTCTATCAGTTTTTACACTCCTCACACTGTACGTAATCTTTCTGACTGACTGAGCAAAGTCATTTTGCAAATGAGGAAATCTTGTCTAGTAGTCAGGTTTTTCTACATTGGTTGCCATATTAATCACCGGACACAATCATCAACAATGCCAAGAGGCATAAAAGAGAGTACAGCTGTCAGTGTGTAAAGAGAGAAGAGTAATTTTGTTTCTCTTGTTCACATTTTAACCATATTTCAAATCGCATGTAGATTTACGTGTAAGCATTTGGCTTTAATCCAAAGTGACTGCCATTGCATGCAAGGTATTCATGCATTCCCTGGGAAATCATACCAATGACCTTGGCATTGTTAGCACCGTGCTTAAGTCTTATGTTTAAAGAGGACCTATTATGCACTTTTTCAAAGTCTTGGTTTTGTTTTTGGGGTCTACTAGAGTAGGTTTTCATGCTTGAATGTTCAAAAACACATTATTTTTCACATATTTTACATTGTTGCAGGCGGCTCACTCTGTCTAGTTCCTGTCTGTATAAAGCCCCTCCTTCCAAAATGCTCAATGTTCTCTGATTGGTCACCTGGACCAGTGTGCTGTGATTGGTCAACCATTTCAAGCGTGTTTTGGAAATGTCACGCCCCTTACCATAACCGCAAGTTTCAATACGGTATTAACGAAACTCAACCATGCCTCGCCCTTTTTTTTGCATATGCCTTGGGCGGGAATTACTTAAAAGAGGAATACTGTGACGTGTACTTTCCCAGGAGAAAATTTATGACTACAATCGAAGCGTTTCAAGGAGTTCAGACACCTTTGGAGTGTCTTTGTGCAGACCTTTTAAATGCTCAAACAGCAACATTACACACTAAAGTTGAAAATGTACAAAGGCATAACAAAATCTGACCTGAATGTCAGCTGGATCAGGTTTGTAAAAATATGGATTTTCATGTTTTGCTGTTTAGACTATAAGCAACTAAACAGGTTTAGTATGCAAAAAAAAAAAAAAAAGCTAATCTGTGAAGAGAATTACATGCGTCATGTTGGCATCTGTGTCATCAGCATGACAGTGGAAAAGTCTCTTTGATAAATGCTTTGCAGTAATAAGTATGTGTGTAGTTAGTGCAAGCAAGATAAGATAAGAAGCAAGTTATGGTGTGTGAACATCCCTTGTCATTAACAACATTTATTGTATTATATAGCCCTCAACAGATTACAGCACAGTATTACTTTTAGACAACAGTTCTATAAATACAAAGATAATATCAAGTAACTTACGTTTCAGCACAATATCAGCACTCTAAAATAAATAGACAATCTAATGTGCATTCAAAATGTCTGATTTATCTATTTTAATACATTTTAATTTTGAATAATGTGGTTTTATGCATTATGTAATGATGTTAAAAACATACAGGAAGATGATTAAAAAATAACTGGTTTATTTGTTCTTCCACAGGCCCACGTATCTCTGATGCTCCTGTCAGTGATTGCCACAGCCATCGCATTCATACTGGTGTTTTCTTATGCGCAGGATTGGGCTGGGGTAAACTAAAATAAATGTATATATATATGTACACTATATTGCTAAAAGTATTGAAACACCCCTCCAAATCATTGTTCCAGTCACTTCCATGGCCACAGGTGTATAAAATCAAGCACCTAGGCATGCAGACTGCTTCTACAAACATTTGTGAAAGAATGGGTCGCTCTCAGGAGCTCAGTGAATTCAAGCGTGGTACCGTGATAGGTTGCCACCTGTGCAATAAATCCATTTGTGAAATTTCCTCACTACTAAATATTCCTCGGTCAACTGTTAGTGGTATTATAACAAAGTGGAAGCAATTTGGAACAACAGCAAATCAGCCACAAAGTGGTAGGCCACGTAAAATCACAGAGCGGGGTCAGCACATGCTGAGGCTCACAGTGCACAGAAGTCGCCAACTTTCTGAAGAGTCAATAGCTACAGACTTCCAAACTTTGTGTGGCCTTCAGATTAGCTCAAGAACAGTGCGTAGAGAGCTTCATGGAATGGGTATCCATGGCCGAGCAGCTGCATCCAAGCCTTACATCACCAAGTGCAATGGAAAGCGTCGGATTCAGTGGTGTAAAGCACGCCGCCACTGGACTCTACAGCAGTGGAGACGTGTTCTCTGGAGTGACGAATCACGCTTCTCTGTCTGACAATCCGATGGGCGAGTCTGTGTTTGGTGGTTGCCAGGAGAACGGTACTTGCATGACTGCATTGTGCCAAGTGTAAAGTTTGGTGGAGGGGGGATTATGGTATGGGTTGTTTTTCAGGGGTTGGGCTTGGCCCCCTAGTTCCAGTGAAAGGAACTCCTAATGCTTCAGCATACCAAGACATTTTGGACAATTTCATGCTCCCAACTTTGTGGGCACAGTTTGGGGATGGCCCCTTCCTGTTCTAACATGACTGCGCACCAGTGCACAAAGCAAGGTCCATAAAGACATGGATGAGCGAGTTTGGTGTGGAGGAACTTGTCCTGACCTCAACCCGATAGAATACCTTTGGGATGAATTAGAGCGGAGACTGCAAGCCAGGCCTTCTCGTCCAATATCAGTGCCTGACCTTACAAATGTGCTTCTAGAAGAATGGTCAAACATTCACATAAACACACTCCTAAACTTCCCAGAAGAGTTGAAGCTGTTATAGCTGCAAAGGGTGGGTCAACTCCATATTAAACCCTACGGATTAAGAATGGGATGTCATTAAAGTTCATGTGCATGTAAAGGCAGGCATCCCAAAACTTTTGGCAATATATTGAATTATTTATTTATGTGTATGTATGTATGTATGTATGTGTGTGTGTGTGTGTGTATGTATATACACTACCGTTCATTTTCTAAATGTTTTTGAAGTCTCTTATGTTCACCAAGGCTGCATTTATTTGGTCAAAAATACAGTAAAAGGAGCAGTATGAAATATTCATTACTCCATCATCATACATCATTACTCCATTCTTCAGTGTCACATGATCCTTCAGAAATGCTGATTTGCTCAGCAACATGATGACATATTGTTCAGTAAATTAAATATTAAATTTAAATAACTGGCAGCAAAACCGTGAAAACACTTCCACACAGTTATATAAAATATATTCATATAAAGACATTGGGCTTTAAATTGAAATGCCAATTATTTCAGATGAAGTGAAGTGTTTTAGATTAGATTCAACTTTATTGTCATTACACAAGTACAGGTACGAGGCAACGAAATGCAGTTTGGGTCTAACCAGAAGTGCAATAGCAGCAAGTGCAGGATATACAGTGGTTTCATAAGTGCAGGACATGAATATGTACTGAATAAATATAAAGATGGCTATTACTATAAATAGAATTTACAGATAGATATGTATAGAATATAATATACAGATGGATGTTGCTATAAACAGTTTGCAGATAGATATATACTGAACAGAATTTACAGATAGATATGTACTGAATATATATACAGATGGCTATTATTGTAAACAGAATTTACAGATAGATAGATATATACTGAATGTAATATACGGATGGATATTACTATAAACAGAATTTACAGGGTAGATATGTACTGAATATATATACAGATGGCTATTACTATAAGCAGAATTTACAGATAGATGTATATAATGATATGTTAGGCTAAGATGGGCAGTATAGCAATGAACGATATAGTGCAAATGAGCATATTCTAGTTAGGTAGTAGTGCAAGATGCATATATGAACAGGTGTTACTGTAGTAACAGTCGATAGTGCAAATGAGCATATTCCAGTTAGGTAAGTAGTGCAAGATGCATATATGAACAGGTGTTACTGTAATAAACAGTCGATAGTGCAAATGAGCATCCAGTAGTGCAAATAACAAGTGAAGGCAGATGTGAGGGGGAGAGGAGGGTTATCAGTATATAGGGGGAGTGGGATCAACGAGGGTTAGAGTTCAATAAGGAGACAGTTCTGGGGAAAAAACTGTTCTTTAGTCTGCTGGTCCCGGTCCGGAGGCACCTGAAACGCCTACCAGAGGGCAGGAGAGAAAACAGTTTGTGGGCTGGGTGAGAGGAGTCCTTAAGGATGCTGCGAGCTCGATGCAGACAACGTTTCCTCTGGATGTGGTCGATGGCAGGTAGTGGAGTCCCTGTGATGCGCTGGGCGGTTTTCACCACCCGCTGTAGTGCCTTGCGCTCTGCAGCAGAGCAGCTCCGATACCATACTGTAACACAGTTGGTCAGGATGCTTTCTATTGCGCAGCGATAGAAGTTCACCAGTATAGCCGAGGATAGTTGATTCTTCCTCAGTGTCCTCAGGAAGAAAAGACGCTGGTGAGCCTTCTTGACCAGGCTGGAGGTATTGGTTGTCCAGGACATGTCTGCCGAGATGTGGATCCCCAGGAACTTGAAACTGGAGACACGCTCAACAGCCGTTCCATTGATGTGGATGGTGTCGTGTGTGCCTCTTGATTCTTTCCTGAAGTCCACGATGAGTTCTTTTGTTTTGGTGGTGTTGAGGAGCAGATTATTTTCAGTGCACCATGTGGCCAGGTGCTGGATCTCCTCCCTATAGGCGGTCTCATTGTTGTTGCTGATGAGTCCAATCACCGTAGTGTCGTCCGCAAACTTGATGATGGAATTAGATCCATACACAGGCTTGCAATCGGAGGTGAAGAGGGAGTAGAGAAATGGGCTTAGCACACAGCCCTGTGGTACGCCAGTATTGAGTGTGGTGGCGGTGGAGTAGGTGGAGCCTGATCGAACATTCTGGGGTCTGTTGGTCAGGAAGTCCAATATCCAGTTGCACATTGAGGTGTTGATGCCCAGGTCTCCAAGTTTGGCTATTAACTTGGTTGGGATGACAGTGTTGAATGCTGAGCTGAAGTCAACAAACAGCATACGTGCATACGTGTTCTTATTGTCCAGATGTGTAAGCACAGAGTGCAGTGCCAAGGAGACTGCATCCTCTGTGCTCCTATTGCTATGGTAGGCAAACTGGTGTGAGTCCAATGTGGTGACATACTGTAATGCAGTGTTGTATCTGTGTGTGTAGGGAGCTCATCCTGTCCTGGGCTGTTTGGTGATGATCCTCAGTCTCATTCAGCCTATAGTCGCTGCTTTCCGCTGTGAGCCGCAGCACGAGCGGTGAGTAACTTCACTTCTCTTATGCAGATAGGTCACAGAAAGGCAAGGGGGAAGCATTATTATTAATCTGATGGTTTTCTTTGCAGGAGGTTCGTTTTCAACTGGGCTCATTCCTTTATTGCTTTAGCTATCAAAGCCATCGCAGGTATGACAACAACTTTATTATCTTCATCAACATCTTCCATTTCCTCAGATGAAAACAATATCTCTTTTTATTCTGTGACACAGTTGCTGCAATTTTCACTGGTTTGGCACTGTTTGAAGAATATAAGACAGATGGATGGATGTTGAAAGTTATGGGAGGTTTTATAACCTGGGAGGCCTTGATGTACATCCTTCAAGATCTTAACTTCCGTGCCAAGAAAAAAGGTAACGCTGCATTCATGCTGGTACAGTTACTTGAAAACACCAATGATGTACACTGAAAGAAGCATAATACCCTTCTTATTGATTTATTTACTATTTTTTTTTTTTTTTTTATACACTACACTACCTTTCAAAAGGGTTGGTAAGATTTTTTAAATATTTTTTGAAAGAAGACTCTTATGCTTACCAAGGCTGCATTTATTTGAAAATTATAGTAAAAACATGAATATTGTGAAATATATTACAATTTCAAATAACAATTTTAAAATGTAATTTATTAATGTGATGGCAAAGCTGAATTTTCTGCATCATTAATCCGGTCTTCAGTGTCACATGATCCTTCAGAAATCATTCTAATACACTGATTTGAGGCTTAAAGGGTACATAACACACACAGTTTCTGCCAGTCTCATGTTAATCTTGAGTACCTATAGAGTAGTATTGCATCCTTCATATCTCTGAAGAGTCTTTAGTTTTATCATATTTATAAAAGACAGATACGCTGTACTGATTCTTTCCGAAAACAGCCAAACTCGCGAAGGAGTGTAGTGGGCGGAGCTAAATATTCACGAGCACACGCACACACACACACACACACACACACACACAATACATCATGGAATTATCCCTGGATAACTTTAGATTCACTATACGTTCGTGTTGTTGACATTATATGCTCGCCAATCGCCAACAAAACACAGACATTTGATGCAGTTTCACTCACCGCCTGCGGTTTCAACTCATGACCGGGAACAAACAAACACACTTGCAGACATCGTTGCTGCTCCGGAAAAACAAACTGCATCCACTGTTTCCTGGGTTATTTGGGAAGCTTTCCCTCACAACCAGAAACGTACTTCTTTAGTGACATTGTTGATTTTGTGGTTTAAAAACACAATGACAGCGCTGCCGACGGCTTCTGTAACCTGAACGAAGCTCGTTGATGGACGCGCTCTTGCTCTCGCTCTGGTTGATGTGCGCACACGCTCATCCGGGAGAAGTGCCCATACAAGGAATTCCGCCCTTTATGATGTCATACAGGGCCATACTTGGGGGGGAAAAAACCTCTCAAAAACTTATTTGAATCCTGAAGGAGTGTATTTGGCACAGAATACATCATACATCCAACTTGTTTTTTGTTTTTTTTTTGGCCATGTTTAGCATGAGAATCCAACTCTTAACAGTGTAAATAAGTCAGAATGCATGAAACCCACCCTTTAGTAAACATTTCTTATTATAAATGCTGAAAACAGTGAAATCATGATAGAAGATTCTTTGACAACTGACATCTTGAAATTTTGTAACATTATAAATGTTTTCCTGCCACTTTTGATCACTTTAATGTGTCTTACTGACCCCAAACTTTTGAACAGTAGTGTATATTTATATTTGTATATCCTATTATTATTGATTTCTACTTTTTCTAGGAATTCCGATTTTGGAAATTATTATCTAAAAAAGATGTATTATTCAAACAATTGAAAGCATAAAATGTTTATTACACCCTTGTCATTTTATTTTAGATTCTGAGATTTGCAGTTGTGGACCGGTAAGTCCAACGTTAAGACATATGGGCTTAATCTCATAGATAATTTAGTAGGCTACATAAATAAAAGGTGATCATGTAAATTTCATGTTTTAAAGTATTGTAATTTTCATGTTTTAAAATTATGTTTTATTTTTGTTAGATGAAACCTGAAACAGTCCTGCTCTTGGTGTTTGTGTTGGGAAACCTGGCCTTCTTGATAGCACTTCTTGTTGGAATAGGCACAACTTAAGTGCACCCAATATGCATCAGCCTTCCTCACTGGTTGAGACCATTTTTTGACACTTTCGTTTTATGAGTACAAGTATAGTGTGTGTGTGTGTGTGTATATATATATATATATATATATATATATATATATATATGTATGTATGATCATATGATCCCAGAAGTATCTCTACTTGATTTTTTTTTTTTTTTTTAGTTAGTTAATATAGCATTTTTCTGTGCTAAAACCAATTAGAGATTCACCATTGTGCCTTTGAGTATAAGAAATGTAAGTGAGAGTTGCTATTAGGAGACTGTTCTTTACTGTACTGTAAGTTGCTCATTGAACAATAGTGAAATCATCTCAGTCTCTAATTACAGAGGTCAAAAAATAAGTTATTCAATTGTATATTATTTTAAAACTGGAGTAATGTTGATTAAATCATTTAAAGAGAATATTTTAACTTTTATAGATATATTTTTATATAATTGTATGTATATATAGACATTATATTATGATTGTAACTTAAGTGTACAAGTCAAACAGCTTTCAACCACTAGATGGCAGTGTCACGACAGGTTTTTTTAAACAACTGTGTAACATTTTGTACATTCAGACTTTTCAAGGGATATGAACTCTCTGACATTTATTCAAATTAATAAATGGAACATTTTGTTTACTTTTTGGATTAATAATTGCTGAATTGTACATGCTAAGATGTATGAATGAATAATGACGTTAACTGAATGAATACACCCTCAAGACATCCTAGGTGAATATGACTTTCTTATATCAGACAAATGCAATCAGAGTTATATAAAAAAAATGCCCTGGCTAATCCAAGCTTTATAATGGCAGTGAATGGCTGTCCTTAAAAGTGCATCTATCCATCATAAAAGTGCTCCACACGGCTCCGGGGGTTAATAAAGGCCTTCTGAAGCGAAGCGATGCGTTTGTGTATTAAAAATATTCGTATTTAAAACTTTACAAACTGTAATCTCGGACTTCAAAACAGAAACAGCCATTCACTGCCATTATAAAGCTTGGAAGAGCCAGGACATTTTTTTATATAACTCCCAATTGTATTCGTCTGAAAGAAGGAAGAATGTCATATACACCTAGGATGACTTGAGGGTGAGTAAATCATGGGCTAATTTTCATTTTTGGGTGAACTATCCCTTTAAGACCAGGAATGTGTGTTGTAAACTGTAAACAGACTCAATTTTGAACAATTTATGCCTTCATGTCTTGATTAAACATTGCACAAAGAAGGGGAAAGAAAACTCCTAGCTAAAAGTATATGGGTTGATGTACACAATAGTCTTTAGGAACACTGCTTGCGCTGGACCTCAGAGAAACACAGAGCGCTGTGGTGCTCTGGTGTTGATTTAGCAGTTTGTGTGAAGTCAGCTGGTTGGCTTTCATCTTTTACAGTGTTGTGCCTCATGGTTCTTGCTGTTTCAGCACAGGCCTCCTGGTGTTTGGCTGGTAAACGTGGAGGGCAGTCGTGGCAGCACTGAGGAAACAGACAGGAAAAAAGCACAATACTAGCACACTGCTGTGTGCCCGATTCACAATCACAGGCCAACTGTGTCGTGGGGTCAGGGGCCGTCCTTTTAACTTGCTTTGAATCAGAGTCGCTGCTTTCAAATTCACCACAGCAACAATATTTCATATTGGTCATCTTCTCTGTGTTGCAAAAAAGACTATTTCATGACAGTTTTGTCCAAATCAAGAAGTGATATTTTTTGATTCTGAATTATTGTCATTTTCAGGTGGGATGCAGTTTATGTCATTCACACCAGTGTTATTTTACTGTTATTTATATAATAATATATGTTTATTAATATCTTAGCTTTTATATTTATGTTTTAATTTGTTTAATGTTTAATTTATTTATTTTTTTGTCATTTGAAAAATATTACTATTTAAGTTTCATTTTTTATTTTTTGTTCAGTATTTTAGTGATTTCTTTTTTTCCAGTTAATATCCTAATTTTAGTGCTTCAACAAATGTACTTTTTTCATCTAATATTTATATTTTATTTTATTTCAGAGTGCAATATTGACCGCTAGTGGTTAAAAATGTAACTGCATGCGTCTTGCTGAAGAACATTGCTTTGGTTGTGCATCGGCTATGATCCTCTGCGCGGAACAATGTAGCTCTAGGCACTGGTAAGTAATGTGAAATTCAGGCAAAGTTAAAGGTGCGGTATGTAGGTTAAAATGGGTACTGCAGTCCAACATATTTTGCTCGTTTGAATCTACAAGGTGTTAATGTCAATGTTTATAACATGTCGACTGTCCGACTCCTTTACAATTGGGTTGGTTCGATTTCCGCTTGTAATTTTACAATTTTCTTGTCTTCTACTGTTATATTTATCATAACCTGGAACTAGTTATTTATGATTTTCGCGACTTTGGAAGTTTATGATAAAAAGCAGTTTAAGTAATTTATTACAAAATCACGTACGTCAGCGTGCAAGCCGACTTGTTCAACTGTTTTTTTTTCATAGACTAAAATTTTTTTTAAAATTTTCTTTGGAGTAAATTAAATATTAATTAAATATGTAATTAAATTAATATGACATGACATTGACTTAAAGGGTTCGTTCACCCAAAAATGAAAATTCTGTCATTAATTCACACTCTCATGTCGTTCCCAACCCATAAGACCTTCGTTCATCTTCAGAACACAAATTAAGAGATTTTTATGAAATCCGAGAGCTCTCTGATCCCTCCATAGACAGCTATTTAATTAACACTTTCAAGGCCCAGAATGGTAGTAAAACATCGTTAAAATAGTCCATATGACTCCAGTGGTTCAACCTTAATTTTATAAAGCGTAGAGAATACTTTTTGTGGCCAAAAAACAAACAAAAATTACTTTTTTCAACAATTTCTTCACGCTGTTGACGTAGTAAATACAGTGCAGCGCTTCCGAGTTGCGTCAGAGCTACACCAGAACGCCGGCTTACCATTGGCCGAAGCTGTTCATGTGAGCACCACAACGCATACGTGTGATGCTGATGCAGGAGCTGGCCAATGTAAACACAGACGTGAAGAAATTGTTGAATAAAGTCATTATTTTTGTTTGTTTTTTTGCGCACAAAAATTATTCTCGTTGCTTCATAAAATTAAAGTTAAACCACTGGAGTCTCATGGACTATTTTAACAATGTCTTTACCTTTCTGGACCTTGAAAGTGTTAATTAAATACTGTTCTGAAGACGACATTAGGGTGAGTAATTAATGACAGAATTAGAATTTTTGGGTGAACTAACCCTTTAATATTGCCTGTTTTTGGGAAGACAAAAACCTGTCAAAAAGTCTTATGAATAGGCTAGATATTCATGGTATTGTAGGCATATATTGTGGGATTAAATCCAATCTGGGCCAGTCATCTGAGCCCATAGATGAGACTTTAAAATGAGTAAATGATTGTGTTCTGGTCAAGATAGACATGTGCTTTGTGTATTCATTAAATGGTAGCAGGACCAGGATTTGGATTTGGAAGCGACGGCTGGGCAGGAGTCAGACAAAGTGGGCGTTTGGTATATCTGGGACATCGCACCCCAGCCTGAGGTAAAGTAACAGCCCTGACAGCAATAGAAAAACCAGAGTAAAAATTTGGCCCTGCCGCATGGAACAGGATGTCAAAATATCACAAATTCTACAGGTGAATTATTTATCTTACGCAATGGTTTGTGTGAGTCCCTCAATTCTCATTTGAATCCTTTACTGCTTTGAACTTGACTTGATGCAGTGAACTGCAGTGTGAATCATGGGAGACTGTCTGAATGATGTTCATTAGCATGAAGGGTCAGTGATCCAGAGATGCCCCCAGCAGAACTGCCCCGGGCCCCTGGACATGAATAGAGGCAGGACTGGCGACGCCTGCAGCATGTTTCTTAAATGCTCACTATACTGAATGACTGGTTGGATGTATTTCCCTAAGCAGGGGATGTTTTTAAATATTTTTGGAGGATTACATCCTGCTGGTTTTCATTCATCCAAATGCCACTGGCTGAAAACCATATTAGATTTATTGCACATTTCATCTAAAGATATTAATTCATATTCACAACATTAATCTGATATGAAATACACTTCAGTTCTGCTATATTTCTCTGGCTTTTAGTGAAAATCATTTTCTGGGCTGTACCCATCAAACCAGTACAGCTATCTGACGTTTATCTATGAAGATTTCTTTGGAGATATCAGTGATGATGAAAAAAAGAATCTGTTCTCTACATGAAATCAGCTTGTAAACAAAATTAAGTAATTTTCTTCAGGATGTTTGCATCAGTATTTGAAACAAAAAAAAGAAGAAAAAAAATCTGATACTTTTTAGGGTCAGTGTTTTAAAGGAATCGTTCACCCCTAAAATTTAAAGTTTTAAAGTTCTATAATTGTTTGCTTTTTTTAATGACAGTGAACGGTTAGATATTATAGTGCATACATCATGTGAGGTAATTGTTATGATAATTTTATTATGATTTTTAAACTCCATTGACTTTCATTATATGCAATTCGAACATCCTGTCTAACATCTGTTTTGTGTTTGAGAGAAGAAAGCAAATCATACATGTTTGGAATAGAAATTATAATTTTGGGGTGAACTATCGTTTATCGTCATTAAATTACATAATGTGTTTAGTTTATTTAAATTTTTTGCTGAATCGTTTACTGAAAACCAGTACATGTTTTAGGCTTGCTACAGGATAACTACAGTATGAGTCTCAGTGTGTCTGTGGTTTTGCGAGAGCCGTTTGTTCTGATGTAATGTCTGTAGCATTAGGTGTGCCTTCCCATTACTGCTGATATATGTCGACATGAGCAGCACAACTTTCTCCCACTCTGAGATTTCATAGATTTGGTTTCATTCTTACAAAAAGAGTATCTTCTGATACTAGTATCTACATACAAATTGGTGATCAATTTAGACTGTAAAGCTAACCCCATTTTGCATTTCTTTTGTTTTCCATAAAACTGTAAATCATTACATGGTTGTTTTTCGCCATGACAACTACAGTATGTGCCCAAATGAGATGAATGTTGAAACTTCCTCTTGCACAAAATAAGTTTCTGTTCCTTTCCCATGATGTTATCTCTCCATATCCTCTCGCTTAGGTGAAGTTATTTAAATTCATATCACTAAACTCGCAGCCCATTTTCAGAGGAAACACATGAGTGACTACTTAAAAAATAGTAAAACGTGTGGCTTTACAGTGGTATAAAATAATTTCATCTTTAAGTGTTTCATTTTCTCTTGACTTATTTTTAATAAATGCTCACATGCCACATGTATCTGTTGATAAAAATGAAACAAATCAAGTTCCATCCCACAAACTTTAAAACGCATCTCCCGTCAACTGTTCCATCATAGTCGACGTTTTAAATACTTAAACATAAAACAAGAGCACCAATGCAATATTCAGCACTCAAGCTATTAATGTTGCTACATGGAAAGTCAATTTGGCCAGACCTTGCTGAGGCTTTACAGATACAATTAAGCTGTCTGCTGATTCACAATCTTTTTGCCAACTTGAGCAATAAGGGGTAGCCAAATGTTCTGCTCCCCCTGAATTCCTTGTAGTACTATCTAAATCAAACTAAATTGGACATTTAACCTGAATTTGAAATAAGGGAGGCACATAAAAAAAGTATCTATATCACTAATGACCCCGATCCTATCTGGAATATTTAAAACTGACATATTTAATCAGTGATGGGGAGGCTACTCTGAAACTGTAGTTTGATAAGCTACCCATAAGTTAAAGTAGTTAAGATATCGTCAAGCTACCCTTCAGAAAAAGTTGTTAGCTACACTAAGTTACTATACAAACCGTTGGCTTAACGTCTGATGCATATAGCACACTTATCTGGAAACACTTCAGGAGTTTTTAAGTCGTCATCTGATTGGTTGAATTCTACAGGATGTCTGCAAGATGTGTGTGTTGCGTTCTTTAACGGTCCACCTAGAAACATGCTGTGACCAAGCGGCAACCTCCCGCAATCTCTCTTGAAGCCAACACGGAAGTGACTTAAACTGCAATTCATAGACTAGCCACTAAAGACAGGCTCCAAAAGGGAGTCAAATCCATATCTCCCCCATGTTAAAATGCCCAACTTTACAGCAGATTTTTTTTTTCTTCAAAGGTTTTGGTCTATACAGCTAATTTTGCCTTTCATGACAACTGTGAGGTGGGTGACTTTTTTTTATAACTCATCCGTTTAAATTATATTAAGCCTTAAAGTTCTGCATAATTAAGGGCGTGGCCACTTGAGTGACGGGTGGATTGCCACTATGGTCGGACACCTCAGCTCCACCCACGTCCCGCCTCTTTGCCCATTTTCAGTTATCCAGGAGTGACGCGCGCTGACGCGCCACCAATATGGCAACGGCTGACTTTAGGCTTCAAAAATGCTCTTCAGAAACCTACGGGTGACGTCACGGACACTACGTCCATATTTTTTTTACAGTCTATGGCTGTGACGCCAAATTCCCTCTTGGAAGAAGAACGCATCGTGTTTACAACTGTGACAATGAGTGCTTACCAGGATCAACTAAACGCTGGATTTTCAAAAGTATGTGAAGTTCGTGCTCCTTCGCACAACGTTCTTGAATTAATAGTTTATGGATGCACACCGGTCTGTTATTGCAGGGACATCGACTTAGAACTGTGATTGGTTGCGTTACATGTCAGTCAAACGTCCGTGACCAATGAAAGCTGGTCTTGAATGAAATGAAACCAATGAAACCTTCTGCTGCCAATCTAAAGATCTGGCTACGCTAGACTACTAGTTACATTGAAACTACTTAGATTTTTTTTACAATGACATTGTATATTACAAATAACTGAATAATTCTTTTGAGTTTCTTTTTGATTGACAGATGCTTTGCCAAAGCAATGGTGCAAAACACAACGTTGGTGATATTTTAGGTTCTCTACAAAACTGTTGAGGGACAGTTTAAACTATGATAGGTCATGCAACTGTACTTCTAGAGTTAGGCCTAGACTAGTATCAGCCTTAGACTTTACAGTTACACCCACAGACCGTTGGCTGAACATCTGATGCATAAGGCACACAAAATAAGAAACACTTTAGGAATTTCAAAGTCGTCATCTGACGGATTTCTGGGAGACGTGGGTGTCACATTCTTTAACGGTCTGCCTGGAAACAAAGCTGTCTAGATGCCAAACCCCCTCATGGAAAAAGAAAGTTGTGTTTACAACTGTGACAATGAGTGCTTATCAGGTTAAACTAAGGCTGTATTTACACTGGAACAAAAAATCTGCTTTTTTAGTCACATCTGATTGGAATTTGTTGCACACATGTAAACACAAAAATCCGCACGAGATTCGATTTTTTCACATCCGATCTGAGCCACTTCCAAATGAAATCAGATACATATCCACTATCTGGACATCCGACCTACGTCTAAACACAAATATTTGATTCCCCTTTGAATTCCAAGAAACCATAAGGCGAGGGCGACACAATTGCCCACAAATATCGCGTTTTATTATGAAGCAGATATGCTTGTATGCGCTTGCTCACAGCTTTTTTTATTGAGGTGGAAACTTAATAAAGGAAAGAAATTGTGCGCACACACAAACATTCAGGAGCTGGTTTTCAACCAGTTTTATAAATAAAACAGCTTCTCTACTGAAAGCTACATTATTATTCTCAGCAATGAGGTGATAACTTTACTGTAACTAAACCACTTCACTCGTGCGCTCTCGCGCGCTCTCTCTCTCTCTCTCTTGTTAATTCATTCAAATTCATTTAAAAAAGTAATCTTACAGTGCTACTTTATTTCACTTCAGAATTCTCGATCTAACGAACTATAGGCTAGATAAAATAAACGAAAATTACAGTTATTTTCCTGTCTGGTCAAACATCCATGACAGCTGTTATCTTGGCAATGCTGGCAAATAATCATGGCCACCCGACATGAATTATAAAAATAATTTTAATAATACTGCCATTTTAAACTAGAGAGTCTACCATGTGCATAGTAAGCGATCACTGACAATCATTTTGGGCGGGAATTAATGTATACACCGATTTCGGATACCAGTTGTGTCTAAAGTGAATGTAAACAGGTGGGCCAAAAAATCGAATATGGTCAAAAGATCGGATCTGTGCATTAAGATTTGCAGTGTAAATGCAGCCTAAATGCTGGATTTTCAAAAGCATGTGAAGTTCACGGCATAGACTCTTTAAAATACGTCCAAGAGTTTTGCTAGAGGCACTTAGTGGAAACGATTGGTTCCATGCCGGTCTGTACACTCCTTGGCAAAAAAAAAAAAAAAATGGCTAAGCTTTTAATTGACTTAACCACAAATGATTGGTCAGAAAATTAGCTACATTTAAGCAAATGCACTACTTAAAAAGTCATTGCTGTCTCAGAAAAACATCAAAAACAGAATGAAGTTTTTGGCAGAATATGGGAATGTGTGGAGTGATGAATCACAATAAAACACGAGTTGCATTGTGATGCTCTAGAGCGGGGTCTTCGAAAATCTAGTGAGAAATATAATAAATGCAGCTCTTCTACAGTTAAGCATGGAGGAAGAGGTGTTGTTATGTGGGGAGCCTTTTTAGCTGCTGGTATTGGTGAGCTGCTTCACTGTGAAAAGTCATTTAATGCTTTGGAGTACAGAAGAATGGTGCAGAATGGCTTGCTAACCACAATTGAAAAGCTGTTATTTAAAGTGGAATGATTTTCATGATTTACAACAAGACAATGCTCCTGCCCACACTGCAAAGACAACCAAGAAGTGGCTTGAGAATCAAGTTTATGTTTTGGTCTGGAGTCCAGATTTGAACCCTATAGTGAATATTTGGTCCCACATTAAACTCAAATGAACTGGGAGACATTTTTCAACTACTCACAAACAGTTTGAAGCCATTAACATTGAGTGGAACAACACTGACTGTCTGCAAGTTGGGGAAGGCTATTCCGTGCCAAGCTACTTTATCTACAGCATTTGTGCAATTCTTGCTAATTGCCTGACTTGTGATTTGTGATTAAAATGGTTAAAGTACCCCTGTAGTCAATAATTGTATCCCTTAAAACTCATCTTTGATCATCATGACATTTAAACGTTTTTTCTTGACAAAAAAATTCTTTAGCCTATGCCTTAAAATAGCTTGAATGTAACTCTACACCCTTGCTTCATTTAGTATACGCGGATCCATGAATATACAAATTAACCCCGCCCCCACTCACTCACACCAGCTCAGAGACCCACTCAATCAACTTTTACTCAAGTTACTGTAGTAAACACTGCACAAAGGTATCGCTCTTTACAACGTCAGACACATGAAGGTGATTAATATGATTTAGACTTTTGCTTGACTACATTTTCAAACAGCTAATAATGTGTTGCTAATGTTACACAAACCATGTTCCCGTTTGCCATCTCAGTCTGCCTTCAGTATCAGTCAGTATCCTTAGAAACGCTTTGAACAACTTAGAACGTCAGTGGAGAAAGGCATAAAGTTCATCATAACATCGTAATATACATCATCATATGCAAAATTCACCCGCTATATCAACAGAAAAATATATCAGGATAACCTGGCTTCTCTTGAGACTCCCCTGCTTCAGAGCGGTCATATTTAATGATATGCTAAAGCCCGCCAGCACATTGACGTGAGGTAGTTTGTGACATCAAAAAAACACCAGCGATTTCAAACTGCGTTCATGAGACTGTCTTTGGTTCACTGCAGTTTTAAAGAGAAAATACTCAGCAATGGTGCTGACTTATGAATGTGCACATGGTTTGACTATTAAAAGACTATTACAATATTTTACCATATTTGGCTTAGCCCATTTTTTGTATAGAGACATCGACTTTACATGTTCACGCCCCTAAACATGACGCTGAACAAAACAAACTGTGATTGTTTTTTTTCTACAGGTCAGTCAGATGGCCTCTGGGCGGTCCTTGGCCAATTAAAGCTGCTATAGAGTCGAGACCTTTTCCTTAAGATCTGGCTATGCAAGACTATAGGTCTAAACTGTAAGTCACTTTCAAAATTGTGTGAACTGAGTCCGCTCATTTAGAACCCTCTTTTATTTTGGCTCCTGCACCCCAAACCCTTCATTTCATCTCAGGTTTAACACATAAACAAGTGTCATTGTGTTTCTCTTTTCTTCAACACGGTTAACAGAGGATTACAGGTGAGGGATCCTCCCTAGAGCTGAGTTGACTGCACTGAGAGGAAGGCAGGTGGACCAGGGCAGAGCGGGAGGCTCTTCTGGTGGTGGGGAGTTGGTGGTCACCATGATTTTGCCAAGTAAGAAATGTTCCTGCATCAAAATTCTTGTCTGAAAATTTTGTCCTTACCCTACCCACAACTTATCCCTAAAATCAGAGGGAAATAATAAGTGAATAACACTGATGTAGAAGCATTTACATTTATTAATTTAGCAGACGCTTTTATCCAAAGCGACTTACAACTGAGGAATACAGGAAGCGATCTGTCATGAAGAGGCGAATAATCAAAAAAACTTCAGACATTGCTTAGAGTAGCATAAGCTAGAATAGGGACGGGATAGAGGAAAATGTTCTGGAAAGGGATTTCATGCCTCTCTGTGATGGTACCATGAGCCGTCGCTCCTTCAGTGAGCAAAGAGTTCTGGTGGGAGTGTAGACTCGTAGGAGCGAGTGGAAGTATGCGGGAGCTGAGCCTGTGGTGGACCTGTAAGCAAGCATCAACACCTTGAACTTGATGCTAGCAGCGAGTGGTAGCCAGTGCAGAGAGATGAAGAGAGGTGTGATGTGGGCCCTTTTGGGCCCGTTAAATACAAGACGTGTGGCTGCGTTCTGAATCATTTAAAGCATCTTGATTGTACACGATGGAAGTCCAGCCATAAGCGCATTGCAGTAGTCAAGCCTAGAAATTACCAGGGCCTGGACGAGAAACTGTGTTGCATGCTCTGTTAGGAACGGTCTGATCTTCCTGATGTTGTGCAGCGCAAACCTGCATGACCGAGCTGTCTTTGAAATGTGGTCTTTGAAGGACAGCTGGTCATCAAAGGATACTCCAAGATTTCTGACCGACCTTGAAGGGGTAATCAAGGATGAACCTAGCTGGATGGTGAAGTCGTGTTGTAGAGTCGGATTAGCAGGGAAGACGAGAAGCTCATTCTTTGCCAGGTTGAGCTGCAGGTGATGTTCTTTCATTCATGCCGAGATGTCCGCCAGAAAGCTTGAGATTTGTGCAGCTACTGTGGGATCATCTGGTTGAAATGAAAGGTAGAGTTGTGTGTCATCAGCATAGCAATGGTATGAGAAGCCATGTATGATGGGTCCCAGTGATGTAGTGTAAATGGAGAAGAGGAGAGGTCCAAGCATTGAGCCCTGAGGAACCTCTGTGGTCAGTTGATGTGCTTTGGATACCTCTCCTCTCCAGGCAACCTTGAAAGACCTACCTGTGAGATAGGACTCAAACCAGGGCTTCAGTGACCGACAGTAATGCAGTCTCTGTTGAGTGGCCCCTTCTGAAACCTGATTGGTTGACGTCCAGCTGGTTATACTGTGAGAGGAAAGATGAAGCCTGGTTGAAAACAACTCGTTGTTTTCACTATAAATGGCAGGAGAGAAACAGGTCTGTAGCTATCTACAAGTGATGTGTTTAATGTGGGTTTTTTAAGCAGTGGGGTTACCCGAGCCTGCTTGAATGTGGTAGGGAAAATGCCAGTGCAGAGATATGTGTTGACAATGTGTGTGAGTGCTGGTGTGTAGGAGAGATGGCTTGTAGAAGGTGTGAGGGGATTGGATCTAGAGGTCAGGTGGTAGGATGGCTGGAGAGGAGAGGTTCAGATACTTCTGCCTCAGTGAGTGTAGAGAAGGAGGGGAGAAGATTTCCAGCTGTGGATGTGGCTGATCTAGAATCCTGTGTGTGTGGAGGTGAGAACTGACTGCTGATGGTTGTTTTTTTATCAGTGAAGAAATGGGCAAAATCGTTTGCAGATAAAGAGGTGGTGGGACGTGGTGGAGGGGGACAGAGGAGAGAGTTGAATGTTCTGAAAAGCGTGTGTGTGTTTGAAGTGCTGTTGATTTTGTTGTGGAAATATGAAGATTTAGCCGCAAAAGCCCGTAAATGGGTCAATAAAAACGAAAAACTATGAATAGGATGGCTTGAGTGCAAAAAGTCACCAATTACAACTGTATTATCACGAGTGCAGCACAACACAGCTGTTCTTTAAAACAGACACAGTTATAATTCAAATACAATTTACTGTGATAGTATAAAATATAAATAAATAGAAAATTGAAGTGAGTCCTACTAGCAAGTAATACACAAGCAACGCAACAAAACTGAGTATTTCACAAAAACACTTACGGCTCACGCTTCTTTACTTTAACGCTTCTTCAATTTAACCCTGGTTGTAAGCCTAAACTTGACATAAGCTGTAAACTTGACCTCAAATCTGATTGGTATGTTGTTTCAGGACCAACAAAGATGTTGATCCAGGAACAAGTTACTTGGTGAAATCTCGTTCACCAGTGGGGAGTTGGCACTGCGGTCCACCTCATGTGTTTGAGGACACAGCAGCTCCTGGAGAGTCTTGGCTAAAGTCTTTTCCTGATTCAGATGCCCTAGAAAATGAGTATGAAGAAACAAAGGGTTGATTGGACACTGGTTTTATGTCTCTGAGGTATTTTTCTCTTAAACAAACTATGGTAACATATGCCAGATAAGCTGTTACACATTTAAGCACATCTGTTTGTTTGACTTAATTTAACTCATCATTGATATATTTCCTTTTAAAAGTAAGGTTCCAAAAGGGTTTTTTCCACAATGATGCCATAAAATAACCGTGCCATTTTTTTTAATGTGAAGAACATTTTAATAATCTAAAGAACCTTTTTTCTACTATTAAAAACCTTTTTTTTGTAATGGAAATGTTCCATGGATGTTAAAGGTTCTTCATGGAACTATAGATGCCAATAAAGAATCTTTATTTTTAAGAGCATATGTGCAAGTAAGGACATTTACCAATCATAATCCAAGTCCAAATCCTGTGGGTTCTTCCTGTTAGGCTAATAAGTTGCTTTAACACACAGTCCAGAGCACTGGCATCAATACTGCTCTAAATGAAGTGCTTTAAGGCCCTTAAGAGAATGAGTTACAACGCAGTTTGCATCTGATACCAAAAAAAGTTTTACTGTTTATAATTTACATTTTAGTTAATGATTTCCTGTCAATGCAAAAAGAGTAGACACCTGAAAGTTTCTGAAGATACCTGGCTGCAGCAAGAGTTACAGCCACAGGCATTGCTGCCTCCATGCTCTCCAGTATCTCTTCCTGTGTACCGCACCACTACTGTACCATAGCCAGTTTAATGACAATCTACATCATATCCTGTAGAAGGTATCCTTATATTTGAGGACATAATTAGGCGTACTATATTTTGGGTTATGGTACACAAACAAAAGCCAAAAAAATATTTATTGTCATTCCATGTTCCTTATGAAAGCTTTTAGACTTCCATTTCGTTATGGCCTTTCAATTGGGAGTGATCTTCAGGGCCTCAGATGCTCCATTTCAGTAAACAGAAACTCAAAACTAAGTATTTTTAATAAGTAATAGAACTAAATTGATCAAAAAAGACAAAATTTGAATATTGTGGAAAGAGATGCAATATGCCACAATATACATACAGAAATATATAGAACGATAAACAAAGAGCAAAAATTGGTAATGAATCAATATATAATGTATTAACATATATATAGTTGGCCTACTCTCTTTGACTCAGGACTCTGTGCAGGCCAGTCAAGTTCCTCCACACCAAACTCACTCATCCATGTCTTTATGGACCTTGCTTTGTGCACTGGTGAGCAGTCATGTTGGAACATATTGGAACACACCATAATCCCCCCTCCACCAAACTTTACACTTGGCACAATGCAGTCAGGCAAGTACCGTTCTCCTGGCAACCGCCAAACCCAGACTCGTCCATCGGATTGCCAGACAGAGAAGCGTGATTCATCACTCCAGAGAACACGTCTCCACTGCTCTAGAGTCCAGTGGGGGCGTGCTTTACACCACTGCATCCAACGCTTTGCATTGCTCTTGGTGATGTAAGGCTTGGATGCAGCTGCTCGGCCATGGAAACCCGTTCCATGAAGCTCTCTACGCACTGTTCTTGAGCTAATCTGAAGGCCACACGAAGTTTGGAGGTCTGTAGGTATTGACTAGGAAACTAACTAGGGAACACATGAAACAATCAAACCGAGTGAAACAATATAATACTAATACTTGATTGAAACACCTTTTACCTTTAATACAAGCCAGTCTTTTTGAAGAAAATTTTTTCCCCAGCCGTGCCATCGATGGCACCAGTTAGCCTGTCCTCCAGGGTGCGGGCCATCTGCGACACCAAGACCAAAAACAGACTCTCATAGCCTGATTCATCAGATGCATCTGCTTTCAGAACACATATGATTCATGAGCACAAATGTAAAAAGTTGTCTTACTGTATTTGAATGCATATTAAAATTGTACCTCATTGCGGTCTCTCACACTGTCTCACCCCGTTTCACTCTTTCTCTCTTTGACTGTTTCACTTGCTGTAATTTTGTTATTAAACATGCTGTCATGTCACATTATCCACACCCCTCTAAAAAAGTTCACACCCACACAAAGACCAAGTGGTCTTTTATAGCATGATTTGCATTTATTGTAATGTATGAATGGTTATTTTTCTATCGATATCAATCATAGTTTACTTGTCGCCGGGACTATAGTGGAAGAACAGAACAAAGGTTATAATGGATGTTTTTGTTCCTTAATGTTTTAGTAAGTCATTTTATAGGTACTGTGACTGTGATTATAGTCATGTTGTACCTAACAACAGAGCTTAGCCACAAGTATGTTTACAATATAGCACAACGTCGTATCTTAAGTATATGATTTTAGACAAGTGAAATAGTAGATTCAGTCAATGTGAAGGGATATTAATCAGCCAATAGAGGGAGCACTTCTAAGGAAGTAGTTTTTTTTCCCCAAAATTGTGGAGGTCACCCAATTTATACATTTTCACCAATTAACAGTGCATTAATTAATTACTATACATTAATTTGACCTATAATACACACACATTATATAACTACACTCACCTAAAGGATTATTAGGAACACCATACTAATACTGTGTTTGACCCCCTTTCGCCTTCAGAACTGCCTTAATTCTACGTGGCATTGATTCAACAAGGTGCTGAAAGCATTCTTTAGAAATGTTGGCCCATATTGATAAGATAGCATCTTGCAGTTGATGGAGATTTGTGGGATGCACATCCAGGGCACGAAGCTCCCGTTCCACCACATCCCAAAGATGCTCTATTGGGTTGAGATCTGGTGACTGTGGGGGGCATTTTAGTACAGTGAACTCATTGTCATGTTCAAGAAACCAATTTGAAATGATTGGAGCTTTGTGACATGGTGCATTATCCTGCTGGAAGTAGCCATCAGAGGATGGGTACATGGTGGTCATAAAGGGATGGACATGGTCAGAAACAATTCTCAGGTAGGCCGTGGCATTTAAACGATGCCCAATTGGCACTAAGGGCCTAAAGTGTGCCAAGAAAACATCCCCCACACCATTACACCACCACCACCAGCCTGCACAGTGGTAACAAGGCATGATGGATCCATGTTCTCATTCTGTTTACGCCAAATTCTGACTCTACCATCTGAATGTCTCAACAGAAATCGAGACTCATCAGACCAGGCAACATTTTTCCAGTCTTCAACTGTCCAATTTTGGTGAGCTTGTGCAAACTGTAGCCTCTTTTTCCTATTTGTACCCGGTGATTGGTACCCGGTGGGGTCTTCTGCTGTTGTAGCCCATCCGCCTCAAGGTTGTGCGTGTTGTGGCTTCACAAATGCTTTGCTGCATACCTCGGTTGTAACGAGTGGTTATTTCAGTCAAAGTTGCTCTTCTATCAGCTTGAATCAGTCGGCCCATTCTCCTCTGACCTCTAGCATCAACAAGGCATTTTCGCCTACAGGACTGCCGCATACTGGATGTTTTTCCCTTTTCACACCATTCTTTGTAAACTCTAGAAATGTTTTTGCGTGAAAATCCCAGTAACTGAGCAGATTGTGAAATACTCAGATCGGCCCGTCTGGCACCAACAACCATGCCACGCTCAAAATTGCTTAAATCACCTTTCTTTCCCATTCTGACATTCAGTTTGGAGTTCAGGAGATTGTCTTGACCAGGACCACACCCCTAAATGCATTGAAGCAACTGCCATGTGATTGGTTGATTAGATAATTGCATTAATGAGAAATTGAACAGGTGTTCCTAATAATCCTTTAGGCGAGTGTACATATATAGTTATATAACTATTTTGTTCTTAAGTTAAAAAAAATATGCTTTAATCTATGCTTTTGAGCAAAGATGACGTAAAAAAGACATTTATAATATTACAAAATATTTCTATTTGAAATAAAGGCTGTACTTTGAACTTTTTATACATCAAAGAATCCCGAAAAAAAGTAATTTTCTTTTTAAAAAACTTTTTAACATTAATAATAAGAAATATTTCTTGAGCTGCAAATCAGCATATTAGAATATTTATGAAGGATCATGTGACTGCTTTGTCATCAGGAATCATTAAAAAAAATAGAATAGAATACAATTATTTTAAATGATAATAGTATTTTTGCAATATTACTGTTTTACTGTATTTTTGAAAACATAAATTCAGCCTTGGTGAGCATGAGAGACTTCTTTCAAAAACACTTAAAAAAACCCCAACTTTTAAACGGTGTGTTCAGGGCAGCTCTTTTATTTAGTTACTTGCCTTGTGGCTCACGATTACAGACCTGTGACCCTTGTGACTTTAGCTGTCCCTATTATATGTTCCTCTTTGTTGATCATCTGGCTCTTTGCCCCTGTCCTTGCACAGCTGACAGCTCTACGCCCGAGAAACCCTATCAGATTTCTGGCTCTGTTCCTCCTGGGTCTCTGGGTTATTGATTTCTGCAGTGGACTAATGTGCACATGGATCAATACTTCTACAAATGGTTTTAACTCAAATTATTTAATCTAGATATTAGTAAAGGACCATTACTTTTTTCTCAGACTATTTGCTGTTAAATTGTGTGTATAATTGAAATATTAACTGTACCGAAATTATTTGACTTCATAAAAGCCTAAATGTGAAGCTCATAATTTTATAAACATTAATATTTGTTAAAACTTGTGTATAATATAAGTTGTACAGCAGTTTAAATCATCATTTATACTGTTGTTTAAATGTTTCTTTAACTCTTTTCCCACAAGCTGCCAGTCACCGCCAGCATTTTTTATATTTTTCACAAAAGTTTCTTGGCCCACAGAATATTTTGTTGTATGATTATCTGAATATGTAATATATCAAAAGAAAGAACAGACCCTCTGCTTTTAAACAACAACAACACATGTTTTATTCTAGCTTTATGCATTCCTTTTTTTATCAACAAAGCTGAGAAAATTGCGTTTTTATCAAAGACTATAGATCGGATTCAGAACGATGATCAAAGAATAGATGGAGTAAATCGAGTCCATCAACACCCCTAATGCTTGTCCTGGGTCAACATTTCATTCAGTAATGTTAGGCAGTATTATATGCTGTTTAATGTTGATGATCGCCTTATTTTACATATACATCTGCTTGCATATGATATCGCTTCTGCTTCTTTGAATCAGTACTCTGAAGATGCATAATAGCGCCCCCTACCATATTACAGTGAAAACACGGAAAGCCGTAAATTTCCGTCAATGTTGTAAACACTCACCAGCATGTTGTTCCGAACCTTTAGGTGACTTTCTTCTGTTGAAGACAAAAGAAGATATTTTGAAGAATGTTGCAACTAAACAGTTTTGGTTTCCATTGACTTTCATTGTATGGACAAAAGTACAATGGAAGTCAGTGTGAACTGAAATTGTTTGGTTCTTTAAAATACCTTTGTGTGTGTGTGTGTGTGTGTGTGTGTGCATGTTCAGCAGAAGAAAGAAATGCATACAGGTTTGGAAGGACATGAGGGTGAGTAAATTATGACAGAATTTTCATTTTTGGGTGGACTACCCCTTTAACTTATATTGAACCCGGAATATATTTTTAACATTAGTTGTTTGACTGTGTAATCTCAGTTCGTATTAAATTTCGAACACAACCTTGATCTTTGCTTGTGAAATATAATCATGATGCTTGTGCAGAGAGCCCAGCAGAGTCATCAGGTATTTTCACCAGACGCAGTGTCATTAGCACGCCGCGTCTGGCTATAAATTACCAACACAATGCAGGTCATGACGAGTATGGCAGTTATTGGAATGGCAGCAATGTGGCAGAGCGCTAGTCTCTCTGAGCATTTGGCAAGTGTGTGACGCTTTGATCATCTGTCAGCTCAGAGGGGGCTATCTGCCGTGTGCCAAGTCTCTAAAATTGTGGAGGGAAACAGAGATAGACATTGGCTCCAAACATCCTGCATTCTCCACTTCCTTCCTGCGCTGGCCCACATTGTCAAGCTTCCTCTTTCTCTTCCCCAGCCAATCACAAAGCATTGCTTTACAGATAAACCCCTCCCACCATGTGGAAACGGTCACAGTAAGGCTGATTCGCGTTATTACTCCGTCTGATAGTCTCTCTAGGGATTGATATGTGATTGATGGAGACGTCCAGCCCTTCCAAACCAGTGTTAAATGGGATAGAAACACAACCTGGGTGATGAGTGAAGCAGCGTGGGTTCAGGAAATTTGGTATGCTGTAGCATCCTGCATCACACCAGCCGAGCTCCCCTCAGTCAACCCTAAAACAGAAGGAAAATAAATAAAGAATTCCACACAGAGCTTATTAGGCTGCTAACACACCTTGGTTATGACAGACAGATGGTTTAATTTACTGTCACGGCACGCTCAAGACCCCCTGGTCCACCGTCTCACTCACTGCGGCCTTCTAAAACATGTAAACATCTTAGCTGGTGCCTATGTATAAAAAAAATACATAACTATTCAAATCATTAAATGGAAGTTATGAGTCTTTTCTTCCCTATTGTGACATATATCCCACACTGTAAACCCGAATAAGTTGGCAAAACTTATTTTTTTAAGTTAAGAAATCTAAAGTTTAAGTAAGCAGAACTTTTTAAAAATTTTTTTTAAAGATTTTTATTTTGTAATCATACATTTTAATTGCTCTGAACTTGAAATATTGGAGTAAGCTAATTCATACAAAAACTTAAACTTCTCAAATTTTTAGTAGTGGAAACTTGGCTTTAACTAGCTAATTTAAGAAATGCCACCTTGCTAATTGGTCACACGGTGCTTTAGTAGCATTAGCATAGCATAGCACTTACTGAATGAGGACAGCAATATAATACATTTAACATATATCTCAAACTAAGCTCATTCTCCACTTGTCACCATGATGGTAACCCTACAAAAACTAAACTAGCATAACAAAACATTAAACACTACTAAATATCCCACTTAATGTTAATCTTGCAAAACAAAAACAAAAACAAAAAAACATAATATGACACTTAATTTTGGTATTTGCTGTCACTTTTGAGTGTCATGGCAAAGCATGCTGGGAAATAGAAATCCAAGCCCAGTTTTGGTTCAATTTAAATTAGTCTAAATTAAAAGAAACAAGTTCATAAAACTCAAAACAATGAAATAATTCAGATTACTTAAAATGTGCCAGTTTTGTGGACTCAAAAGGAAAAAGAAAGTTCTAAATACTTAATAAAAGTTAATTTGATTGAACAAATTTGTTTCTTTTGAGTTTTCTCTACTCAAACCAATTAATTATTTTGAGCGTTAGGGTTTACAGTGCAGTGAAACGACTTTTAAAAAAAAAATAGGGCGGGACTTGATTTTGTCTATCACCCTCGTGCCAGTAAGCACGTCATCAGAGAAGAAAAGAGATGCCGCTGCAAGAGGACGGGGATGTTTTTTGATTAAAGATTATGAGGGCACATTAATTAAAAAAAGATAAATCATTTATAATAAATGCTGCAATATTCCATAAAAAAACAAACAAACAAGAATTGTCAATTTTGATTTCATGGTGACTTTGACAGAGCATGCAGTAATTGCTGGAAATTTTATTTCTGCAAGCTCAGAAACCAATATTACAAATTTACCGTACTGTAGATTTGACTGTAGTTCTATACAAACAGTTGACTTGAGTGCCAAAGCGTGACCATGCATTTTCATTTCATGATTTTCTAAAGCTGAAGTGAAAATGCACAGTCTTAGCTGCCTGGCAGTGTTGATATGGACCTCCTTGAGCTCATCATGACAGGAGCAGAGAGACAGAAACAGGATATTCATGACAATGCATCATCCTGTTTCATAGCCTACTGCTTATCTGGAGAAAGCTCTCTTCAGCCAACACTCATTCTATCTCGCTCTTTTTCTTTACTGAATGTAAAAAACTGCAGAAGAGGTGAACAAATTTCAGCTTAAAGTATTGCTGAATCTTCTGCCATGTATTTGGGAACATTAAACAAGTTTAAAGATTAGACTGTGGATATGGACTGATTTAATCATACAGTCTCCCCAAACCCTTGCTTAAAATGTATTTGTCCGTGGATAAAATATAAAGCCAAGTGAAGTCTGTAGACAACAAACAGTAGGCAAATTTTTAGACCTTTTATTGAAATGATACTTTACAGAATATAATAACAATTATAACACTTTACATTAATGTTAGTTAGTGCATTAACTCAACGAGCAATAAGCTACATTTTTTACAGCTATTTATTAATATTTTTAATGTTAAAGTCACCATGAAATCAAAATGACAATTCTTTTTAATGGAATATTGCAGTATTTATTATAAATTATTTATCCGTTTAATACAATGGATATACAAACGGATAAATAATTTATAATAAATACTGCAATATATTATAAAAATTGTTTTCTTTATTAAACATCTTTATTACATCCTTTTTCATTGTTCATGTTCACCAGTCAGTTAGCTCAGGAGTAGTTCACTTTAAAATGAAAATAACCCCATGATTTACTCACCCTCAAGGCAACCTAGGTGTATATGACTTTCTTCTTAATTGGAGTTATATTAATACATATCCTTATGCTTCCAAGCTTTATAATGACAGTGACGGGGTCCATTGAGTTTGAAGCTCAAAAAAGCACATCCATAATAAACGTAGGCCTACTCCACACGGCTCCAGGGGGTTAATAAAGGCCTTCTGAAGTGAATCGATGGGTTTGTGTAAGAAAAATATCCATATTCAAAACTTTATAAAGTACAATATCTAGTTTATTCAACTTCCACAGAAAGCGTAACTGGCGCGATGTATGTCTAGGACGTAAGCGTTTTGAACTGCGAGAGGTGTTACACTTTCTGCGTAAGTTGAATATGAAAGGCGGTCTGGCGGATATTTGAATTTATAACGTTTTAAATATGGATATTTTTCTTACAAAACCCCATAGATTTGCTTCAGAAGGCCTTTATTAACCACCCAGAGACGTGTGGAGTACGTTTATTATGGATGGATGTGCTTTTTTGAGCTTCATTTTTCATTTCATTTTAAAGTGAACTAACGTAGGCTACTGCTTCTGCTTTAATAAACAAAATCTTATTGTAACGTGTTTTCTGTAAACTTTCCCCTTTAAATGAATAAAGTTCATAATTTAAACACTGGAAAACGTTTAAAACATACTATGCTTGGGATATGCAGATGCGAAAGTGATATGGTAAATAATGACAGGACCTGCCGTACGATAATATCGAACGGAAAGCGCTCGAGCAGCCGTTGCTATGGTTACTTCGTCAAGCAAACGCTACGTAGTAAGCGAACTCTGATTAATTAACTTGGACATTTATATTTTTTGTGGCCACTGAAATGGTTTCAAAAACTACTTAAAGATATTTACGTATTTGTAAAAGAATAGCCTACGTAGTTGAGAACCCCTCTACTTTTTTGTTATATCCCCCTCGTAATTAGCACCCTGACGTAAGTGTCGAAATACTTTTGGCGGCCACTGTATATTACGTCCTCCGGGTGTTCCGGGTGTCAAGTCAGCAGCGCAATATACGGAACATCTAAAGCAGGAAGACACAGAGAGAGAGAGAGAGAGAGAGAGAGAGAGAGGGCGCGGGGAGGGGAGAGCGAAAATAAGAGGTGAAAGAGCGAACGAGGGAGCAGCAGCACACGGTTCAGTCACTTTCCGCTGGTGCTCCAACCCTGGAAACACCATCCATTCATTATATCGCCCGTGATTCTGATATGCGCATCGGATGAGGAGACGCCACTTGCGCTTTGCTTTTTGGATTGGTGTTAAATCTTGTACTGTGCATCGCTGGACAGGATGGAGCATTGGAGACAGTGTGCGTTATGGCTGATCAATTGTAAGGTGCTGCCACCGAACCATCGGGTGACATGGGAGTCCGCTCAGGTGTTCGACCTGGCGCAGACCCTGCGGGACGGGGTCCTCCTGTGCCAGCTCCTAAACAACCTGAGACCCCAGTCCCTCAACCTGAGGGAGATCAACCTGAGACCACAGATGTCACAGGTAAGGGATGCACGAAGTTGTGTGTTTACAGTAAGAAGATAATAGACGTTAAACTTAATAACAACAAGTTAAACGCAATTTTTTAGGAACATGCGGTGTTATGCATATGCAAAAGGTGGTATTACCGCTGTATAGCTACTTACACATGAAATATTTTGTAACAGAAAGTTGATATTTTGCCAATGCTGTACCGTTATTTGCGTGCTGAATTCTTCCCCCTATCGGTGAATGTGAGCAATGCAGTAACACTGTGAAGAGAGATGCTGATCCGTAAAGGAGTCCTCAGTAATTTTTCCTAATTTCAGACATTTTACAAATGAAAAAGTAATTTTTAAAATCTAAAAAAAAAAGTTCTGGTTTTAATTCTGGTCGGCTTCTCATGGGCGCCACCATTTTGAGGTCACATGACTAGCTGAGTTGCTACTATTCATAATGATGGCAACAATAATAATGTTTAATTTATGTAGTAGGTCTACTTTCAGCCAGTGCTTAAGATGCTTTTCAAAACAAAACAATAAAATAATAGGGTTAAATTAGGGTTATACTTTTTGACTTCCTTTGTAGTCTATAGCTGTCTATGAAATAAAATTTATGTGAAATGAATCCAACTAGCACGGAGCATGATGAAGGTAATTTAACCTAATGGGACAAAGTGATTTTGATGCATTGTTAACCATGAAACCATGAATCTAGAGCTCTCTGGTTCCGGTCAGGATCAGGGTCAGATGAAAGCTGTTTTAGTCTGGTCTCGTTCGCTTTGCCCTGTCAGGTGAGAGCAGGATTAGTTTCAGTGTCTGCGGGAAGCTGCTTTATTGAAAACAGTGACCTTTGATATATGTCTCTTGTTCTGTGTTGTCAAACACCATCTGCTCAAAGTCTGGACTTGATTTCATGTCCCCCTCACATGAGGTGAAAGCTGCCATCAACACAGGGACATTTCATAGAGCTGAGAAATGCAGTAATTCACAGTCACCTCTAACAAACCTTATTTTCAAGCATGCTGGTGCACAGTAACTAGTGTCTAGACAGGCACACATGCACTTTGCATTACATTTGTCAATGTGGAGCAGTCACAGTGAGCGGATTCCAAGAAGCATTTACAAAAAGTCAATAGAATTAGCTTTTAGTTTTCAAAACACAGGCCTTGTTCGGTTCACTGGCTTACTGACAATTAGAAAAAAACACAATGATAAATATATTATATATAGGCTATATATATAGGCTATATATAGATATTCCGTGGAAGTTTGACATATCTGATCAAAATGACAGCATACATCATTCTGGCTTGGAGGCATTGCCTTGCGTCTGGTTATATCAGATAGGCTGTTTTGTTTTCATTTGATTTGTTATATCATAGTTTCTTTTTGTGTTCATGATTTTCATCTGCACTGACGTAGATGTGTCTCCATTCACCAAAGGAAGAACTCCATAGAGAATTAGCGTATGCAAAAAAGGGAAAGAAAATGAGCAAATGGTCTGTGTAAACCAGTGTTTTGAACGTGGAGGTGAAATTTCCATCTCTAAGGGCAACATCTGAATCCTTGCATGAATTATTCATGACGTTTTTGGCAGCTATTTTATCAAAGACTCATTACAGCACATGGGACACAGACGCAGCCGCCCCGGGGGAACAGCTCAGACAAAAGCAGTGATGAGACCAAACTAAAAGCTGGAGTCCCCACCTCATCAGGGCACCACCAGGGGCCCAATGGGCACTTTGGGTTTCCCTTCACCCCACGATAGCCGTGTAATTAAAATATAATGGCAAATTCGTCCCTGAAATTTCTTGATATTCAGGGGCAGGCAAGGGGGTGTTTTTTAATGTGAGGGAGTGGTTACTATTGACTATTTTACTGTTACATAAAGACAGGCAATTTTGAGGAAGATACCTTGAAACTGATATATATATATATATGAGAGGCCGTACAAGTCATAATTCATTCTGGTACTCACACGCATACATTCTCCTTTCACATACATATATTTTCTACTCTCACACACTTACATTCTCCTTTCACATACATACATATTCTACTCTCACACGCATACATTCTCTTTTCACATACATATATTTTCATATATTTCATATACATATATATAACATATTATGGTGACGCATTGCTGCCACATACATATAATTTTTTCCACTCAATTATGTCATAATAATCTTTTCTCGTAATAACGAGATGTTATGTCCTTTTCATCTTTGTCGTCATTAATAACGAGGTGTTACGTCGTTTTAACGACATCTTTTCTCGTAATAACGAGATGTTATGTCCTTTACATCGTTATGTCGTTATTACATCTTTTCTCATAATAATGAGATGTTATGTCGTTAAAACGACATATTTTTCTCGTTAAAACGACATATATTTTCTCCGAATAAGGACATATGTTGTATAGTGATTTGTACAAAATATGCCTTTATCCACATTAGAGAATTTATATAGCCTATGTGCCTTTGTCACACTGAGTCGCACCTGAGTAGGCTATGCACTGGGTAAGACTGGAAAAACCCCCCAGGTAAATCGCACTGGTGTGTCAGTCGCATTTTATTATTACATTCAAAAATAATGTAAAATAGGCTACTGGTAGAAACTAAATGTTTATGCAAACATTATCAACATGTATTTTAGGCTATTTCCACAACAAATCCTTTAAATGTATTGATATTTAATGCGAAACAAGAATGAAAAATATAAATGTAAAACAAACATAAATTATAGTGCCATTCATTAGCCTTCAAGCAATATTTATTTAAAAGCCTAAATGAATTTGTAGTATGTTAACACAAAGAAACGCAGTTAACATACTGCAGTAAAAATTCAAAATGTAGAGTTTTTATATTTATAACATATGATACAGTTACGCAACATCACACGAGCAAGAGTTTCCTGAATACCATCACGATTGAAAATGTGACACTGATTTCATATGACAGTTCTATAAACAATTAATTAACATTAAGTCATTTACATTTTAGATGCAATATTGATTGTTTTTGTTCTATTTCAGCAACGAAAATAGTTCCAAACAAAGATCACAGCAGAACCATAATGCACAAGTGTGTGTTACTGAATGATTTAGCGTTTAAATGAATCGGTTGAATCAAAGATTCAATGACCTATTCGTAAACGACTGCCTCATTCTTGAATTTATCAGCCGTTTCAATGAGTCGACTCAATGACTCACTCATTAAGACAGTCACCTGCTGCCCCCTACTGGCGGTTAAGTTTAATGTTTAAACATTCTTTCCAACATTTCTTATTTGTGTATTCAAAAAAATATTTAAAACAATCTCATAACATTATTTAATGCAGTTGTAATTTTCAGTGTAAATGATTTAATTTGATTGGCAACAGCCCTATAGTTTCTTATTCTAATTTAATTTATTGATCACATTTAACAATATAAAATGAAAGCTGAAGCGTAGCCTATATTTAGTAAGATTAGGGATAAATGCCCTTTATAAAAGGTAAAAATATCACAAATATGTCAAAGCTGATTGAACAAGAATAAGAATAAGAATTATTCTTTTGAATGAGAATATTGCTTCAGAATAAATTATATTTACAACACACAATTTTTTTCCAGACAAGCAAATTTTTTACTCGGACAAGTGAATGATCGATTTACTTGTCCGAAGGACAAGCACATGAAAAGGCTTAATGTCGAGCCCTGATACATGCATGTGTGTGTATTAATTATACATACATAAACACAAACTTTTATTTTGGATGCGATTAATTGTTATTAATAATTTTACAGATCATATATATATATATATTAGGGGTGTAAAAATACCCTCATGTCATGATTCGATACATTGCACAATACGATATTATTGCGATACATCAAGACATATGGTAAAGGGTTAACAAAAAATGTACTATTGATTAAAATGCTAATTTTGGTATTACATTACAGGTGTTAGGTTTGGACTTGGTGCTAGTAACCCAATGCACAGGACAATGGTGACACCAGAATAAAAATATTCATGATTCTGAAGCTGAAAGTACAGAATTATTTTAGACGAATATGCTTGTACTCTGTCACTCACTAGATATATTTAAAATAATTTACCACTTTTTACTGGTAACATCTGGCATTATCAGGACCCACAAATATTCCCCCATTGCATTGTTATACATTATATTCAACATTATATATTGTAGTTTAATGTAGTATTGACACCAAAACTCTGTAAACTTGAATTTTTTCTCACACATTAATTTTCATTTTGGGTGAACTACACAATACAGATTATCACTATCCATGATACATATTGTTGCATTTTTGTATTGCAATGTATTGTGACACGATATATTGTTACACCCCTAAAATATATATATATATATATATATATATATATATATATATATATATATATATATATATATATATATATATATACACTCACCTAAAGGATTATTAGGAACACCTGTTCAATTTCTCATTAATGCAATTATCTAATCAACCAATCACATGGCAGTTGCTTCAATGCATTTAGGGGTGTGGTCCTGGTCAAGACAATCTCCTGAACTCCAAACTGAATGTCAGAATGGGAAAGAAAGGTGATTTAAGCAATTTTGAGCGTGGCATGGTTGTTGGTGCCAGACGTGCCGGTCTGAGTATTTCACAATCTGCTCAGTTACTGGGATTTTCACGCACAACCATTTCTAGAGTTTACAAAGAATGGTGTGAAAAGGGAAAAACATCCAGTATGCGGCAGTCCTGTGGGCAAAAATGCCTTGTTGATGCTAGAGGTCAGAGGAGAATGGGCCGGCTGATTCAAGCTGATAAAAGAGCAACTTTGACTGAAATAACCACTCGTTACAACCGAGGTATGCAGCAAAGCATTTGTGAAGCCACAACACGCACAACCTTGAGGCGGATGGGCTACAACAGCAGAAGACCCCACCGGGTACCACTCATCTCCACTACAAATAGGAAAAAGAAGCTACAATTTGCACGAGCTCACCAAAATTGGACAGTTGAAGACTGGAAAAATGTTGCCTGGTCTGATGAGTCTCGATTTCTGTTGAGACATTCAGATGGTAGAGTCAGAATTTGGCGTAAACAGAATGAGAACATGGATCCATCATGCCTTGTTACCACTGTGCAGGCTGGTGGTGGTGGTGTAATGGTGTGGGGGATGTTTTCTTGGCACACTTTAGGCCCCTTAGTGCCAATTGGGCATCGTTTAAATGCCACGGCCTACCTGAGCATTGTTTCTGACCATGTCCATCCCTTTATGACCACCATGTACCCATCCTCTGATGGCTACTTCCAGCAGGATAATGCACCATGTCACAAAGCTCGAATCATTTCAAATTGGTTTCTTGAACATGACAATGAGTTCACTGTACTAAAATGGCCCCCACAGTCACCAGATCTCAACCCAATACAGCATCTTTGGGATGTGGTGGAACGGGAGCTTCGTGCCCTGGATGTGCATCCCACAAATCTCCATCAACTGCAAGATGCTATCCTATCAATATGGGCCAACATTTCTAAAGAATGCTTTCAGCACCTTGTTGAATCAATGCCACGTAGAATTAAGGCAGTTCTGAAGGCGAAAGGGGGTCAAACACAGTATTAGTATGGTGTTCCTAATAATCCTTTAGGTGAGTGTGTATATATATATAACACTAACATTATAAATTAACATAATTATACACTGCTGTTACATTTTTTTGGGCTCAGTAAGATTTTGAGTGTAGTGTACAGTTAAAATAGTAAATTTTTTTCATTTAAAATATTTTAATTTATTTTACAATTTAATTTATATGATTTATATTATTTAATATATGTATTATTTAATGTATTATTTAATATTATATATATGATATATTCCCAAATCAGCATAGAAAATGAAACAGCAGTCTTCGGATTCTATCTGGGCCTACATATACAGGTTTAGAACACAGAAGCTTTATGGGCAGGTTTGAAACGTGGAAGTGCAAGTTTGAGGAAGCCACAAAGTCAAGTGCCTTTCTCACGCACTGCGTTGATCACACAGTGGCTGGGTTATGGGTTTCTTCCGTTTAACGTGTGCTTTTGAGAAGAGTGGAAGGAAATGGCAACAGGTGTTTGGCAGGCCGTCAGAACTTTATTTAGACATCAACAGATGTCAGTGAATACGTTTTGTAAGGTTTCATCATCAAACAGTGAAGTTATCTACCGTATGCAAATACTGTATGTAAGCCCTCACTTTTGTTCCCAGTTGTGTATGTCTGGTTTGCTGCAAAATCACAGGCGAGCAGTTATTGTAACGCCAGATAGTCACTGTCTCATCTCTAGGTTGGAGGGGGGAACACGAATGCTGACGCCCACTCGTTGGGCAGATAGTTTCCGAGCATTGACGCTCGCTGGGGAAATGAGGAAATGGGATGGAGGAAGGAAATGAAACTAAACGTCCTCTAAAGACCCTTGACTGAGCCACGGTGAAACATCAGAACCTCTAGTGGCTCAGATCGGTCTCTTTTTTCAGTGAAACAGCGAGCAACAAGCTGTCTGAACACTGTCTCAGTTTTTAAATTTTTGCTGTAATACGATGTGATACACAAAATGTACATGTCAGATTCTGGGCTGTTTTTCAAATATATTCTTTAATTTTTTATGTCTAGTGTCCATGGAGAATCTGCCCACCTTGAGTAATACACATATACTGTACTTTACATAGACAGGCTATATTTGAGACCCTAAAGGGGTCAGAGACTGGTCATATGTGTGTGTTTAAACATTTGAAACATCCATCAGTTTTAGTTAAGTTACAACTCCAGGGTTGTTTTAGTAATTCTCATTGTCAGACTGTGGGTTTGTACATTTCAGACTGGGGCTAGATGCATTGGTTTCCAGCACTGTTTTGTGGTGTACAAGAGGAATAACTAGATATTTACATTTTCATTTACATTTACATGATTGGGGTCGTTCATGCAGAAGTCGTCATCATGAAGTTAGGATTGATGTCAGGGCCTTACTGTGCAGTTTTCAGATGTGTTGTGAGTGGTTGTCTGTAGGGCTGTACGGCCTAAATAACATAAAAACTAAAGTTGGATATGGCTAAGTGTGATTATCAAATCGCAAAGGCTGCGATTTAATTAAAGAAATATGCACTGCATGTTTCTTCTTCTTTTTTTACATTTTATTCTTTCTTTACTTATAAAGTTCAACACAACTCATGGTTGACTCGAAGTGCTGTAAAATACAACTAAAATCTGATACAACAATACAATACAAATACAACGATACAAAAAAGCAAACATTATACCATGTTGAAAGTTACTGACCAAGTCCAAGATTACAGGATCTCAAGGCTTGGTTTATGGATGGAAATTGCTTCTGAAAGATAAAACGCTGCTTGATTATGTACTATGTAGAGATATACAAAGATTAGAATTTTAAAAGTAATTCTAAATTTAACCAGTAGCCAGTTCAGAGAGACTAGAATGGGCGTAATGTGATCCAACCTTCGTCTGCCTGTCAACAACTTTGCAGTAGCATTTTGGATCGTCTGTAGGCGCATTAGAGAGGATTGGCTTACACCATAGTATAAAGAGTTACAGTAGTCTAGACAAGATAAAAGAAATTGATGAATGATCTGTTCAAAATGTTTTGCATAGTGAAGCACTGTTCTTTTACACACAAGCACCTCATTATCCAGTGTTTTCAGTGTCTCGGAGCACATCGGTTCACAGTAAATGCTGCTCCACACTAACTCATCTCTGCATGTACTGAGTTTGGGTGCATTTATTAGGGGCCAGGCACCATTGGTGCTTAGGCACCTATTGTATCCATTGGCGTTCTTATTCTTCCATGTCTTCTTCTTCCGCTCTTGAGTCTATGGCAGCCCATAGAACCTCTTGCGGGAAAGTTATGAAACAGTTATGACACACAGATAGAGGACAGGCTGAAATGTCACCATAGAAAATTTGGCATCTCTAACTCAATCCTTCTAGCTGTCCAAAGTTGCACTTGTGTTTATGCTAATAACTTTTAGACCATAAGGGCTAAAAACAAAACCTTCCTGTTTCCTTGGTTCAAAACGAAAATGTTTTCGGGGCAGCTATAACAAAGTTATAACGAAATTTTCAAAAATGTTAATAACTTCTGATTATATTAGATGCTCCCAGCCATGATGTCATGAGTTTATAGTCATATTGATATATAATCACAAAAGTTTTGACCAAATTGTGCAGCCCTACAAAACAAGCAAAGCGGAAAAATCACAATTAGATTTTTTTCCCCCCCAAATCATGCAACTCTAAAGGCCCGTTCACACCAAGGACGATAACTATAACGATAAAGATATAGTTCTAAAAATCGTTCTAAATATAAAAGAATAGCAGAGTCCACACCACAACTATAACAATAACGGCATAGATAAATTATATTGTTGGAATAACTTTCAGAGCGATTTTTTTTCTCCAGCTAATCAGAATCCATCCTGCTTTAAAGACCTCAAGCATTTAAAGTGGCAGATGACAGAACTGCAGTGTGCGCTTAGAATAAACAGAATGATATTGATGGATGCTAAAGTTGGGGTGAATGGGCCTTAATTGTCAGCCGGTTACTGGCTGTTGGTTCATTTCTAGGTGGTTTCTAAAATGCTCTCAGTGGTTATGTACTGGTAAGCGCATAAGCGTATTATTTGAAGCCTCATTTGTGTCAGTAGTACAAATAGTACAGTGTTACATGCCATAATTTTATGCTTATAGGCTTATAGGTTTGTTTAGATCCCTAACCCAAAGTATGTTCAGTAGTAACACTGGAAGTCACTACATCATGCTACAGGAATAAAACTATGCAGAAACAGCATGTCATGCATATTAATGCACATTTTCAGGAGGCACAAATCTTTGCAAGGTCTAGTAAATTCAGTCAGATTGCGCTCTCTCTCTCTCTCTCTCTCTCTCTCTCTGAAACTGACCTTTCCTTCTGTCACCAAGGTAACATGCTCTACTGTAAATGGTTGGGGATCAGGATGAATAAAGATAATTCTCTATAGACAGTGTGAATCACACATTTACAGTTCAGATTTGAACTGCACAGATGGATTTTTGCACAGTAATGTGCAAATTACGCTGGTCACAAAGGGATACATGCATGCATTAGGATTTGTAAATGAAGGCAGACATTTCCATTTTCAGGCAGAGCTCTTTTGTTGCAGAAAATCCATTATTATTATGTTTGGAAAACCTACCCAGCACTCTTATGAGATTTGAATTGTATTCGGAATATTGTAAAAGCATTTACCGTCTGTGCTGATGCCATTAAAGTGAACAGAGACGGTCATTAATGAGGAGATTTAATTGTAGTATCCAATTGTGCAACCATTTAAGCAGCCAATAAAAACAGCAATATCCTATTTTCTGCTCACATGGTAGAATGGCCTTTTTGATGATGACTACATGTAGAAACCGATCAGTCAGCGGTGCTCACGTAAATGCATGCACACATCCTGCAGCAGTGCAGCAGCCTTTACTTTAGACCCTACGCGGAGCAATGACATCACAGCGCACAATGAAATGGGCATTATCTTGTCTCAGTCAGGTTAAAAATAGCCCATAAACGGGAGCTGTAAAAATGCAGTGGCACTGGTAGAATTTCACCAGGATGCCAGAGAAGCGCTAATATCAAATTTCATTTCAAAGTGCTGATGCATCTGTAAATTGAAGCCCCTGAGATCAAATAAGATAATTGACATTTTGGGTGCAGTTAAAGTCCATTCACATTCAAAACGTATCACATGGATTGTTATAGATGACAATTTTAAGCTCTTTGTGAAAGGAACAGTCCTACTGCTTCCCTTAGAAGTACAAATTACATAAGCACATAAACATAACTTGCATAAATTGGCATGTGCCCTACAGCAAAGATCAGATTTGTAGATTTGTAGCATTTGCGGGAGTTATATATAATGAAAGAGAGATACGCTTTACATTTTTTTTGTAATTTTAGTGGAGAAAAAAAGGGTGCTACAGTAAAGTTGGCTAATAAATTCTACTACTACCACCAATAATAACTAGATAGAAAAGTTTCTTGAGAAAAACTTTAAAGTTGGCTTGAGAAAGCCTGACCAGAACGTTTTTGAAGTAGATTCAAAGTCTTAAGTTTGAAGAAAGTTGAAGTAGTTTTAAAAGATAAATAGATAGATAGATAGATAGATAGATTTTTAACATGTTGTTAGCATGCATTAGTACATTGCTAGCATGTTTTAACACATTGCTATCATGAATCAACACATTGTTAGCATGTTTTAACACATTGCTAGCATTATTCAGCATGTTGCTAGCATTAACTAACAAATTGCTAGCATGTTTTAGCACATTCCTAGCATGATGGAACTACATCCAACACATATCATAGTATATATTCAGAATTAAAAAAAGCATGTTAAACAATAACAATATGTGTGCAGTTGTTAGTCCTTATGTTTAATTTAGAGAGTGGTGTCTAGTTAGGTCTATTTTGTGTGAAAAAAAATTATTTTAAAGATTGCTGATGATATTGCTTTTGGACTTTTTGTTTATTCAGAATGGAAGACATGGTGCATTGTGGGAAACAGTATTCCTCACAGTGTGTTCTGTTGTATACAGCACATTTTTTGCGCTATTCTTCTGTTTGTAGTAACACAGGCTGTGTGATACTGACCATCAGACATCTCTCACATTGCCCTGACAGTTCACTTCTCCCAGCGTGGTGTGCAGAAACCCGTGTGCACTGCCCTGTGAAGGGCAATTCACCATGGATCTGCCAGTGATCACAATTTAGCCACCAGCCAGTGTTTATCCTCTGCCCCTCCTGTCCGTTTTACAAAATGCAATGCCATGTGTGGTTCAGAGCAAGCACCCATACTTAATAAGAACAATCAGTTGTTGCATCGGAAATATGCTAAGAAAATCAATAGAATGCATGTATCCAAGGTCAACATTGATTTCTTGGAGGTTAGAATATTGCTTTGTTAAACACCAAACTGCTATGAGACAATGCTAAGCACATCTGAAATATTTGATATAGAATCCCATATGATGCTAACAAAAATGTAAGCTTAACCTTTAATTTAGCTATATTTAAAGATCTAACATAGACGGTTTCCCTAGCGCTGAAGGTTATGATGGGATGGTGATAGTACATACAGTCGATCAACCCTTGTGGAGTTTGAACCTGTACCTTTTCATCTGCTAGTTTAGATTTGTACCCACCAGGGTTGTGTGACATTTTGAACGGAAGATTGGACTCCCTTTGAGAACATGAATGTGAGTTTAACTGGCCACGGCCCATAGAAGGTTTAATTGAAATTTGAATGAGAATGACAGGAAGAGTGTCCATCCATCCATCCAATATATTAGGCATTCCCAGTTCTGAATGGCACATAACCCCTCTACCACTACACAACACCATTGTTGTTAGCATCGATAGTGCTAAATGGAGACTGTTGTTAAGCAGCTTTGGAGAGCATTTACAGACTACATTTGCAATTCATAAAACCATTGCAATCCATATAAAAGATGTCAGATAAATAGAGCTCATAAATGTATTGAACAAAGCATATTTTATGGAGAACATTTCAGTGCTAGCATGCCCTGCTGACTGTCAAGTTGATGCTCTGGGTCACTTTCTACCCACAGTGCTCTCTTGCAAGCAGTTTTAATAAAGCATCTTTGCAGACCAATGCTTCATCCAGCACATTGTTTTTACAAGACAGCTTGCTTAGCTGTCTGCTTGGTTAAACTAAGGGTAAAAGCTGCACACGGTTCACAGCTGGTGCTCTCTGCACAGGACGTAACACTGTAAAAGTGCCTGAAGCCATTGATTTACAACACCTTGGACTTCCTTATTCTTCTGAATGAGATTTTTTGTGCTTTTGGAACCGTTGCTGTTAAGAGGATGTCAGGACTTTCCTAGAATCAGTTTCAGTGAATCATTTTAAAGAAAAAACTTGAAGTGTGCTATTTTGGAACAACTTATTTTGTAATAAGTATATTTTAGTTGTAATTAAGTCGTGTAAAAGCATAGCTTTAAGTGTATTTAGTGTACTTTATGTTCTAAATTGGAACAACTTTAATTAAACTTAGTACACTTTAAGTATAGGGACTAATTACATGCTTGCATGTAATATTTATATTTGTGTTATAAGTATACTTTATTTGTGTTATAAGTATACTTAGTATACTTTATTTGTGTTTACAAATTAATTACCAGTGTCTTCAGAACACACAAGCAATATACTATGAATATATTATTTTTTCTGGTTTATATATTTATTTTATTTGCTTATTCTAAATACTTTAAATGTGCTACCAACTACATTTTAATGAATTACTTATTGACTTATTTTCCCAATGTTGAATGCATTTGTTTTCAAGGCCCCAGTGCGAACCCCCCGATTGCGGCCAAATCGGTGGTTGTTTAGGTCATTAAGTATGAGCAAGTCAGCGACTTGATCTGAGCCTTTCTTGAACAGTCTTTAGTTGTGCAGAAAACAATATGTCATGCAGTATAATTGCAAAATAAGAACCAGCTCTCAATTCCCTACCATACTCTACGTAGTATATCACACTCTTTTATTTTGAAACAAATGTAAAATAATCCATACATTTTTTATGGTATGTCCCTTTAAACCTGAATCAGTATCTATCTTCAAAGCCATGTAGCATTCTGTTTCACACATGGTATTTATTATGGATGAAATGCTATACATTCAGTAATAGTCTTAGTACGCCCTTCAGGATAAGTAGGAAAAGACATCTCTTGAGTTTCCCGCAGAGATCCGACAGTGCAGTAGTAGATAGAATATCAGTTTTCTACAAGGATAGATTTGAAAGCCGTGTTTGGTTGAGCAGAACGGGTCCGAGGTGGCTGTAATGCAGAAAACAGCACTGAAAGTGTCTACAGGCACATCATGTGTTAAATGTTTGCCTTCATTTTACTCTCGCTCTCTTTTTCTCTTCCTCTCTGTTTCTATCTAGCTTCCTTCAGACCCTGCAGGACTCCTAAAGACTCCAGGGCAACCACAAGATGTGCCTTTCTGATAATGTGTTGAAACCAAACAAGTGTAAACAATCAAATAGATTTGCTTGCTGAACATTTGCTTGTCTTGTCTGTGCATAAGTGCGGCTCTAGGCCTCTGGTGAAGCCATCTGTAGAGGGGGAATGGGAACTGAGAGGCGGTGCATGTGTCACTTTTGATCTGCAAGCTTCTCGCAGATAAGACTTATTAGTACGTATGCAAGAAAAAGCTGGCCTTATGAACTTGCCAGACTGATGTTTTCTACACATCAAATGCCAGAGGACGAGTCTGATTTCAGGTTAAGGGCTGAGCGTCCTTGCTCTCATAGAGGTTATAGTTTCACATAATAATGTGAGCACTTTCTGTTTCAAGAAATCACAGGTGCAGCTGCCCTTGATGTATTCACTTCCTCTTGTTGCTTAAGATTTGGCATTGCAGCAAGATGTGAAACTCTTTCAAGAGCTTGACAGGCGACGTACGGCTACCGACAGATGGCGGGTGATAATATAACTGGTGGAAACGGACACATTCTTGTGAACATGCCCAGCGAGAGGGTAAAGGTGCTGATCTGCAGACCATAACAGGACATCCATTAAGATTATAATCGGTGTTTTCTGGGTTGTTGTGAGAACACTTCTGCAATGTTGATGAAAATGTCCTGTGTCTGTTGTCACTTAGGCATTTTGCACAAACTGGAAAAGGAAATTACAGATAATAAAAACTGACATTTTTTGTGCAATATCCATTTACAATCATTTAAGTGTATACTAACTACTGTACTGAATGGTGTGTTGTTTGTGTTGTAATTTTTTTTACAAACAAACAAAACTGATTATTTTTTTATTTATTTATTAAAATTTCATTAAAATAATTAATTATTAGTTGTGCTGCACAACTAATCGAATTTGTAATCATGATTACAATTACGGATGCCACAATTATGTAATCGTTCAAAGGATTATTCTGTGTGCTTAAGATGTGTTGTTTTTTTCTTTCTACAGGTTATATTAAGGTTTTTTCCCCCCATTGTTTTAATTTTAGTATACCATTATAATACCGTGCATATTTTAACTTTTTTTAATTTAAAGAAACCAAACCAATGTATATTTGACATTTGAGGTTTCATGCTATAGAAAACCAATAAAAGTTTTTCATCATTCAATGTAAATTGTGATAATCGTAATTAATAATCACAATTACAATTTCAAGGGCATAATCGACAATTATGATTTTCGTCATAATCGTGCAGCCCTATTAACACTTTACAATAAGGTTCCATTAGTTAATATGTATTAACTAACTAACAATGATCAATACATACATTACAGTATTTATTCATCTTTTTTAGTTAATAAAACAAGTTAGCTAATAAAAATACAACTGTTCATTGTTAGTTCATGTTAGCTCAGGTCCATTAAATAATATTAACAGATACATCTTTTGATTTTAAATAATGTATTAGTAAATGTTGAGAATGTACAGAGATTTATAAATGCTATACAATTTATAAAATACTATTATTGTTTTTAATAATAATTAAAAAAACAACAACAAAAAAAAATTAGCTGTAATAAGATAGCTGTAATAAATACAAAATCATTATTCGTTATAAATTAATAACTTCAAAAGATTTCCACAATTTTTGCAAGTTAGCAGGTGTGGTCAGTATCTGAGGGTTAGGTACATTTTTAATTTTTTTTTTATTTTATATGAGACCACAAGGACTCAAATCTTATGATTCAGTGTATTATGGTTTTTAATAGCTTGCAGTTACCGTGGAGTTTTGTGGTCAGATTCTGGATCTAGAGTTGTGATAAAGTATCCGTTTTGTAACAGAGCTGTGGTCACGAGTCAACACAGGTGTCTGCTTAATGCAACAGCTTGTGTTGGAGACTCATCTCATTTCACTCTATAAATGAATGTGTTTGGATGTTCGCCAGTCTTTTGCTGTTTGGTAAAACTCACTAATCGTGATTCAGATCAAGTATCGCATGACATAAGAATTGATAATTAAATTAAAAACTCAGTGCTGGCTTGTCTGTGGTTAGTCTTGTTCTCCAATATGGTTTTGTAGTTATAGTTCTCATATGCCTTCATTTTTAATTGAATTTGGGAATGTTTGACAAAAATATTGAGTCATACTATAAAATGTGTGACTTTTCTATTTTGGTAAGGTTTTTAAAATTATTTTTTGTGAGATTTTGTTCAGAATGTTTGCTAACTTGCAAAACCTGCTTCTCAAAACACAAATGATGTCACTTGTGACTATTATTTTTATGTAAATAAGTACGCAGTTAAAAAAAACAACATGTTTTTTGATAAATACAAATATGATGTACGAATGTACAAATAAAACAAATTAAGTTTAAATATATTTTCTATGACTACTATGATCATGTACAGTAAATGCATGTATATACATTAAAATATTCATAAACTATATACTATCTTCAAATAATTTTTTTGTTAGATTAAGTAAATATATAGTTAGAATAGGCTTGTAAAAAAATGTTTAGTGCACTTTAGATGTTGATGCAAAAATGGTACTTCAAAACCAATATTAACAGTAAACGTAATTTAAATATTAAATATGCCTCTTTAATATAAAATATGCCTTTCATTTCTGTCTAGTTTCTCTGCTTGAAGAACATCAGGACATTTTTGCACGCCTGCTCAGAGATATTCGGGATGAAGAAGAGCGAGCTGTTTGAGGCTTTCGATTTGTTTGACGTTCGAGATTTCGGAAAGGTAAGATGCAATTTCACTTTCAACGCTCTTTTTTGAAACACATAGGCACATAATCATTTTGCACTTGTCCCATAATGCACTGACATACTTACTTGTTCTGTTTCAAAGCATAATCAAACTGGCATGATTTACATTTTTCTTGTGCCACAATCATCCATCACAGTTTATGGTGTAGCTTCAGCCTCGGTCACAGATGTGGTAAAGACAGCAGGGTTTTGTTTGACTTTCCTGACATTAGTCTGTGCGCTGGCTGTGTTTTTTTGTGGTGTTGTGTCTCAGTTGATTATGTTCCGAGATGCTTAGCTCTTTGTAGGCGGTCTGCTGTAATAAAGTCTGCGTCTCATCCTACTGCTTATTAGTCCACTCTTCAGTATGTTTAATTAAAGATCAGTGAATGACAGCAGGACATGTGGCACGATTGTCTAGATGTATTACATCTTCAAATTAGGTTGCATGCTTGTTGGACTTGACTGTATGTGGGCGTATCTGTGTTTAGAAAGTAAAACCGTGTCTAGTTTTAACTAGTGGTAGTGTATTATTGTGTATTAGTGAGCATATTGGCCCAGGCAGATGCTTGGCCCCAGGCCTGGTACTGCACTGATCAATATAGTCAGAGCCCCTAAACCCCAACGGGCCTCCTAATGCAACCTCAGTGACCTCTCTGTTCTCTCTCACCTGCTGTGAAACGTGAGCAGCAGACATTAAATTCTGAGTGTTGTGTGATATTGTGAGAGATCATGTAATATTTCTCCCTAGGGAGGTAAACATGTAAACAGCAAGCCATCAGTTTTAAAGTAGCATATATATGTATACACACACTATATTGCCAAAAGTTTTGCCTGCCTTTGCACTGATGCACATGAACTTTAATGACATCCCATTCTTAATCCGTAGGGTTTAATATGGAGTTGGCCCACCCTTTGCAGCTATAACAGCTTCAACTCTTCTGGGAAGGCTTTCCACAAGGTTTAGGAGTGTGTTTATGGGAATGTTTGACCATTCTTCTAGAAGAGCATTTGTGAGGTCAGGCACTGATGTTGGACGAGAAGGCCTGGCTCACAGTATCCGCTCTAATTCATCCCAAAGGTGTTCTATTGGGTTGAGGTCAGGACTCTGTGCAGGCCAGTCAAGTTCCTCCACACCAAACTCGCTCATCCATGTCTTTATGGACCTTGCTTTGTGCACTGGTCCGCAGTCATGTTGGAACATGAAGGGGCCATCCCCAAACTGTTCCTACAAATTTGGGAGCATGAAATTGTCCAAAATGTCTTGGTATGCTGAAGCATTAAAGGTGGGGTAAGTGCTTTCTGGTAACCGATGTTGATATTTCAAATCACTAAAACAAACATGCCCCTATTTTGATAGCTCCGCCCCACACATACGTAACCAAGGCAACAACTATGGTGGCAAAAAGGCAAAAAGTCATGGAACATTCCAACATTCCAAACCCAGACTCGTCCATCGGATTGCCAGACAGAGAAGCGTGATTCGTCACTCCAGAGAACACGTCTCCACTGCTCTAGAGTCCAGTGGCAGCGTGCTTTACACCACTGAATCTGACGCTTTGCATTGCTCTTGGTAATGTAAGGCTTGGAAGACTCTGCCATGGAAACCCATTCCATAAAGCTCTCTACGCACTGTTCTTGAGCTAATCTGAAGGCCACACAAAGTTTGGAGGTCTATTGACTCTGCAGAAAGTTGGCGACTTCTGCTCACTATGCGCCGATCCCACTCTGTGATTTTACGTGGCCTGCCACTTTGTGGCTGGGTTGCTGTTGTTCCCAATTGCTTCCAGTACCAGTTGACCGTAGAATATTTAGTAGTGAGGAAATTTCGAAAATGGACTTATTGCACGGGTGGCAACCTTTCACAACACCACACTTGAATTCAATGAGCTACTGAGAGCGACCCATTCTTTCACAAATGTTTGTAGAAGCAGTCTGCATGCCTAGGTGCTTGATTTTATAGAAGTGATTAAAACACCTCAATGATTTGGAGGGGTGTCCCAATACTTTTGGCAATATAGTGTATATTGTTGGTGCAATCATTTTTTAAAGTGCTTGCTGCCCCATAAAATGCAACCCCTGCTGCGTCTGGACTCGTTACAGAAAGCTAATTGAGTGCCAAAACCGACCATTTGAGTGAACTGTTACACCTCCCCATTTACCCTAGTATGCTTTAAAAATAGATATGGCTAAACTAAATGTTTCCAAAAGCTTTTTGCAAAGTTGGAGTTAGATCTAATATGTCTTTTGGCAAAGAAATATTGTTTGCCTTTGTTGTGCATGCAAGGGGCTCATGTACACTTGACCCTGCTTATATATAAAGTGCAATGTTTAGACAGTTTGACACCATTTAGTTCACTATCAGACATGTAGTAGAACTTATGTCATGTGATCTTGTCCACAGCTGCATCCTGTACATGCACATCTGTCGATTCTCTTATCTCATATAGTCTCTATGTATTCATAAGCACAGAAGGGGAAAGGTCTTCACACACACATTTAGACACTCTGTAAGACATCACCAATTTTTTCCACATGACTGAAAAAACATCTGTCTCATTCATCTGACACTCGCTATGGGCAAATCTGCCAACACTTGTTTTATCACAAGTGCAGCACAAATGTTCTGAAAGCAATTTTAATGGGAAGTTTGGAATAAAATAACATTGGTAGAGTAGGTCACAAAATAATTGCTGTAAAATTGCTTTATAAATGAGAGAACTAAAAGGTTAAATAAATATGTTGTTTATTCTAACATTTTTAATGCATTTCTCATTAAATGTTTTTGTAAATGTATAAATATAAATATATTTAAATTTAATAAGTAAAATACATAATGTATTAAATAAATAAATATTTTAAGGAAACTGTTTATCACAGTAAGCAGTTTTATTAAATCTATATCAATTTTGCATGAAACTTTTTAGTTTCCTTTTAAATAAATTTTTTTTTTCATCTGTTTCTTTGTGCTGTCGGGGTTGCCTGTTGTGATGAGGTGATTTCTCACTGGCTGATAGATCGTAACGATTGGTCTCCAGTAATAAGCTTTTGCACTTCAGGGTTGTAAGCTTGATCGATGTTTGTCTATATGTTTACAGCCACAGTGACAGCTCAACTAAATCATTCCTTTCATAAACCTCCTCCTTTCTCATTCATCCAGCTGTTCTCTTGCTTTCTGTCTCATCTATTCATCCAGTGATTGTATCCTCCAATCAGAGCAGAAACAGAATCTATCTTTGCTAAATGGCTAATTATTAGGACTTATTATTTCAATTAAATGAAATGGATTTGTTTCAAGTCAAGTACTATTTAGCAGGTGCATTTCATTGAAAGTCCCCCTGGAGCATCATGGGGGAAAAAATTATTTCTCATTAAATGTTCTATTGCACACAGAAATTCTAATGCAACCAGTGTGGTTTGAATTTTTATTTTTTTACATTTTGTAGTTTAATTTTGAATATTTTTTTGCTTTTATTAATTGTGCTTTTGTGCTTTAATTTGTTTAAAAATGTTTTTACTTTTATTTCAGTTTTATTTTTATTTTCAGTTAGTAATTTTAGTGTTTCAACAAACTTATTTCAGTTAGTTGCCAATGCAACATTTATCATTAATTAAATGTTTAGTTTAAGATTTTCTTCAAATTTTTATATCTTTTTTTATTTCAGCTTTATTTTAATGAACAAGACTAATAGTTTTAGTTTTAGTAACCCTGAATGTTAACTTTAACTATTTTGCTGCTACCGTTTTTTTTAGCTCAGGAATGTTAGTTAGGAAATTAGTGTTTGTTTCATGAAGAAAATCATTTGGAGTCTCAAACAAGCAGCTGTTAGATTTTCAGGCACTTACATTTGATGTAATAACTGAGCATTTGCTTACATGCTTGATGTGCCATACCCCATGATGTTATTGAAACATCAGTCATGTGATCCCATCATCAGCACTTCTAGCAGCCACATGCTGCTGACAAATGAATGGAAATAAGTTAAGATATGACATCTTTGCTTCTGCATTTTCAGTGCAAAGGCTGACTTTGCATGGTGAACCTTGAGCTAAAGTGGTAAAGTCACAGAATTTCCCAAGGAATTGTGTCGAAACCAGCAAATCTTGTGGGTTCTTGTGAATGTTGTTTCTTATAAATTGTCAGTGTTGTTGAGGTGAAGATGGATCATATTTAGCACTGTAAATGATCAGATCTGTGAGTTTGTACATATGTCGAATGCTTGTTGGTTTTGGAGGAGATAGAAGATCAGAAGACAGAAAATCACTCAGAATATAGAAGCTAGAATTAGAGACAAAGTAGAGAGCATCTGTCCTGCTATTGGATTTCCATAGATAAATATATCACTGCCACTAAGGAGAACAACAATAATCAATAGCTGCTCTCATTTTGCCAGCTTGTCACTCACTTTATTTGTCTCTTTACTACTTTTAATCACTATATTATGGACAATGAATGCAAAAGTAAGCCTGCAAATATGGCTTCACCCTCACTCCTGAGGGTGAAGTGCCCTTCAAGGCTCTTGTTCATGACCGGACGTGGGGCTTATCGAGTATCGAATGACAAGGTTTTTCAATAATGGATGCAGAGTGGTTGTTGCTGTAGAAAATCATTTGTGGTGGTCTGTCTGTAAAAACCTAGTGAGCTGCCTACCTAGACAGCATGTTTAGGCAACATTGAGGTTGCTCCAACAGTTAAAAATGTCCTTGCTGTGGAGAAAAAAAAGCGTGAAATGGTGATTATATGTTTCATTCAATGCTGAGGAGTATTAAAATTGACCAATTCAGTTTGTGCTCATTACACCATTGTCGCTAAACAGCTAAAGGCTGTCTACACTGGACACGAAAAAACGCCCGTTGCAAAGCATTTGTCTTTCCTGTCAGTACATCATTAATATAACAAAGAATCTAGTGTAGACAGAATCACTGTTTATAAAAAGTCGTTTTTAGTTGCATCGTGCTGTTCATGTAAGGTGTTAGAGTAACATTAGCTTAGCAACATATGCTAACAGCAAACTGTATTGGAAACAAGTGCAGGTGTTATACAGCCATGTAATCTCACCACAGAATGTAAGACACGTTACGCTGAATGATGTTACCCCGGAATCATTGTTTAGTTGAGTGTTAGAGGCAGTTGTACAATGAGGGGTACAATGTCGGGATGTGTCAGAGCTCTTTGAAAGGAACTATACAGCACATGACATCTGCTATTAGTCAAGAGTGTGTGGCGATGTGAAGTGTTGGGCTCTCAGAATGAGAACACACACCATATGAGGAAGCGTGTGTGTCAAGCGCTCTGACTCTCCTCGAAGACATGCATTGATGATACCCTTGCTCTCACTTAACTGAGCAGAGGCGAGTTCTAGCATTTTTCCAATTTCTCCAGTTATGTTATTGTATTGTATCCCTTATTGGGATCCAATAAGGCATTACTTGTTGTAGTTGTTGTATACCTATGTGCGTACTTATGTATGAAGAAGATTTAAATGTCAGGAGTTGATAATTACATGCAGGGTTTTGTATCAGGCTTCTGGCAGAAGCTGATTCTAGGTTGTGTCTCTCTCTCTCTCTCTCTGTCAGTCTGTCTGTGTTTTTCTGTCTGCTTGGCTGTCTAACCCAAGTCACAGAGCCACATGCCCCCGAGCAGAGAGCTGTGAAGTGCTGGAAAGCATTCACACTTCCTCTTTCCTGACTCGTCGACCTCTTACTACGTGGCGTTCCCTGAAGGTTGAGTTGCGAGCTTACTCACGCTTCCTGTGGTCGACTCATGGGGCCCCATGACAGAGGGGGATGGGGTGTGTGTTTAGACAAAGTGTGTGTGTAGACACCAAACCCTTCCTGAGACCCTTGAACACATCTGAAGTCACTGGGAGAACTTGGCTCTCAAAAAATTACATTAGGTTACTGTCACTGGTCCTTAGCAGAGAAGCAATCCCAGAATGCATTGCATCTGGCTCTGTGAAAAAAAATTTATGATAAAAATGTATTATTTTACTTAATATTTATCTGTCATGAGTTCCTGCTTTTGTGTTTCAAATTGGTCATATTTGAGGTTTAATTACAGTTTAATTAGGATCAGGATTATTAGTTAACTAAAACCATTAAATTTTTTTTTACTTGAAATGAAATAAACGTTAACTGAAATAAAATAAAATAACATTTTATTAAAAAATATATATATTTATTTCATGCTAGTTGCCAAAGCAACATTTTAAATTTTCATTTAGTTTAACTTGATGTAATAAAAACTAAAACAACATTTTTTTTATTAAAACATGTAGACATAAAAAAAACAATAACTAAAAACAAATGACAAAAATGCAACAAAATTACTAAAACTTCAACTAAAATGAAAATGAAATTAAAATTAAAAATGAAAAGTAAAAAATCTAATAGTATCTCACTGTTCCTAAAATAAAACTGGAACAAAGCTTTTATGTATACATAATTTTGCCATGTCATATTTTAAGAGGAACTATCTAAATTATCATACATTTCCTGAAATGTACTGAAAAATAAGAACAACTTCTAAAGCTGCTTGCTTCCTCGCCAATGTTTCTCACTGAGAAGATGAAAGGCAGGTGTGTGTTTTGGTGTGCATGGTTCCTTGCTGTGGTCAGTGCCATCACAGATGGGACTTTTTGCAGAGCACATTTAACCCTCTCAACATAACCGCTAAGGGTCCTGTTTGAAGATCTGCAAACATCAAACACTCTGTACCACCTTAGTGTCCTATTTACAAATCATGTTCAAGCTGCATATCTCTTCAAAATGTGCTGCAAAGACAGATTTTTTTTCAGTCTGTAGTGGGCGCTTGGTACAAAAACACAAAAGCCGAAACGTGCTTTAAGCCGTTATGAGCTGTTTGATCCTTGGAAGTGTGGCATTGCTAGGCTTTATACTGAAGGTGTCATTTTTAAAGCCAATTAGAGATATTTTTGCTTGCAGATTTGAGATCTTTCTATTCCAGCGCACCCCCAAGCCATCTGTTTGGATCCTAGTCAGCTCCAGTGAAGCTCAAAGCTGTGTGCTTTAGAAAAGATGTCCTTCCAAGGCCTTTTAAACAGTTCTTCAGTAAGACTTTCATGAGGGTCTTAAGCACTCGACTGAAATGCAGCCAGGAACAGATTTTTAGGAACTGTTTCGAGTCCGCAGTACATGAAGGATAATACATACACGCAATATTTTAGCATAACTTCATCATAAAAATGCCACAGAAGGAACTTCAGCCACACAGTATTGTTTATGTGTTGTGAATGTACTGTATAAGAACATTTGTGGATTTGTATAAATTTCATAGGCTACTACAGTTAGTTGCCAGTAATATTTAATAAATACTTATAAAATATACACTACAGTGTAAATTACAAGAAAATAGTAAAAATAGTAAAATCAACTTTCAATAAAATATTTTTTCTGCAGGTTACATCAATACGCTAGTAGGTCTCGACAAGTCTTTATGAGTGACTCATTGAATCTTTCATTCAACCAATTTGTAAAAAATTCTGATTCATTCAGGTTTGAGACTAGTTATAAATGAGTAATTGAATCCTTCATTCAACTAGGGTTGTGATTAGTTGAACGATTATCCCCCCCCAATTTTGTCCATAGAAATGCGTTATTCAGTGCTGTAATTTGGCGCGACTGGTGGAAGTTGGTGGCAGACCCGACTAATCGATAATGTGATTTTATCGACTAGTTGTTACCTTACATTCAACCGATTTGTAAGAAACGCCAATTCATTCAGGATCGAAACTAGTTGAGTCATTGAATCATTCATTCAACGAATTCTTTCAAAAACGCTGATTCATTTTGAATGCAGGATCGAAACAAGTTAGTCTCTGAATTATTAACTTAACAGAACCGATTAATTGAATTATTCATTCAACCAACTCTTTCAAAAACGCTGATTCATTCAGCGTGCAACGCTTATGCTGTTTTATTTGGAAATATTTTCTGAGCAAAACAGAAAAATTACTGAAAATATTGTGTGCAATTTTAACTTCTTATTGAACTGTTGTATAAAAGGAATAGCCTATCACACTCTCGATTGTGTTGTTTTTCCGATTGTGATTCTGTTTGTATAATATTGCTTAATAAAGCCATGAAAAAATTTAATATGATGTGTACATGTTCATTAATATGCTTTGCAATACTTTATGGGCTTCTCAGCGAATAATGATATATGCTGTTATTTGTGTTTGATAATTAGCGCAATATGTTAATTATTTTTTAAATCAATTGCATATAAAACATGCATATTTTTCGAGGCATAGATGTCAGTCAGCGACTGGGGACCAGTAATCCAGGGTTAACACTGGCTGAAGAAGTTGAGAACTAATGTTTCTTGAAAGCATAGTGATGTCATCAAAACAGAAGTGAAAACATGACAGATTGTACACCACTGTTATGATTCCATCTCGTCATCACGACATTCAGTTGAAATTCCACTTGCTCTGCATTCTCAAATAACGGTCCTATTTTTGTTCCTGAAGGATGATGCCTCAGGGCACAAGAGGATTAATTCTCTCGGCTGTGTGGGCAGTGTGTGGGTGAGGAAGAAGCTGTATGGAGTTTAATTGGGTTGTGAAACATAAATGCAGAAAATGCTGTTGATAAGTTATCATTTTCCTATTGTGATAAAGATCTTGGGTTCGTGAGGTTCCCTTATATAACCGCCATATACTGTCTCATGTAATAGTGTGCTGTTTAAATTAGATTGATTTACATTACAAGGAAATTATACATTTTCATAAAAAAGAAATACAGCAATGAGCTGAGATCATTATGTAGGTCATAATAGCAGCTGTTTCCTCTCGAGTCGGATCCACCTGGCTCACATCAGTGTTAGCATTGGGGTTTTCAGCGAAATATTACTCAGGACTTGTTGTGAATATGTTGCCACGTGAGCACTGATTCTGTCTGTGCAGTGTTGTTTTCACCTCCTAGAACATTGGCGTAGAGCTTAGGATGGACTTGCCAAAATGGTGATATTGCAAACACAGTTGTAAAAGCCAGAAAGTAAATTTCATCCTGTTCATGAAGTTTGTTTTTGTCCGGCTAAGGAATCGATCTGCAGATGTTCTAATGTTCTGTTCTATACTATTGGGAATAGTATCATTATGAAAAAGAAGACAAACAACCATTTTTATTTCATCTGTGGAACAAAAAGTAAAAAAAAAAAAGATGAATCTTAACACGGGTCATAAAGACAATGGCTAAGTTCCAAAAAATGACTAAAACAAACCAAAAAAGTCTGGATAAAAGTAGTCCACATGACTTTTATGACAAAATCTAAAGATGTTATTCACTTATAACAAAATGTGCACCTGAGTTAGTAAGAACTGTAATTTGCTTAAAAATCAGTCAGATTTATGACATTTATTTCTTCAGTCTGGTTGGTTCACTGAAAAAAAATGTCTCAAAAGAAGTCATTGGCTGCATCCGAAATCGCATACTTCCCTACTATATAGTAGGTGAAAAACAGCATGTGACAAAAGACGTATGTCCAAATCCACAGTACTCATAAAAGAGTAGGCAAAAAGTACCTGGATGACCTACTACTTCCTGCGAGATCCTGAAGTGTGCATACAATGGACACTTTACCATCCCATGAGGCCATGAGCGAGGATTTGTGAACGGCAGTGAAGCGAAGCAACTGATGCTGCTAGGTCAGTTGGCAAATGTAGAATGTCTGGATTACAATCATAGGCTGAATCCGAAATCGCCCCCTATACCCTCAAATAGGGCACTATTTGAGGGGAAAGCCATTTGTAGTGGTGTCCGAAACCATAGTGGATGTTATTGAGTGCACTCATTCAATCCCACATTGCACCGCAATAACGAGTGTACAGCCTATGAACACTCAACGGCTGTCCGAATTCACTCACTCGTTTTCATTCACTCCTTCAAGTGAACTATATTAGTGGACTAACGTAGGGTATAGTGGATGAGGGTTTAGTGGATTTCGGATTCAGCCATACTATATAGAACATACTTTTTTAGTGGTCATGACTCATGAAGTAAACTAAGTACAAAATAAGTACCTACTCAAGAGAGTATGCGATTTGGAATGCAGCCAGTGAATTTGTGAACAAATCAGTCAGATTTGTGAATCATTTGTTCAGTCCAATATGTGAACTGTATCAACTGGTTCACTGAAAAAAAAAGTTCAAAAGAACAGTTAATTCACTGATCCAGTTCTTGAGTTTGGTCACAGAATTATGTTGGTGTACTGTATATAAGAGCTGTGTGAAGATTCACACATTTTCATTTTGTACTCACTTAATGTTATAGTTACTTCATTATTCCTTCAGATGCATTTTTTAGGAATTGAATGGGAGCTTTCAGTACACAGGATTTGAGGTCTATGGACAACAGGTAAGGATGATAGCTGACTCTCTGTTTATGGCCTGAAGAGCTATAAATGAAGGAGTGTTTTTAAATATGCAAATGGAAGCTGTTCATTTTCAGTCATCTCATTCTGGCTGGTCATGTCGTTCTTCAAGTTAAAACATCTGTAAATGTATTCTGCTGTGGTTTTATTTATAAGCAGTACTATACTGTGTCTGAGCTCTGCTTTAATTATACGGTACATCCATGAAAGCACAGATGAGTAAAATGAATAATTAATCTGCATAAAAATGGAAAAATGTAACAATTAAAAATTAATTCCATTGTCATGTTAGATATCACCTTCACAGTCATGGGACCCATTAAGCAGCTTCTGTACCGATGTCAGTCAGATGTCCTCTGAGATCTGTGAATGACATTATATTAAGCTCCAGTGATCCATAATCACTGATCTGGAATCTAAAAGTAAGGAACGCTTCAGGAACGAGCCTGCAGGAAAACCACAAAGAGGGAGAGATAAAGAGAGTGGATATAAAAGTCTGCAAGCCATAATGGACTTTCAATTGAGTCTATACGAGACAACGCTTGTCTGCTTTTAGACAGAGGCACAGAAATAGACCACAAAGGCTGCTGGGGGATTTTAACATCTGATTGAAGCTCATAATTAAACATTCACTCTTACTGAGTGCAAAATTACAGTACAGAGTCATTATGGAGAATATCAGCAGGGATTAGACAGAGGTTTTTACAGTCAAATTGATGTGAGTTTTGGAGACTAGTTTTAAATATTCATGTTAACGTTCTCTGTGGCTTGTGTTTTTATGTGAAATGCTTTAATACATAATTTGACATCATACAATCATTTGGTATAAATGAATAACTGTCAAATCAATTAATCACGATTAATTGCATCTAACATAAGTTTGTAAATGTGTGTGTGTGTGTGTGTGTGTGTATGTATGTACACACACATATATATTATATATTTAAAAACTTGTATGTTAGATGCGATTAATCGCGATTAATCGATTTGACAGCACTAAAATGATTACAAACACAAAGTGCCAAATATATTTGAAATCTAAAACAATGCAAATTATTCATGATTGTATGCATTATTTTATTATGAATCAGAATGCAGTGAGCATGGTATATGGTTATTGATTATTGGAGTATGATTATTGGACTGGATTATGAACAAAGATGCTTTGTCCTGTAACATGGTGAATGTAGAAACCGGTTGCGGTATGTATTGATAAGGAAAAGCATAGAATATATAATATATAATATTTCAAGACTCTGTAAAATCACAACCATTGCAAAACCTTTATGTCTGAAGGATATTGATTCTGTTGATTTGAGATAAAACACATATAATGAAGTATAGTTACATATACTTTTGGAAGGTTGACTTGACATTCTTATACTCAATTTTAACAGCATTTTGCAAAGTCTTTTTAAATGATTATTTTTTTTAAGGGTTTTTACTTGCAAACATATACGGTTGTGAGTTCTGTATTTGAGTCCCTAATATGGTATGTTCACACACAGTTCAGTTATTTATGGGAGTGACAACTACATATAACCAAACTCGCACCTGCTATAGAAGTTAAACTTTTTAAATATTTGCATATTATTTGACTGTCCAGAAAATATGAAACTGTTTGTACTTGTGGATCTGGTGTGTGTGTGTACACCTGCATGTATTTGAATAGATCTTGCCAGTGACCTTGTATGTGGACGTGATGCCATCTATCTGATTCGTTTATCTGTGTCATGCGCTGTACTTGAGACATTAAAGGGCAGGGGATAGTTGAGACAGATAAAGACAAGATTAGACAGACAGGAAACATGCTCTTGCAGCTTGATGATAGATGGGAGATGATATGGGTAGCACTTTCAACAAATAGTGTACAATTTGCTTTTGAAATGTTGAAATGGAGCTAGTTTTAAAATAGCTTTGTTTTAAATAGATGTTTATTTAATTTTTATAGCTAGAAAATAATGGTCACACAAATCAAGCTGTATTTAGACATATATATATATATACAAATAATGTCCTAATATAATAAAATAACATTTAGACTTTCTGATGTTGCCAGTCCACATTTTCCAAAGGTTAAGTACCTCCTTTCACTGACAAGAGGCTGACATATGTAAATTTTAATCAGATGGTGTTTAAAAACAACAGTAAATTTGGATCTCCCTGGAAGTCCCTGGACCTGGTGCCTGTGATTCTACAGCAGAGACTGCGGTTCCCTAATGTGTGTTAATTACATTGTGCAGAGTTGTTCTTCAACTTGCAGTCCACTTTGTTTAACTTGCGCAGGGGCGGCGTTTACGTATGGCAGTTGCCATACCCTGGCGTTCAGATACGCAGGGGAAATAAACAGCTCATGATGCTGCTCTTTAGTTCTGTTGCAGCTTTGAAAAGCAAATTTAAACAACCTAACGCCGTGTCCTAACCAGACGCGATGCGAGAGCAATCAATCAAAAATCACAGCCAATCAGAAGAGCGTGTGGGCGGGCTCTCTGCAAGCGCACTCACTGCATTCGCAACGAAATTGATAATAGCCTACAATATCGAATTCCTAAACAGTACACAATTTTAGCATGATTAAAAAACTGAAACATTTTTTTTTTAAACCATAGACTACACTTGTTTGTTCACCCTGAATATAGTTGTTTTTTTTATTTATTTTCAAGATCTGAGGTGAATTATCCATTGTTGCTTTCAGTAAGGTTGTCTATAAAGGTCACAAAAAACATTAACATTTTTTTTTACATTAAATAAAGCACATAATCTGCACTTGACATACTTTGTATGTTGTTCCAGCCACAACGCCGCACAAATAAAAACAGTAGCCTAAAATAAATATCTTTTTTATATAATTATTATTATTACTATTATTAGGACACAGTGAAGGCTTATAGGACTGTTTAAGTATTTGCATTGATTTTGTATTGTTGTTAAAGGAACACGCCGACTTTTTGGGACTTTAGCTTATTCACCGTATCCCCCAGAGTTAGATAAGTCCATACATACCATTTTTATCTCCGTGCGTGCCATAACGCTGTCTGACGCACCCACCGCTAGCCTAGCTTAGCACAAAGACAGGAGTTAAACGGCTCCATCTAGCCTACTGCTCAGTAAGTGACAAAATAACACCAACATTTTCCTATTTACATGTTGTAATGTGTATAGTTACATCGTGTACTAAGACCGACGGAAAATGAAAAGTTGCAATTTTCTAGACTGATATATATAGTAATTGGAAAATCTTCCTCACAATGGGAGATTTTCTGACGCAAGTTCAGTGGCGGCGTTTAAAAAAAACCTAGGGTATGGCATGAGTCCTTCTGGCCATACAACAACGACATTCCCAAATAATCACATTATATCTAAACAAAATGTGGACAAAAATCCACTAAAAGTGAGTGTATATATATATATATATATACACTATATACACTCACCTAAAGGATTATTAGGAACACCTGTTCAATTTCTCATTAATGCAATTATCTAATCAACCAATCACATGGCAGTTGCTTCAGTGCATTTAGGGGTGTGGTCCTGGTCAAGACAATCTCCTGAACTCCAAACTCAATGTCAGAATGGGAAAGAAAGGTGATTTTAGCAATTTTGAGCGTGGCATGGTTGTTGGTGCCAGACGGGCCGGTCTGAGTATTTCACAATCTGCTCAGTTACTGGGATTTTCACGCACAACCATTTCTAGAGTTTACAAAGAATGGTGTGAAAAGGGAAAAACATCCAGTATGCGGCAGTCCTGTGGGCGAAAATGCCTTGTTGATGCTAGAGGTCAGAGGAGAATGGGCCGACTGATTCAAGCTGATAGAAGAGCAACTTTGACTGAAATAACCACTCGTTACAACCGAGGTATGCAGCAAAGCATTTGTGAAGCCACAACACGCACAACCTTGAGGTGGATTGGCTACAACAGCAGAAGACCCCACCGGGTACCACTCATCTCCACTACAAATAGGAAAAAGAGGCTACAATTTGCAGAAGCTCACCAAAATTGGACAGTTGAAGACTGGAAAAATGTTGCCTGGTCTGATGATTCTCGATTTCTGTTGAGACATTCAGATGGTAGAGTCAGAATTTGGCGTAAACAGAATGAGAACATGGATCCATCATGCCTTGTTACCACTGTGTAGGCTGGTGGTGGTGGTGTAATGGTGTGGGGGATGTTTTCTTGGCACACTTTAGGCCCCTTAGTGCCAATTGGGCATCGTTTAAATGCCACGGCCTACCTGAGCATTGTTTCTGACCATGTCCATCCCTTTATGACCACCATGTACCCATCCTCTGATGGCTACTTCCAGCAGGATAATGCACCATGTCACAAAGCTCGAATCATTTCAAATTGGTTTCTTGAACATGACAATGAGTTCACTGTACTAAAATATCCCCCACAGTCACCAGATCTCAACCCAATAGAGCATCTTTGGGATGTGGTGGAACGGGAGCTTTGTGCCCTGGATGTGCATCCCACAAATCTCCATCAACTGCAAGATGCTATCCTATCAATATGGGCCAACATTTCTAAAGAATGCTTTCAGCACCTTGTTGAATCAATGCCACGTAGAATTAAGGCAGTTCTGAAGGCGAAAGGGGGTCAAACACAGTATTAGTATGGTGTTCCTAATAATCCTTTAGGTGAGTGTACACTCACCTAAAAGATTATTAGGAACACCTAATATCTATTCCTAATTTCTCATTAATGCAATTATCTAATCAACCAATCACATGGCAGTTGCTTCAATGCATTTAGGGGTGTGGTCCTGGTCAAGACGATCTCCTGAACTCCAAACTGAATGTCAGAATGGGAAAGAAAGGTGATTTAAGCAATTTTGAGCATGGCATGGTTGTTGGTGCCAGACAGGCCGGTCTGAGTATTTCACAATCTGCTCAGTTACTGGGATTTTCACGCACAACCATTTCTAGAGTTTACAAAGAATGGTGTGAAAAGGGAAAAACATCCAGTATGCGGCAGTCCTGTGGGCGAAAATGCCTTGTTGATGCTAGAGGTCAGAGGAGAATGGGCCGACTGATTCAAGCTGATAGAAGAGCAACTTTGACTGAAATAACCACTCGTTACAACCGAGGTATGCTGCAAAGCATTTGTGAAGCCACAACACACACAACCTTGAGGCGGATGGGCTACAACAGCAGGAGACCCCACCGGGTACCACTCATCTCCAAATAAATAGGAAAAAAGAGGCTACAATTTGCACGAGCTCACCAAAATTGGACAGTTGAAGACTGGAAAAATGTTGCCTGGTCTGATGAGTCTCGATTTCTGTTGAGACATTCAGATGGTAGAGTCAGAATTTGGCGTAAACAGAATGAGAACATGGATCCATCATGCCTTGTTACCACTGTGCAGGCTGGTGGTGGTGGTGTAATGGTGTGGGGGATGTTTTCTTGGCACACTTTAGGACCCTCAGTGCCAATTGGGCATCGTTTAAATGCCACGGCCTACCTGAGCATTGTTTCTGACCATGTCCATCCCTTTATGACCACCATGTACCCATCCTCTGATGGCTACTTCCAGCAGGATAATGCACCATGTCACAAAGCTCGAATCATTTCAAATTGGTTTCTTGAACATGACAATGAGTTCACTGTACTAAAATGGCCCCCACAGTCACCAGATCTCAACCCAATAAAGCATCTTTGGGATGTGGTGGAACGGGAGCTTCGTGCCCTGGATGTGCATCCCACAAATCTCCATCAACTGCAAGATGCTATCCTATCAATATGGGCCAACATTTCTAAAGAATGCTTTCAGCACCTTGTTGAATCAATGCCACGTAGAATTAAGGCAGTTCTGAAGGCGAAAGGGGGTCAAACACAGTATTAGTATGGTGTTCCTAATAATCCTTTAGGTGAGTGTATATACTGTATATATATGCACGCTAATTTATATAAACTAATTATATATAAATATACTAATTTATATTATATTATATTAATTATGAATTATATTATATATTTTGTTGTTTTTTTTTAAACTAATTATTATTATATTTTGTTGTTTCGAGCAGTTTTGACCTGATTATTTAAAAAGGTCTGTGAAAATGTTTTGCTTTTTGTGTATTAAATTATGAATAAGAGAAAGGCCACAATGTTTTTTTTAGAATATGAAACTAGACTCAAGCTGACTCACTGAGCACACTTAAGAGTCATACCGAAATCTTATTGCTGTCACTTCAGTGAATATGCATCTACAAGCCAACCTGAAAACTTTCATCTCTGCACACTTTTAGAAGAAACAGAAACAATCTTTTTTTGGAGACAAGCCTCTCAACATTCATAGAGAGAGAAACATTCACACTGTTGTTGGAATCCTCAGGAAACAGTCTAAGGTCATGGATCCACCCCTGACTCACTTTTGCTGGGTTCACAGGGGGTCTTTGAAGCATGCCACCTGTTAGAGACTGTTTCCACCCTTTCCTCTCCTTCAGCCTGTTATGTAAGCCTTTATGATACAATCAGATCCTGGAAATAAAGGGGCTTTTCTTTTTATGTTTTCCAGTTGTCTTTGTCTGCACCTTCCCTTTTCTAAATAGAGCATGTCATGCGCTAAAATTTTCCCTAGAACACTTAGAAAGGTTTTATTTTGTGTCATATATAAAAAGCTCTGTGCTATTTTTTGCAATGACGAGACATGGCCTGATGGTCTGTTACCTCTTGAAAGTGAAAGTAACCTTTGCTTAGTTTGCACCAGCTCCATTTTTGGTCTTCCTGTTCTGTGCTGTGCCGTTTTTTTTGAGAGACACAGTGAATGTTGTTATCCTTGTACAGAATGAACACTTGCACCTTTGAGATTTTCTCCATTTGTCTGAGCCGTAGTGTACAGAACAGGAAGCCAGACAAACCATTCATCTATTTTAACTGTATTATAATTTCCTGTGTTTGCATGTGTGTCTTTTATCAGCGCTGATGTGTCTGAATCCAGGATCTTTGAAACGCATACATTTACAGCATGTTTACTGCCAAACCAGGTGGAACTTACTGTGATAGGCCTGAATACAAATCATGTAATTTCTGTTTTGATGTGTTACAATATAGCGAGGTGCTGATATGAGGGTGGGAGGGTGGAAATCCCAGCTGAGATTTCCCAAACGCAGCATACGGTATATGATACGAATGAACAGATAGACAGCCAGCTTTATATTCCGCCAACGTGTACTTTTGGGTTAGTGAGGTTACAGAAAACCAAGAATTTTTGCCTTTGAAGAAAAACACATTTATCATTTACTTGTTCTAAACCTGTATGATTTTTCCCCCATAAAACACAAAAAGAAATGTTAGACAGGATGTTTTGCTGCTCTTTTGCATGCAATGAAAGTGAATGGGGCTGTCTAAAAAAATAACAAGAATTCACCATTAAAACCATAAAAGCCCATATGGAATATAGTTTTAAAGGTGCACTATGTAAAATATTTTAAGTAAAATATCCAAAAACCACTAGGCCAGTGTTATATATTTTGTTCAGTTGAGTACTTACAATATCCCAAATGTTTCCAACTATTTGTAAATCGTTTTGTAAATTTTAACCAAGGAACCGGGACGGGTGAGAGAGTCGGCTGTCAATTGCGTCATATCTGCGTTTTTTCTCGTTTTTTTAATTTTGCAGAAACGCTTTACTCTTACTGCAGTGTGCAACAAGTGTCATAGCAGCTGCCGAGCGAACGCAGAGTAACGTCATAACATAATTTTCAACACGCTCAAATGTATCTAATATGATAAACAGAGCTACGTTACCTCATACTCATGACCAGAAAAGCGGAAGTGGCGCTGGCGACTGTGGCACAATAAAAGTCCCGTTGCTCACGAGGCGTGTGTTGCGTTCATCTTATTAACAGTCGTTCCAGCGGCCTTGCTCACACCACTCGGGTCTCCTCTGCTTCATACTACAGTAACGTTAATAATTGCATCCATGAACATGATTTCTGCCTGAGTCCTATCCCGATTCTTTTCCACTGGCTGCGAGGTGAAGACCACATGTCCAAAGATTCTGCGCTCAAACTTGGCATCATCAAACTACGCCTTTGTTTTGAATAGGCGACCTCTAGTGGACGGAAAAGTTACATAGTGCACCTTTTAATATAGTACTTTTTTGTCATTTTTTTTTAGCTTTAAAGGTTGGTCACCATTCACTTTCATTGTATGCAAAGAACAGTATCAGCACTCTGTTAAACTTCTCCTTGTGTGTTCCAATGAGGAAAGAAAATCGTAAAAATTAAAACATTGATTATGGGAACTACGAGGTCCTTAAAGTCAAGGTTTTTAGGTTGCCCCAAAAAATTGCAAACCCAACACATTCATTCACAAAAGGCCAAACTGACTGATCCGTTCTTCCTCTATTTCCCTTCAACATGTCAGGCTGGTTGCACTTAAGATCAAATGCATTGGATCAGATCTCTTTGCAAGACTGAATCTTGAAAGACAGGATGAGCAATCTTTCTCTCTCCGTCTCTCAGCAAAGCGGTCAGAGTAGCGTGCATGGATTGGCAGTTGCCCGCTTGACTCTGTGCTCTGTATTTGTAATGTAATTCAGTTGTCATGCACACAGAGTTCAGCTGAGCTGGCGTGATTGCAACTGATTTCTGAACACTTCTTCCCCAGGCACTACGGGTTAATGCTCAAACCACCCATGTGCTTATCATAGATATGGAAATCTCTTAAATAAATCTGCAAATTATGCAATATAACAAGTTAAATTTTTTACGTTTTCATATTTGTTTAACCATGCTTGCTTTTGTTTGCATTTGAATGCACACCTGTGCAACACATGTGCATGACCTGATGGTAAAATCTGGCGTTAATGTGTTGAATCAAATGATATGAAGAGCTCCGTGATTATTCAGCACTCATAAGCGGCTCTGTGGAAGATCAGAGAGGTGAACACTCTTAGTGATCATGTAGAGCACAAAAGATAATGATGAATCTTTCATACTTTTCATGTCAGAGGCTGATTGTGCATGTAAACCAGAACGGCATTGAAATGTTGATGCACACTGACCCCTACTGGTACTAATGTTGCGCTGCTTGTATTTCTGTCTTGAAGAGGATGTGTTCTTTTTTAGGTAACAGTTTTTTTTTTGTTTTTCTATAAGAATAAGATTTTAAATAAAAGGCCTGTTCATATTTTAATGCATGTAAATGGCCACACACACACGTTTTCATGTTTTATGGGGACTTCCTATAGACATAATGACTTTTATGCTGTACCAACTATATGTACTATCCACCTACACTAATCCTATGCATCACAGAAAACTTTCTGCATTTTTGCATCACTTAGTCTGCTTAGTCTGATTTATAAGCTGTTTTTCTCATGGGGACTAAAAAATGTCCCCACAAGGACAAGGATTTCGGATATTGCCATCTTTGTGGGCATAATGTGTGTACCGGGAAACACACACACACACACACACACTTTATTTTATTAATATTTGTTTAATGACCCCTAAACGTTTTTCTTTTGTAATAAAAATCATGAAATATTGATTTGTGCTTAAATTATTTTAAGTAGTAGAGTAGTTGCAATGATGACTGTCTGATTGTATATTATCCCTGACTTAACAAATAATGAGTATTTTTATTGTCTTTTTCTCTTAGGTTATGGACACACTGTCCAAACTCTCTCATACACACATTGCACAGCAGACTGGTATAAGGTACAGTATATAAAAAAAAAGATGAAATTAAAATGTTTAATTATTAATGCATATAATGCATATTTTCTCTCTCTCTTTCTATTCTAGGCCATTTCCCACAGAAGAGAGTGTTGAGGATGAAGACATTTATAACCATCTAGAGGATCTGATAGAGTGAGTTATATTTTTTTCTTACATTGCTTGTCTTCCTCTGCAGAAACGAGATGATATTTTAACCTCCAGCTCACTGTACGGTATCTGTTAGGAGAGATATAGGAGCCTCAGGCTGGAGCACACAGGAGTACTTAGGTTGATGTTAACATGTTGAGTCATACATTGAGCATAATGTGTGCCACACACATACTGTCCTGCTGTAAATATCCTCAGATACATATATGTGTAAAAAAATGATGGTCGTTATGGAAGCTTTTTCCACAATGGAATAATAAAAAGGTAATTATCTCTAAATTAGACTTTATATCTCACAAGTCGAACTTTATAACTTGCAATTGTGAGTCTAACGGCCCCTATCATACATCCGGTGCAATGTGGCGCCAGGCACAACGCAAGTGTTTTTTGCTAGTTTCAGCCCGACGCAGTTATCATTTTACATCCAGCACCACGTTGTTTAAATAGCAAATGCACTCGCGCTCATCTGTTCACCCATGGGCATGCTGGTCTGAAAACGAGGTGTGTTCAGGCGCATTGTTTAGCCCCTGGTCTAAAGTCAATATCGCAGTATTTTTTGTGTTATTTAAAGGCCGTGTTAGTAATATGCACCAATAGGCGGGTGCACAACATGCGTACACTCTGCTTATTACACACAGGGACGCGCAGCAGCACACAAACATTTTTAAATATTAACAATAAAAGGATTCCCCTCTGGAGAAGTGCTCAGTCTTTCCGCTCGCAAATTCCGCGATGTAAATAGCGAATCCGCCATGGTGCAAGCGCAACTGGCTTTTAAAGGGAATGGGAGATGAGACTCTGATTGGTTTATTGCACGTTACGCCCAAAACACACCCATGACTCATTAAGAGAATAGGTACAACCCTTTTGGAACATGTGCCTGGCGTGCCGTTTTTTCCATCGTTAAACTAGCAAAAGTGGATTCAGACAAGCCCTAAGTACACTTGCGCCGTGCGCTTCAGACCATATGCTCAGATCATTAAAATAGGGCCCTACATCTCAAAAATCTGAGCAAAAAAGTCAGAATTGGAAGAAAAAAAATTTTAAATCCTTTTTTTCCCTCAGAATTGTGATATAAAAAGTCAGAATTGTGACAAAAAGTCTTTATTAATTGTAAGTTTATATCTTAAAATTATGACTTTTTTTCTCTCAATTCCTAGTTTATATCTCACAATTCTAAGAAAAAGTCAAAATTGCTAGATATAAACTCAGAATTGCAAGAAATAAAGTCAGAATCGTGAGATACAAACTCGTAATTGTGAGAAAAAAGTCAGAATTGCGTGATATAAACTCAGAATTGGAAGAAATAGTCCGAATTTGCAATTGTGAGTTATAAAGTCCACATTGTGAGATATAAACTCTCAATTCTGACTTTTTCTCTTTAGAAATGTGAGATATAAACCCTCAATTGCAAGTTATAAAGTCTGAATTGTGAGATATAAATTGCAATTGCAAGAAAAAAGTCAGAATTGTGAGATAAAAAGTCGTAAGTACCTTTTTTATTTTTTATTAAGTAGGGGAAACAAGTTTCCATAGGCTATATAGTCTTTAAATGTCACTTTATCAATATTGTTAGATTTTCCAGAAGGTGACACTGTTAAATTTAATTCAGTTGTTAACGTGACTATGTATGTTTTTCATAAAATTGTAATCTGTCTGCTAGTTTTAGTTTTAGTTAATGACAACAGCACTGCTTCTGATGAAAGAATGAAACGATTTTCTGAGTAACGGGCTGTATAGTTTAGCAACACGTAGCAGAAATGTCTGCTCTCCTCATATGACATGTTTGAGGATATGATATTATGCGTAGAAAATATTGATGTTGCTGTCACTATGTTTTGGCTCGACCTCATCACATCTGTTTCTTAACCACACACACACACACTCACACACACACACACACACACACACACACACACACACACACACAAGGCCCTCTAGCAGAGGGTTGTTTTCCTCATGTGATGGTTTGTTCATATGAAACGTGTTTGCTGAGCGCTTTTCCCTGGAGGGCGATGTGCCAGTACGATTTTGTCCCTGTCAGAAAGAGACTTTTCCTTGAAGGCATTTCGTAATAGATTCAAACTACACAAATGGTTAGGAAAAGAGATCAACAGAGTTTCTTTCTCTTTTGTACCCATCTGGAGAACATATCTGAGTGATTTTTAGGCCTGACTCAGCTATAATGGCTCTTTTGCTGTAGCTGAAAACCGTGTGTTTAATTTAGACTAGGGAAACATTATCGTTTTAAACCCCTCATGAGCAATTTCGTGAAGAGGTATTTTTCTCCATATATCGGATATGCCGAAGCATTTAAACACATTGCGCTGTCCTCTTAGGGGGCTTTCATCTATATCTCTATGCTTACTTTAAACTAAAAAGTTCATGTACTAAACTAAAACTTTTGGAGAATCACTAAATGATGTTGGTCTGTGTCTCAGTGAAAATGGTGTTGAAGACGAGGAAGATCTCTATGACTGTGTGTATGATGATGATGAGGGTGGAGAGGTGTATGAAGACCTGATGAAGGTTGAGTTGGTACAACCACAGGTGAGCTAACCAAAATGCTTTTACAAGTAAACATGTTTAGGGTTGCGGGTCATAAAATGCTCTCTCGCTCTCTCTCTTTCTGGTGTAATTACAGAAACAGGCCGAGACGGACATCAGGAGCTGTTGTCTAATGGAAATCAAACAGACTGAGGAGAAATACACAGAGACGCTGGACTCCATAGAGAAAGTGAGGCATTTTTATAACTGCACAGTCAGACCCATTAATTTTAATGTGTGAGATCTGCCAAGTGTCTGCTTGTAATGTAATGGAACATATAATTAACCATGGTAATTTAAACCATGGTAAATTTCCATTTATTTTACATCTTAGTATGAAAATACACATTTCAGGTGTAGTTAATATAATAAAATGTAAATTTCCACAATGGTTCAAAAAATCATTATATTCCAATATTGTTTTTTTTATTGGTTGATTGGTTGGTTAGTTGATTTTAAATATTTGTATGAATATATAACATCTTCACTGTAGTTACTACAGTATAATAAAATCATGGTAAATTTCCCTTTATTTTAAATCTTAGTATGAAACTGCACATTTCTGTTATGGATACTATAGTAAAACCATGGTACATTTCCACAATGGTCCAAAGAATCATTATATTGCAATATAGCTTTATTTTTTATTGTTTTTATTTATTTAAAATCTTACTATGAATATACAACATTTCCACTGTAGTTATAGTATAATAAAAGCATGGTTTCCATGATGGGTCAAAGATTCATTATATTGTAATTTATTGTGCATTAGATTTAGCCATATCATCTTCTTGATCTTTATATTTCATTATTATTTTCAGTTCTTTATGAAGCCTCTGGGACAGTCGCTGTCTGGTGTGGATATCGAAAAAGTGTTCATCAATATACCAGTGAGTCACAAAACCTTCTCTAATGGAGGACAGATTTGAGTTTGAATCTGTGTGTCATTGCCTCATATTTTCATGTTTTATATTGCAACAGGATCTTGTGAAAGTGCACACTAGTCTTCTGAGGGAGATTCAGGATTCGGTGCTTATGCATAACGCCAGTAACCTGCACCAGATTTTTATCAAATACAAAGAAAGGTGATCAGTTTATTCTCTTTAGCTATTTAAGAAATGAAACCCTCTTTCCTCTTCTTACACGTGTCTGTTTTCCTGTGTCATAGATTAGTCCTGTATGGGAAATACTGCAGTCACGTAGAATCAGCCATTGCGTGTTTGGATGACATCTGTAAGAACAGAGAGGACGTCAGGCAGATGTTAGAGGTTTGGGTTCACAAAACCTCTCACTGTACTTTCCATGAATACTATAGCACAAATCTTTGTTGTGAGAACTATTAGATATAATCTAAAATTAACTGACTGTATCTAACACTCAGTAAGTGACAGAATTTAGACCCTTTGTACAGCCTGGTGGGAAGAAATGCATCTGTACTGAAATGATTTATGAAAGTAGTTGTTCTTTTTCACTACCAAAACTGAACTTGTAGAATTTATTTGCTGCTAGACACTGCCACCTGGTGGTTGAGAATAGTACAGAACATTTTATTGTCATTTTCTGTTCTTTTCATCTTTTTTTACAGAAAAGTCACATATGTGGTTTTTGTTTATTATTTTCAGTTATGTTCCAAACGAGCCAACAATGGGAAGTTTACTCTGAGAGATCTGCTAGTTGTTCCGATGCAGAGAGTTCTGAAGTATCATCTGCTTCTACAGGTTTGAAAGGATTTTGCTGTATTCCTGCTCCTACACCAACATGTTTTACCCAAGTCTCCAATAAATACTATAAAACATAAAATGCATAATGTCTATGTTGACATATTTTGCACATTTTATTATTTTGCATTTGATTGAAACAATTAAACATGTTAGGCTATGGACACATACACACACAACATTTTAAATGAAAATAAAAATACTATACTATACTATATAGAATAAACAATAAATATATTACTATTAATATTATCTGAGCCCATTGATAGAAGGAAAGTCATTTCAGAGGTGGAGAAAGATGTTAATATTATTATTATTTTGATGAAAGAGTATTTTATCATAAAGCATTTATCATAACATACACTGATTAATGTGCCCTGATCGAACAAATAGGGTAAGTTTTTGTTTCACGTCGTCTTTAAATGACTGATTTACTGCTAATGTCCACTAGGGGCAGTGGTGTCTGTCTTCACAGAGAAGCAGCATAATCCATGAATGAAATCCACCAGTAGGGGCAGTATAATCCACATAATGGAGAAACAGCATGCTTTATCCAGTTGTGTATGTTTGGTCTGGCCATATTCCACAAACATCTCACGCAGCCAGCCATGAATATTTCATAGTGTGTCTCTGTCCATCACACGTTAGGTCTACTGCATGACCCAGCTATGAAGGGATTTAGAAATAAATGTGAATGAAGGCGAGAGAGAAAAAGAAAAGTATAGAGAGAGGGGGATGTGCATAGCGTGAGCCACCACGATCCTCCTGCTGTTGCAGGAACCTTTTGGCTCTCAGCGGACAGAACAGCGAAGGTGTTTTCTGTGTGTGTGTGTGTGTGTGTGTGTGCAAGCGTCTACTTAGCATGCCTGCATGGCTGTCCACAGCTCAGTTCACCTCCCTGCCCATCTGGCCAGCTGTGGGTTTAGGGAACGTGTGTGTGTGTGTGTGTGCACAGATAGAGCGTCTGTCTGTCTGCTGCCCCTCTGGAGAGCAGGCTAGCGTGTGACAGACTGTCTTTCTTTGCTCTTTGCTCTGCTGGAGAAAGCCTTGGCCAGCGAGAGAAAGAGCAAACCAGCTTTACAGAATGAGTTATATTGAAAATAATTCATGAATAATCTATTATTAAATATTATATTATTTAAATATTTAAATTAAATAAACAGTTCTTCATTTACTCCAAAATGATTATTTATTTTTTTCAAACCCTAAGACACCCCAGTAAGGTTATTTTTTGAAAGAAATTAATACTTCAACAAGGATGCATTAAATCGATCAAATGTGAGAGTAGATTTTTACATAGCTACAAAAAGTATGTTCAGATTTTGAAAATCAGATTTTTACTGTAACCGTGCAAAGAAGTCAAAGTAATGTTCGTAAATCAGGAAGAAAGAATTAATATACATATACATTATATAAAAACTTATGCTTTTAAGAAATTGTTCAATCTAATTGTTCCATCTATATGGAAGCTTGTTTCCGCCACAGAATAAAACATTCAAGATAATTGCAACTTTTTTATCTCACAATTGTGAGATATAAACGCGCAATTGCAAGTTATAAAGTCAGAAATGTGAGATATAAACTCGCAATTGTGAGAAAAAAAGTCAGAATTTTGAGATATAAACTCGCAATTGCGACTTTATACCATGGAATTCTGAGAAAACAAGTCGCAATTACCTTTTTTTTTTTTTATTCTGTGGCGGAAACAAGCTTCCATACATCTAAGCCAATAAATATCAATAAATATGAAGTGGTAATATTTTTTGCATTGGTTGACAGAAACGAAGCAACCAGAAGATGGTCATGAGCGAATGTTAGTGATGCGACAAATTTGGAGCATAATTTGGGCAATTGTTTGACATAAAAAGGTGCAAGTGGGCCAGACTTTACAATACTGCGATGCTACTCTGTGAAATTACGTTTGAATGATATTCACCTAGAATTCTGCAAACGTTTGGATAAGAGATTGGCTGCATTTTATTTCTGCAGTAATCTCTGTGTTAGTGTCATACCTCCTTTCTGTCTCTCTCTCTGTCTCTCTCTTTTGCTGTGTGCGGGCAGAAGGAAGTAAGAATGAAAAATAAGGTGGTGTCCGTCTTTCTGCTGATAATAATGCGCAGGTTCAGCTTGACTGACGCAGGGGATTTGGCTTGTGCAGGATGGCAATATATCTCTTAGGCCAAAAGGAAGCCATTTATCAGACCTGAGTAAAGGACATTCATAGCACCCTCCCTTATCCTACAGACTGGCCCAGATGTCTTGTTTACTTCATCCCGGAGCAGGAAGGCAATTTCAACCCCACAAAAACCTTTTGCTTCTCATTTCAATTCTTGAACCTGCAATGCAGTTTGGGATAGTATTTTATATATGTGTGTGTGTGTGTGTGTGAGGAGGACATGTCACGCTGTATGTGTTTGTATTATAATTGTATTCTCATGCTTGCCACATAATCTTTTTTTAATCTTTTTTTTTTGTTGTTGTTGTCTTTGAATTGAGTCACTCGCTTTTTAACGGAGCAGGGATTGATGAACACGCATGTAAAATCAAATAAATTCTACTTCAGTGTGACCTGAACCTAAAGTGTAACCTAAAGTGTTGCTGAATGTTGTTACATTTAGATGGCTTATAACGAAATGTTTTTTCTATTGTTGGTAAACAATTTGCACGGTTATAAGTAGGAGTTATGAGAGTGTGCGAAAGTGACAGATGTCCTCCGGCACGGCTTCGCTCCTGTACATCTGACTGTCTGCTGTGTTCATCATCATCTGGTGATAATAAGACACTGAGACACAGGCCGTGAACACCATCTCATATCTTTCTTCCTTCCTGACAGGAGCTGGTGAAACACACACATGATGCCGCAGACAAGAGTAATTTACGGCAAGCGCTGGACGCCATGAAGGTGGGTTGAGTATATAAATGTTCTTTTCATAAGCTGCCTGTTGCTTTGATTTCTGGGTAGTATTCCACTGAGAAGTCTGCAGCAGTGAGGACTCATTTGAACCATAAAAAGACAAATGAGGCCTCATACAGTCTTCACCCAACTGTTATCTACTCTCATACACACATTTAGCTCCCCATCACTGCATAATTTATACCAACAGGCTTTTAATCACCCATCTTTTTGTGATATTAGATATTATTAGATCTTATTCTGTGATACACCCATCTTTCTGTGTTCAATTTGAAATTACAACAGTGCCAAATTCCATTCTCTTACCGCTATTTATTTTGCATGGGCATACATCAACTTTTTCGTAAGAAAAGCTTTCGTTGAAAATCAGTGTGGCCCTCTTGACTCAGACATGATCAAGATGGTGCCGAATGCATCTTGACAGGTAACCGTCCGCTAATTGAGGCAAATCAAGCTGAGAAGATTGTGCAGATTGCACCGAGGGCTGTGATGATTTCATTTGGATAAATTAGCCACTTAGCATTGATTGGGGTATCGGGCTAACGTGGTTAACCTCCTCAAGTGCTTCCCTTAAAGATCCTCACGGTGGGCGAGCAGCGAGCACGAGCCCCCCACTCTCTGATTATTCTAGATACACGATGATGAATGAGTCGCTAAACTCCACTCACGGGAACGGGTACGCGCAATGAGATTTGTCAAATAAGCCTCGCCTTTCAGACGCTAAATCTTATTTAGCATTTTTAGACTGAAATGAGTCCCTTGAAAACATCACATGGGGCGACATTTGTCAATAAGGAAGCTTTGGAGGAAATATAATTATTTTTAGCTCACGGATAGAAAGATTTCCTTGTTTATACTCAGTTCAAAGTCTAAGAATGTTGAATGTTAAGGTGTTTTGTTTGTGTTTCCATCTCCTCAGGATCTGGCCCAGTATGTCAATGAGGTGAAGAGAGACATCGAGACTCTACGAGACATCGACCAGTACCAGAAATCTATAGAAAACCTTGTGAGCTAAATCACACACTTCATATAAATCACAGGCTATCAAAAGCAGAGTTGGGGAAACTACTGTAGTCAAACTACACTTTTGATAAAGCATCTAGCTACATTATGAGCTAAAAAGACATATTTTGCACCTCAGTATTCACTGGATCCAGATCATTTACACGCAACACCAAGTAGATCACGCTTACAAGTTTTTTCAGAAGAAGATCCCCATTGTGTACATCATGCCGGAGTCTACTGCCTCTATTTTATTTCACTGAGGTTATCTTAAATCGTTTTATTTGCTTCTTATTTTTTAAAACAATAATAATATATTTTAACAAAATAAATTCAGATTAATTTGTAGAAGTTTTATCAAAGTTTAATTTTAAGAACCTTAAGTTTGAATCACTTTAATAATTAGATAACAATGTTATTTCAGACATTGTTATTTTATGATATTGTCCAAGTTTAGTATTACATAATATAATTTATTTTAAAATGTATATAATCTATTTAATATTTACTATATACAGTACCAGTCAAAAGTTTGGAAACATTAAGGTTTTTTAATGTTTTTAAAAGTAGTCTCTTAATCTCACCAAGGCTACATTTATTTGATCAAAAATACAGTAAAAACAGTAATACTGGAAATACAGTAAACTGGTTTCTGTTGTAAAATATTACAAAATTTAATTTATTTCTGTGATGGAAAGCTGAATTTTCAGCAGCCATTACTCCAGTATTCAGTGTCACATGATCCTTCACAAATCATTTTAAGATAATTTCTTATTTCATATATATATAACCTATAACATTTATAATAATATATAATTTGTTTTTAAAACAGCTAATTAAACAATACAAAAAACTTTTTTATAAAAGTCTTTCAGAAATGTGTGTGTGTGTGTGTGTGTGTGTGTGTGTGTATATATATATATATATATATATATTTTACTAAAAAAAAAGTGCATGAAATGTATGCAATCAATTTCTGGGAACACTATTAAGACTTAACCATTGAAACAAATCAATTTGCTAACATGATTCACACTTCGCAGTGCAACTTGTAAGAGAGACTTTTTCAGGAAAGTGTATTTGAATGTTTCTTCAGCTCACTCTGTTGAAAGGCTGTGTGCTGCTTTATTCACGCTACACTCTTACTTGCTGGGAAAAAAATGCTACTGTAAGTTACTGTAAAAGCGGAACTATTTCAAAAACAGCTGAGATGGTGTCAGACTACTAAATATGCACTGATTTGCATGCCTACTTTTAGTTAGTAGCTCCCCAACACTGCTAAAAGATGTTAAGCAGAGACAGCATGAAGCTTTGAACAGTTTTGTGAAGAAAGAAACATCTAACTGAAGAACATTGACCCCTAGTAGTATACAAGCATGTCTGCATTGAGTTTGCCCTGTGTTCTGCAGAATCAGTCTCTCCGTAACTACGGGAGACCGAAAGGTGACAGCGAAGTGCGAGTAGCTTCAGTCGACAAACGAGCCAAACAAGACAGGTGAGATGATTAAAGTGTGGAATACTGCTCAGCCTGAAACTCCGCCTGTCTTTACTAAGGCCTAGGGGTTATGAAGGTGTCACCCTCAGGCACTACTCTTTTATTTTCTCTTTCTCTTTTGATCTTTGTCTTTTTTATCTGCTGCAGGCACATCTTTCTGTTTGATGCCGCCGTGATCGTATGTAAACGACGAGGAGATAACTATGAGATGAAGGAGGTGATTGACCTCCACTCCTTCAAGATCACCAACAACCCGACCTCAGACAGAGAAAACCGAAAGGTGTGCAGCCGGTCTCCTAATTGCCTCCAAAGATCGCTGTTTCAAAGCCGAGGGCAGCAAATGTGCTGTTATGCTGTTGTGCCATAATCAGTTACTGCAGTCGAGCAGCTTTCATTCGCACAGATGGTGTTTCCTATTAAAAACCGTCTAGCGACTACTAACAAACGCAGCCGACACCAGACACAGCTAAATTAGAAAACATGATGTTGTGTGTTACTATACATTACATGCTTCTTTGGCAGGACAATTATTGGTTAGATAATTCTGTAAATATTACAAGAATTCATTGAGAAATCTATATGTGTGTGTGTGTGTGTGCTATTCTTTTGAAATTTATATCCATTAAAGACTCCTGAAAAAAGTATCATTTCCACAGAAATATTAAGCAGCACAATTGTTTCATGATAATAATAAATGTTTCTTGAACAAATCAGCATATTAGAATGATTTCTAAAGGATCATGTGACACTTAAGACTGGAGTAATGATGCTGAAATTTTAGCTTTGTCTTTACATTAATAAATTACATTATAAAATATTATTAAGTAATTTAAAATTAAAAAATATTAAATTGTAATATTTCACGATATTACTGTTTTTACTGTAAACATTTAAAAAATCTTACCAACCCCAGTGTTTTGAACAGTAGCGGGTGGGATATAAAAAGCATGATAATGCCAGACCATAGAGGCTTAGCAACCTTAGCAACGCCCTAGAAACCAAACAGAACACCTTAAAAACCACTTAATTCAGTTTATTTAAACAAACAATTTAAGACAGACAGGCCTAGTGTCAGGATACGTAACTGCTTATCGAACTGCATTATACATGTTTTTTTCAATCTGTCCACACATCACATTTCTTTCAAGTGATGAAATCAGTTGTGATATGAAGTAAGCATCAGCACAATGCCAGCAGATGATAACAGGATGATCCAGCTAGATTTGATAGTAGCATTTCATCAGTCTTGCATAAACAACAGTGACCCCCTCACAACATCATGCTTTGTACTCTCATCCTTGTTAGAGCATCTTTGATGTTTTGAATCAAACAACCTTACAACAGTTTTTGTCTTTGCCTTATCTCTGTGTGTGTGTTTTGCATTTATAACATGGATGTCCTTGTCTTCTCTGTCTCCTCCAGTGGTGCCATGGATTCTACCTCACACACAACCAGGGTCAGAACGGCTTTGAGTTCTTCTTTAAAACCAAGGAGCTAAAGAAGAAATGGCTGGAACAGTTTGGCATGGCATTGTGAGTGTGTGTGTTTGTTACAGTATGACCTATGAAGGTTTGCACTATGCTGTTTTTCAGGTTTGCTATCTGTCTTGACAACAGACACAAAGACATGATTTAGCTATGACAGTATGTCCTGGCCCTTATTCAAGACTAAAACACCATTAGTGTATATTTTTACTACAGAACAAAAACAGTAATGAGGACAGACTTGCTTAGCCAAGCATTTTTGCAGTGGTGTACCTTATAAAACATAATGTGACCCAAAGGGTTTTCCTTCTCTCAGAGTGGTTGGTTCAGTTTTGCAGATTGACTGGAGTAATATAGCAGGTATTTTTCCTTTTATTTTTGTAAGTTTGGGTGTTTTTAAGAAGATATAGGGCCAGATTTACTAACAGCTTGTGCCAGCGCAAAACCCTCTTTTGGCGTTAAAAAACTACTGTCAGGATTTACTAAAGACATGCAGTTGAAAGGGTGTGGACAGAGTTATTTTTGCAGCTGAACTTATTGCATATGCATTTGTAGGAGTTTCCCTTTCAAGACGCAAAATTTATGGGAGGAGAGAATTTTAATGAATCACGCAATGTGATTTACTAAGTTTTGCCCATGTCAATTTACTGATGTTTGCGCCATTATTTACCGCCCCAACTGGTAGATTGCGTTGGTCATTATGCAAATGATCCGGCTGCATCTGTGTTCATTAATTTAATAATAATCTGCACTTTTGTAGCTGGTATTTTAGGGGATCTAAAGTCCACTAATAATGTTTCTTGCATTAAAAATGTTCTTTCTTCTATGGAACACAAAAGAATGCTTGAACTCATGCACTATATTCCAAATCTTATAAAGCCTTATTATTGCTTTGTGTGAGAAACAGAAAAATGTTGCTATTCACTGATAATCTTCGCCTCAAGAACTCAAGATTTGCTGTGAATGAATCATTGAGTTGAACCTTAGAACTGTATCAGTCTAATTTGAGAACGATTCATTTGGGGCTGTGTTTCCCAAAAGAATTGTAAGCCTAAGTAGATCGTAGAACCATTGCCACCAAAGGTCTCTACGATCCACTTAGCTCACAATGCTTTTGAGATACAAAGGCCAGATCAGTTTGTAAACCGTATCAGCTGACTCACTGAAAAGATAAAAATAATGATTTGGTCACAAATTGGACATAGCATTGGATCCCTCTGGAACGTGCCAAGGAGAGCATGGTGGATGTTTGCTTGTTGCTGACACAAAGCTATTGTATGGATTCAGAAGACTTGCACATGGACCACTTTTATTTACATTTTCTGGTATTTTCACTCTTATTTTAAAAGAGAGACTAGGTAATTCTTTAAAAATTTTTATGGAATTGGAACAACACGAGGATGAGTAAATAATGACACAATAGATGTCATTTTTGGTTCCTTTAAAGTGCCCCTTATGCTTAATTTAAAGGTTCCTAATTTTGTTTAGGAGGTTTACATGCATCCCAGGTCAAAAAAACAGACAAATAAAAAACAAATAATTTTCTCATATGCATTGCAGGATCACCTGTTTTCACTCAGTGTCTGAAATGGTTTTATAAAGGATTCAGTCTATCCATGAGCCTACTCTGTTGTAATTGGTCTAATGCTTACAGCACATGCTGGAAACGAAACGCCCATTACTATATCTGAATCTCAGCTCCAGAGGCTTCCTCAGCACTGAACAGTAATTATGGCCTTGGTTTTACCGTACCGGATTTGCTTTCGCAGAACAGCATCTTTTTGACATGCTGACAACATGAACCAAACTCTTCCAGGCCTCAGCTACAACTACAGTGTTTGAGGCCGGGTCAAAGTAGACGTTCACAGGAAGCCAATGAAGACCATAGGGTGGCATTATGCAAATTTGTTACAAACCTACATAGATTCGTGCAGGAAGTAAGACTGGAATTACTGACGACTCGTTTCAGGCAATTCAGAATTGGTTCTTTCTTTCGGGAGACAAAATCCCAATTTGATCATACATTTTGATATTTGAAACTGTGCAGACCTTTTACATTCACAAACCTCTATATTATGCACTATATGAAATATAATATCCAAAAAAGCACAATAGAGGCACTTTAAATAATCTATTTTTTGTTAAGTACTGTACTTTAAAGGTATAGTTCATCCACAAATGAAAATTCTGTCATCATTTCTTCAAGATATTTTAAATAATGCTGGTAACCAAATAGCTGATGATAGCCATTGACTTCCATTGTATGGACAAAAAAAACATACTATGGCAGTCAATGGCTACCGTCAACTGTTTGGTTACCCATATTTTTCAAAATATCTTCTGCGTTAAACACAGAAAATGAGTAACTGATGACAGAATTTTCATTTTTGGGTGAACCATTACTTTAAGAGTTCTCTATGTAAATAACTGAAAATAATAATGTTTCTGTTTTGATATTTAAACATGGGTGGTTTCTGATGTCATAATACACATTAGAATATTTCTACACAGTTCATCAATCTGTTTTATTTTAAAAAAGCAAGATAAATCCTGTTTTCAATGATATGACTTATATGTTATTTGTAGCCATCCAGTAGCTTTTTATCTTCCTTCACTTTAATTTTAGTCTATTCACTATTCTTAGGAGAATCAGAGATTCAAGTAAATCTTTGTATTTTGAAATACTAAGGTAATAAGTGATCCCACAGCGTACCTATGAGAAAAAAGAGAGTGAGAGAAAATATATTTATAATCCTTGCTGATGACAGCCACAATCAGTAAAATGCAGATGAAAAACGCAATAAACCATCTGACAAGTGATCTACTGTACCAAATTTCAGACGTCATATATATCCAAAAAAAGGCACATCCACAGAAAAAAAAACATTGGAATAAGACAGGAGAAGAAAAAGAGTAATGCACCAAAGACAGGAGACAGGGCTCTGATTAATTAGATAACACGTTTTTAACAGATTTATCTGAAGGGCTCATTAATTCTGGCGAACAGTGGTGAGTCAGTGCTCTCTTTCTCTCTGTCATGTGTCCTCAGATCAGTCTGCACCTGAAAGCTGATTGGATATCAGTGCTGTTACATACTCCGAGTGCTAATGACATGACATCAGCACGCATAGACAGCTCTCTCATCTGTCCGTCATCTGTTAATGCCTTTATTATGAGGGCACTCGCCGCTTAAGGGTTATTCAAGATGGATCGAGAGGGTCTTGGACTATAAAACAGTAATAGAGCCACAGACGACATTATGACTACTGCCCTGCTGATGCTGTAATTAGTGGTGCATGCTAAGACAGCAACACTATTGCTTTAGTTCATACTGCATAATAATATAAAACAGATCATTAGTTAGAATTTAGTTGGAAATGTCATTTTGTTATGTGTTATATATGCATTACAATTAGGGATCTGGTTAAAAAATAGCATCCAAGCTAGTCATTAACATTTTTTCCCCAGAAAATACAAATATCTAGTTACCCTTATGTGTTTTAAGAGGATGGAGGGAGCAGACTACATGTGGAAACAAGCGGTTCTGTGTTCACGAGTTACGTTATGCAAAGTCTTCTGTCTTGTTTTTAACACCCACTCTCTCTCTCTCTCTCTCTCTCTCTCTCTCTCTCTCAACAGATCGAACATCTGTCCAGAGAGTGGGAAAAGTAATTTCCATGAGTTCCGCATGCACACCTTTGAGACGACCACATCCTGCAGCTCGTGTGAAATGCTGCTGAGGTGAGCTCACCGTTGAAGCTTTGTGAAATGACACAGTATACCCACAATGCACCTTAATGAGATCAATATTGCACCTAGAGTAAGTGAGAGAGCGAAAGATAGAGCAACAGTGGGTTTGTATGGATCATCATCACTTCGATGATTTCAGAATTGGGCCAGAGCAGAGTATGTGGGCATGGCTAAAGAAACACTACTGGTTCCCCCAATCACATGTAGATCATTCCTGAATAGTTTTGTAATGTAATGGAAATAATGGAAGATGTTAATCTCTATCTATCTATCTATCCATCCATCCATCCATCCATCCATCCATCTTCTCAGAGGAGTCTTCTATCAAGGTTATCTCTGCTCCAAATGTGGTGCTGGCGCCCATAAGGAGTGTCTCGGCAGGGTGAACGTCTGTGTCAAAAGCAGTGCCGGTGAGCCCCCCATTCACAACCAACTCATTCTAGCAATTTCTGTGCTTGCACAGTATGAATCATCTATTTACAGAGCTGCGCTAGAGCCTCTGGCTCATGTTTCAGCTTTATGTGATGTCGTCTTACCTCGCTGCACACTAATGATTGACCTACAGTACGCTGTAGTGTAACAGACAGGGCAATAAAAGCTGCCAACACACAGCGATTCCTAATAATCTAACCTAGGCCACATAGATAAGCCTGATGTCTGATGACAAACAGATGAACAGGCTTGGTTGCCTTCCTGAACTCCTGATGTATGCATGTGTGTGTGCGTCTGCCAATAGTGCCACTTCTTATTGTTTTATGCATTAGTCAGGCTTCCATAGAATTTCCTTGTTCTCGGTTTTAGGCACAGCTGAGCTTTCTCTAAACTCCCATCAGTTCTGCACATCCCATGTCCTATTAGCTAATTTGATTGTGCTTTAAGCTAGCAATAAAAATAAAACAAAATTTGCAGAGAAAGTGAAAAAACAAAACAAATCAAAAAGAAAAAGGATTCTGGTAGATTCAACTCTTAAAATTCTGGTCTCACTCTGACTCATGGAAGGAAGGACGATGTGAGATTCTGCAGTACCACATTTGACTTCTAGGGCATTAGGCCATAAAATAAAAGGGACAGATTATTTTATGTAGAAATGTTCTACCTTTACCATGACAGATATTTAATCTTAATTTTTTTATTTTATTTTTATTTAAAATAAAAATAAATAACAAGAATTTTTAAATCCAGAGAAATAAGCATTTTTAACCAGGACACAGACCGTGTCCGTGCGTCGCCTATCAATGACATCATACCCGCGTTACCCTCGATTTCTGAAACCATGGAAACACCAAAGATGCTTTAATATATTATGTGTTTTATTAGACAGATGAGCAACTGTTTAGATACATTCATTGACAGAAAACTAACGATTGTTATATAGCTCAACACAGTTAGTCTTATTGTTTAAATGTCGTTTTCATGATTCACCGTGGGTACCATGTTTTACCATGCCTAATATCGATCTAGTTTACTGCAGTGTGCAACAAGTGTCTCATAGTAGCCGCCAAGCGAACGCACAGAGTAGCTTTATAACTTTCAACACACTCAAATAATGTATCTAATATGATAAAACAGTGCTGTGTTAGCCCACATACACATGAGCTCCAAGAAATCAATGTGTCATCAAGCTACGCCTTTGTTTTGAATAAGCGACCTCTAGCGGCGAAAATTTACATATTGTGGCTTTAAATATTTGTTGTTCAACATGCAAGCAGGGATGGTGGAATTTATTTGATTAATTTATTAATTTAGTCAATATTTTAAAGCATTTAATACATCCAAGAGTTTAAAAGTGCAAAAACATATTTCCAAACAAAATGATTGCAAACAATGATCTGTAAAGTCAATAATTATTATTATTTTTTTTTTTTTATAATTATATTTTAAATATATTAATAGCAGACCAGAATAACATATATATATATATATATATATATATATATATATATATATATATATATATATATAATGATTTATGATTTATGGGGACATTCTATAGTTATCATGATTTGTATTCTGTACAAACTGTAATCCCTTGCTATCCCTTAAACCTACCCGTCACAGAAAACGTCTCGGTTACGTATGGTAACCCTCGTTCCCTGAAGGAGGGAACGGAGACGTACGTCGGACGTCACCGACGAATTGGGATCACTTCAGGGAGCCCCTATCAGCTTCGAGATATAGAGAACCGGCCAATGACTATTGGCGTGCGAGATTTGCATCTCGCGCTCCGCCCCGCAGCGCGGGTATAAAGCGGAAGCGAATGCAGCGCACTGTTGTTTTTCACTGAGGAGCCGAACTAGTGACTCGGCCATGCAGTGATGGTACAGCAACTGTGGCGACGGGACGTACGTCTCCGTTCCCTCCTTCAGGGAACGAGGGTTACCATACGTAACCGAGACGTTCCCTTTCAGTCGGTCACGTTCGACGTACGTCGGACGTCACCGACGAATTGGGATCCCTTTGGAAAACGCCACAGTTACTACCACTTCCAGCGCCCAGCGAGAGCCCTTCAGACCCCGTCTGTTCCGGGCGGGAAATTCACGCAGGGAAGTCACACTGCTGTTCCGCAAGACCCACTTCAGCAGACTATTGGATAACGCTGGGAAAGCGTGCCCAGAGGGACGCTGCGGAAGCCACATCATGCCCGAAGGGAGTTACCATGTGGAAAATACACGTATGGACTGGCCGTGGGCAGTGCAACATACGGAAGTCCCAGGGGTGGCCCCGGCCAAACAGGCGGGGGAACAACACCTAACTGAGACGGCAGAGAGCTCTGCCGAGGGAAAGACACGGGCTCGCCGTAGGGAGCCGTACCGTGGAAGAATACACATATGGGACCGCCGTGGGGGTCACAACATATGGAACCCAGCCTAACACAAGTTCCACCAATGCATACGAGTGTTAGACCTGGCGTCGGACGCTCCGCCACATCCGACTGCCGCGGGTTGCGGAGGACTCAACAGGGTTCGCCGTTCTGGGGAACTCGACTGGAGCATATAAGCGCACGTATCCGTTCCACAGGGAAGGGAGTGGCGCAGCAAGCCGACACTTAGAACGGGCACTTCGGTGTTACTGACTATGGGAAGCGAGCACACAGGAAGATACCGGCTCTACACGGAGGCTATAAAATCTAGCGAACGTGTTAGGTGTCGCCCAGCCCGCAGCTCTACAAATATCTGTCAGCGAGGCGCCACGAGCCAACGCCCAGGAAGAAGCTACACCCCTAGTGGAGTGGGCTCTTAACCCGAGCGGGCAGGGCACGTCTTGGGTTTGGTACGCCAAGACGATGGCATCCACTATCCAGTGGGCCATCCTCTGCTTGGAGACAGCCTTTCCCTTCTGCTGGCCTCCATAACAGACGAAGAGCTGCTCTGAGGTCCTGAAGCTTTGAGTTCTGTCCACGTAAGTCCGGAGAGCGCGGACTGGACAGAGAAAAGCTAGGGCTGGGTCTGCCTCCTCCGAAGGCAGCGCTTGCAGGCTCACCACCTGGTCCCGGAAGGGAATGGTGGGAACCTTGGGCACATATCCGGGTCGGGGTCTCAGGATTACATGAGAGTTACCGGGCCCGAATTCCAGGCACGACTCGTCGACCGAAAATGCCTGCAGGTCCCCTACCCTCTTGATAGAGGCCAATGCAGTCAGGAGTACTGTCTTCAGAGACAGGATTTTTAACTCGACTGACTGCAAAGGCTCAAAGGGCGCCCTCTGCAGTGCGGTTAGCACCAGAGTTAAGTCCCAAGAGGGTATAGAGGGAGAGCGAGGCGGTTTTAGTCTCCTCGCCCCCCTCAGGAACCTGACGATCAGATCGTGCTTCCCTAGAGACTTACCACCTACCATGTCATGATTAGCGGCGATAGCGGCAACATAGACTTTGAGGGTGGAGGGAGACAGCCTTCGCTCCAACCCATCCTGTAGGAAGGAAAGCACGGAACCGATCGAACATCTCCGGGGGTCTTCTCGGCGAGAAGAGCACCAGCCGACGAACAGGTTCCACTTCAACGCATAGAGGCGCCTCGTAGAGGGAGCTCTAGCGGAAGTGATGGTGTCTACCACAGCCTGTGGTAGGCCACCTAGAACCTCCGCGTCCCGTCCAGGGACCAGACATGGAGTTTCCAGAGGTCCGGACGCGGGTGCCATAGGGTGCCCCGTCTCTGAGTCAGGAGGTCCTTCCTCAGAGGAATGGGCCAGGGAGGTGCTGTCGCGAGAAGCACTAGTTCCGGGAACCAAGTCCGGTTGGGCCAATACGGAGCGACCAACAGGACTTGCTCCTCGTCCTCCCTGACCTTGCACAGAGTCTGTGCGAGAAGGCTCACTGGGGGAAACGCATACTTGCGTAGGCCCCGGGGCCAGCTGTGTGCCAGCGCATCCGAGCCGAGGGTCCCCTCGGTCAGGGAATAAAACGACTGGCAGTGGGTCGTGTCCGGGGCGGCAAACAGGTCTACCTGTGCGGTCCCGAAGCGACTCCAGATCAGCTGGACCACCTGGGGATGGAGTCTCCACTCTCCGGGGAGCACTGGCTGTCGTGAGAGCTCGTCGGCCGCACGATTGAGCAGGCCCGGAATGTGAATGGCACGAAGCGACCTCAGATGCTTCTGACTCCATAGGAGGAGATGGCGGGCGAGTTGTGACATGCGACGGGAGCGTAGACCACCCTGTTTGTTGATGTACGCAACGGCCGCAGTGTTGTCCGTACGGACGAGAACGTGCTTGCCTAGTAGCGGCGTTTTGAAGCGGCCCAGCGCAAGACGAACTGCTAACAACTCGAGGCAATTGATATGCCATTGCAGTTGAGGCCCCGTCCACAGACCCGAAACTGCAAGCCCGTTGTACGTGGCACCCCAGCCGGTGGATGAGGCATCCGTGGAGACAACAGCATGCCTGGACACTTGTTCTAGGGGAACTCCTGCCCGTAGAAATGAAGGGTCCGACCACGGGCTGAAGGTTTGGCGGCACCTCGGAGTCACAGGGACACGGAGGGATCCGCTGTGCCACGCCCATCTCGGGACTCGGTCGTGTAGCCAGCGTTGAAGCGGTCTCATATGAAGCAACCCGAGCGGCGTTACTGCGGCTGCGGATGCCATATGCCCCAGGAGCCTCTGAAAATGTTTCAGTGGTACCGCTGTCCTGCATTTGAACGAATTCAAGCAGTTCAACACCGACTGGACGCGCTCCTCGGTGAGGCGCGCTGTCAGGCCGACCGAATCCAGCTCCATACCGAGAAAAGAGATCCTCTGCGTGGGGCAGAGTTTGCTCTTTTCCCAGTTGACCCGAAGACCCAACCGGCTGAGGTGACTGAGCACCATGTCCCTGTGTTCGCACAACTGTTCTCGCGACTGGGCAAGGATCAGCCAGTCGTCGAGATAGTTGAGGATGCGAACTCCACGCTCTCTCATGGGAGCAATGGCCGCCTCCGCGACTTTCGTGAAGACACGGGGCGACAGGGCTAGCCCGAAGGGTAGGACTTTGTACTGATATGCTCGTCCGTCGAACGCAAAGCGTAGAAACGGTCTGTGTCGAGGGAGAATCGAGACATGAAAGTACGCGTCCTTCAGGTCGACCGCTGCAAACCAATCTTGGGGACGGATGCACCTGAAGATGCGTTTCTGCGTTAGCATTCTGAACGGTAGCCTGTGAAGGGACTGGTTCAGGAATCGCAGATCCAAGATCGGCCGTAACCCGCCGCCTTTCTTGGGTACAATGAAGTACGGGCTGTAGAAGCCGGTCTTCATATCGGCTGGAGGGACCGGCTCTATCGCGTCCTTCGCCAGTAGGACTGCGATCTCCGCCTGAAGCACAGGGGCATTCTCCTTCGACACAGAGGTGAAGTGAACGCCCCTGAACTTGGGGGGACGCCGGGCGAACTGAATCGCATAGCCGAGTCTGATGGTACGGATGAGCCAGCGAGACGGGCTGGGGAGCGCTAGCCAGGCTCCCAGCGACCGTACAAGCGGGACCATCGGCACCACAGACGTACCCGCAGCGGGGCAGCGAAGCGGTATGCAGGGACCCGACTCGGACGGCATGAGAGCGGCCCGAAGTGGGGTCTGAGTGAACTGCGTAACACTTACCTGCTTCCGCTGAGGGGGTGTGCGAGTGTGAGAAGGCCGCTTGTGTGCGTCCCCACAGCCGGCACCCCCTGCTGGCGATTGGAGAGGCGCCTGAGGGTGACAAGGCATGGGAGCGTCGAACACCGCCAAGCGCGCTCTCTTGGCACCCAGAGATTTTGGAAACTGCTCTTTCTTTGAAAATTTGGGTACCGCTGGCGCTGGGGCCAGCGGCGGAACAGAAATCAAACAAAAGATTCTCCCCCGGCCCTCCTCCGGGGGAAGGAGTGGTGCTGCAACCATCTCCTGACGAGCAGTCTCCTCCATCTCTGGGTGGCCCGTCTCAGGGTCTCTTACGACGGCGCTTGCCACCTGGCTTGGCAGCGGCCTGAGCGGGCTGGACGTCCTTCCCACGGCCGGCTCCACGCCTACGCCCGGGTGGAGGCTGCTGCTGGGCTGGGGTGGGAGCGGGGGCGGCGGCGGGTGGACGTCCTCGGCGACGGGCAGGCGGAGGCGCTGCGACCGGCGGCAGGGTGGAGGCAGCAGCTGGCCGCCGGGGCATGATGTGTTTGATCGCCTTCGTCTGCTTTTGGGCGGCCGAGAACTGCTGGGCAAAGCTCTCGACCGCGTCGCCGAACAACCCGGCCGAAGAAACGGGGGAGTCCAGGAACCGATACTTGTCGGTCTCCCTCATGTCGGCCAGGTTGAGCCAGGAGGAGCTCTGGGTCCGGCCTACCCTCGTGCATGTCCATGAGTGCCTGGGCCTGATGCACCTGGAGCAACGCCATGGCATGCAAGGCGGACGCAGCCTGGCCACAAGACCTGTAAGCCTTCGCAGTCAGACTGGAAGAGAACTTACAGGCCTTGGACGGGAGCCGCGGGTCACCGCGCCAGTTGGAGGCGGTAGCCGGACACAGTTGCATCGCGACGGCCCGCTCCACTGGTGGGATTCCCACGTACCCCCTGGCTTGCCCGCCGTCAAGGGTAGTGAGGAGGGAGGAGCCACTAGGTCTGTTTCTGGCACTAAATGGTGTCGTCCACGACCTGGTGAGCTCCTCATGCACCTCCGGGAAGAAAGGCACCGGGGCGGGACGCTGAGAACCAGCGCGACCCGCCCCGAGAAACCAATCATCCAACCTAGAAGGTTCGGGACGTGGTGGAGGGTTCCACTCAAGCCCGACCTTTTCGGCGGCCCGGGAAAGCATAGCCGTCAACTCGGGGTCCGACTCGGCCGTTGCCACTCTCCCAGAGGGAGGCAGTACAGCCGAATCTTCATCCTCCGAGGACCGGAACTCCCCCTCCGATGCAGCGATCGACATCTGTTCATCTACTGGAGCCCCGAAGGTCACCACTGGACGCCCATGGGAGGGGCCAGCGATTTCCTCCGGAAGCCCTACCGGCTGCGGCGCTTGTGAGGGATCAGGGGCCTGCGGAGGCTGGCTCGGCGGGTTTGCCCTGAACGTAATCCTCAGGTCACCCCGGCCATCCGTCGAAGTAGGTCTATTCTGCTGGGCAGGAATAGCACTAGATCGAGGTATGGGTAGGGGGACTCCACCTTCCCGAAGGTAAGCGAGTCTCGACCTAAGCGCCGTGATAGTCATGTTCCCGCAGTGGGAACATGAACTATCCACAAAAGCTGCCTCAGCGTGCTGAATGCCCAGGCACGTGATACAGCGATTGTGACCGTCAGCGGGCGACAGGGAACGACCGCATCCAGAAACGCACGGGTGGAATGACATCTTGAAAAAGACGCAGTGTCACACCCGTGTTGCTCTTTTTGTGAGGAAATGCTCTTTCAGTGCTGAAGCACCCAGGGAAGACCGCGGCAGAATACAGGAGATAGTGCAGCCTGTATCTGCTCTCAAGTGAAACAAATTAGCAGTTTTAAACTGTTGCTGTGAAAACAGCAGTTGGTTTCTGCTTCCAGCAGCGGTGAGCCCGCGGTCGCGCTGTTTTGTGCCGTCTGACCAGCACAGAACGATCCTCAGTCCGATTCTCTCTCTCTCTCTCTCTCTCTTGCTGAATGCAGGCAGTCTGTGCTTCATCAACGCCGTTCGGCTCCGAAGTGAATGACAACAGTGCGCTGCATTCGCTTCCGCTTTATACCCGCGCTGCGGGGCGGAGCGCGAGATGCAAATCTCGCACGCCAATAGTCATTGGCCGGTTCTCTATATCTCGAAGCTGATAGGGGCTCCCTGAAGTGATCCCAATTTGTCGGTGACGTCCGACGTACGTCGAACGTGACCGACTGAAAGGGAACTAAAAATACATATATGTATTTGTGCATTGTGTTTCCATAGTTAATTTTTTTCACTCCAAATGTAAACAACTTTTTAGATTTTTGTGGGTGAGCTGAACAATGTTGAGGCTGTAGAATTCTTGAGAACCCAATAAAATAAGGACATAATAACATTAATAACATTAGGACCAATGTTGAGTTATTTTCACTGGAAATTTCCAGACACTGAAAATGAAATTAGTGTGAAAAGTTACATGAGGAGGGTGTGTGTTTGTCAAGTCTGGCCTCTTTCTTGTTTTGTACACACGATTCCACTCTGTGTTTGTATTTGCAAGCCTGCGTCTACGCCTCTGTGTGTGTGTGTGTGTGTGTGTGTTACTAGCTCTTGAGGTGCTCGCTAGTGCAACAGGACAAAGTTCATTGTACACTCCAAGTACAGGCCCAGCCTCTCCCTCAGGAGCCAATGAGACTGGCTCCTGGTGCATAATTCTGTCTAGTCCAGCCCCTCACGTCAATTTAGCTCGGGCAGCTGTCAGGTACCTGCAGCGTAGCAAAACAAATCGTAAATGTTCACAGCACACCGTGTTCCACACACTCTAATGACAGCGTCTGTACAGTGTGTTTATTTGAAAGTAGATTCATTCTAACCATGCCTGTCTTCAACATGCTTGCAGATTCCAGCTCTTTCGGATCACAGGTGAGGTTTTTGTTCAAATAATTCCTTTTCAAGTGAATCTGTGATGTAGTTCTGCCCTGCAGGGCCTCATTTACTCCTTTGAATACAATAGTACTATAAGAAAATTCTCTTTTACAATGCACTTTAAAGTTGCTACAGCTTTATTCATGGCATTGTTATTGAAGAAATATTACTTTATTAAAGTTTGATGCACTAGTTATGGGGAAACATTATAATATTTTGTTTCTAGCCCAGAGTTCATTGCAGTTTAGAATGATATATATGTTATGGATTGTGCATTTATTTAATTGCACACCAGTTTTATTAATTGCATCGCTTGCAACACAACACCACGGTCATCATTTTGCAATAACAAACCCAATGTAATTTATATAGCATGTAATAAGGATATTGACATGCAATTTGCCCAGAGTGCAGTTCAACACTGATGGTAAATTGCATGGAGGAAATTCTCCATTCTCCATTCTTTGTGCATGTGTTACAGGATGAACGTGTTTTGTGCAGTGGTGTGACAGTGTTTACTTTTCAAAATTAATGATGAGATTAATTGTGCTTTTGCACAAACTTTTACTTAATTATCAAATCATTAATGCATTGCAATGTCTGTGAGTGGCATCAGTATGAATCATGTGATTTATTTACTGTGATTACAGATTGGAAAAACACCATGTCGTGGAGGAGATGCAGGTAAATCACAAACACATACAATAAGTCACATTCTTTAAGGGATACGTAGTTCACCCAAACATGACTAACCAGCATGCTGGTATTTCTGTCAGTGGATCACAAAATGATGGTTTTTGAAGCTATTTTCAATGCAAGATGTGGTCACTATGGATTCTTCAAAATTCTCCTTTTGTGATTTACTGAAAAAAGTACAGCATTTAGTTTTGGAATGACATGTTAATGTTAATGCATATGATGATTGAATTTTAGGTGAACTGTTCACAGTTTGGCATGTCCTGCATTGAAATTTGTAATTTCGTCATTGCTATGACTTTGGGGTTTCATAAGCGATCAAAACATGCGTAGTCTTGTACATTACATACTTCTTCATTCTGAGCCAGATTGCATATTCTTAGAAGTCATTGAGCCGTAGTGTTGTCGTTTGTTGTTAAGGCAAGCTCATGCACGTAACTAGTGTTGAGTGTCAGATGTAAATCAGATATGAGCGGGAAACAAATGTGCGAAGACATTTAACCACTGTTTCTCCATTTACTAGCAGCGATAGGCCCAATACTTAACCCCCTTCTCCCAGTGAATGTTAACTGTTTAATTGTATTATGTAGGCGTCTTAAGCTGTGGAGAGCTTCTTCAGTTCACTTTCCTGAACTAATAACTATGGATTTAAAAAAAAAAGGTCATTGCGACTTTTTATCTCACAATTCTGACTTTTTTTTTTTGCAGTTCGCCATTCTGACTTTATATCACAAAATTCTAACTTTATATCACACAATTCTGACTTTATAACTCGCAATTCTGACTTTGTCTCGCAATTCTGACTTTATATCTCACAATTCTGACTTTATATCTCACAATTCTGACTTTATAACTCGCAATTCTGACTTTATATCTCGCAATTCTGACTTTATACCTCACAATTCTGACTTTATATCTCACAATTCTGACTTTATATCACACAATTCTGACTTTATAACTCGCAATTCTGACTTTGTCTCGCAATTCTGACTTTATATCTCACAATTCTGACTTTATATCTCACAATTCTGACTTTATAACTCGCAATTCTGACTTTATATCTCGCAATTCTGACTTTATACCTCACAATTCTGACTTTATATCTCACAATTCTGACTTTATATCTCACAATTCTGACTTTATAACTCACAATTCTGACTTTATATCTCGCAATTCTGACTTTATACCTCACAATTCTGACTTTATATCTCACAATTCTGACTTTATAACTCGCAATTCTGACTTTATATCTCACAATTCTGACTTTATAACTCGCAATTCTGACTTTATATCTCGCAATTCTGACTTTATATCTACAATTCTGACTTTGTCTCGCAATTCTGACTTTATATCTCACAATTCTGACTTTATAACTCGCAATTCTGACTTTATAACTCGCAATTCTGACTTTATATCTCGCAATTCTGACTTTATATCTCGAAATTCTGACTTTATAACTCGCAATTCTGACTTTATATCTCGCAATTCTGACTTCATATCTCGCAATTCTGACTTTGTCTCGCAATTCTGACTTTATATCTCACAATTCTGACTTTATAACTCGCAATTCTGACTTTATATCACACAATTCTGACTTTATATCACACAATTCTGACTTTATAACTCGCAATTCTGACTTTATGTCTCACAATTCTGACTTTATATCACACAATTCTGACTTTATATCTCACAATTCTGACTTTATATCTCGCAATTCTGACTTTATATCTCGCAATTCTGACTTTATATCTCACAATTCTGACTTTATATCACACAATTCTGACTTTATATCTCACAATTCTGACTTTATATCTCGCAATTCTGACTTTATATCTCACAATTCTGACTTTATATCTCACAATTCTGACTTTATAACTCGCAATTCTGACTTTATATCTCGCAATTCTGACTTTATATCTACAATTCTGACTTTGTCTCGCAATTCTGACTTTATATCTCACAATTCTGACTTTATAACTCGCAATTCTGACTTTATATCTCGCAATTCTGACTTTATATCTCGCAATTCTGACTTTATATCTCGCAATTCTGACTTTATATCTCGAAATTCTGACTTTATAACTCGCAATTCTGACTTTATATCTCGCAATTTTGACTTTATATCTCGCAATTCTGACTTCATATCTCGCAATTCTGACTTTGTCTCGCAATTCTGACTTTATATCTCACAATTCTGACTTTATAACTCGCAATTCTGACTTTATATCACACAATTCTGACTTTATAACTCGCAATTCTGACTTTATGTCTCACAATTCTGACTTTATAACTCACAATTCTGACTTTATATCTTGCAATTCTTACTTTATATCACGCAATTCTGACTTTATATCTTGCAATTCTTACTTTATATCACGCAATTCTGACTTTTTAACTTGCAATTCTGACTTTATGTCTCACAATTCTGACTTTATATCACACAATTCTGACTTTATATCACACAATTCTGACTTTATATCTTGCAATTCTTACTTTATATCACGCAATTCTGACTTTTTAACTTGCAATTCTGACTTTATATCTCGCAATTCTGACTTTATATCTCACAATTCTGACTTTATATCTCGCAATTCTGACTTTATATCTCGCAATTCTGACTTTATAACTTGCAATTCTGACTTTATGTCTCACAATTCTGACTTTATATCACACAATTCTGACTTTATATCTCACAATTCTGACTTTATATCTCGCAATTCTGACTTTATATCTCGCAATTCTGACTTTATATCTCGCAATTCTGACTTTATATCTCACAATTCTGACTTTATATCACACAATTCTGACTTTATATCTCACAATTCTGACTTTATATCTCGCAATTCTGACTTTATATCTCGCAATTCTGACTTTATATCTCACAATTCTGACTTTATAACTCGCAATTCTGACTTTATATCTCGCAATTCTGACTTTATATCTACAATTCTGACTTTGTCTCGCAATTCTGACTTTATATCTCACAATTCTGACTTTATAACTCGCAATTCTGACTTTATATCTCGCAATTCTGACTTTATATCTCGCAATTCTGACTTTATATCTCGAAATTCTGACTTTATAACTCGCAATTCTGACTTTATATCTCGCAATTTTGACTTTATATCTCGCAATTCTGACTTCATATCTCGCAATTCTGACTTTGTCTCGCAATTCTGACTTTATATCTCACAATTCTGACTTTATAACTCGCAATTCTGACTTTATATCACACAATTCTGACTTTATAACTCGCAATTCTGACTTTATGTCTCACAATTCTGACTTTATAACTCACAATTCTGACTTTATATCTTGCAATTCTTACTTTATATCACGCAATTCTGACTTTATATCTTGCAATTCTTACTTTATATCACGCAATTCTGACTTTTTAACTTGCAATTCTGACTTTATGTCTCACAATTCTGACTTTATATCACACAATTCTGACTTTATATCACACAATTCTGACTTTATATCTTGCAATTCTTACTTTATATCACGCAATTCTGACTTTTTAACTTGCAATTCTGACTTTATATCTCGCAATTCTGACTTTATATCTCGCAATTCTGACTTTATATCTCGCAATTCTGACTTTATATCTGGCAATTCTGACTTTATAACTTGCAATTCTGACTTTATATCGCACAATTCTGACTTTATATCCTGCAATTCTGACTTTATAACTTGCAATTCTGACTTTATATCGCACAATTCTGACTTTATATCGCACAATTCTGACTTTGTCTTGCAATTCTGACTTTATAACTCGCAATTCTGACTTTATATCGCACAATTCTGACTTTATATCTCGCAGTTCTGACTATATCTCGCAATTCTGACTTTATAACTCGCAATTCCTACTTTATTTCGCACAATTCTGACTTTATATCTCGCAATTCTGACTTTATATCACACAATTCTGACTTTATATCTCGCAATTCTGACTTTATATCGCACAATTCTGACTTTATGTCTTGCAATTCTGACTTTATATCGCACAATTCTGACTTTATAACTCGCAATTCTGACTTTATTTCGCACAATTCTGACTTTATATCGCACAATTCTGACTTTGTCTTGCAATTCTGACTTTATAACTCGCAATTCTGACTTTATATCGCACAATTCTGACTTTATATCGCACAATTCTGACTTTGTCTTGCAATTCTGACTTTATAACTCGCAATTCTGACTTTATATCGCACAATTCTGACTTTATATCTCGCAGTTCTGACTATATCTCGCAATTCTGACTTTATAACTCGCAATTCCTACTTTATTTCGCACAATTCTGACTTTATATCTCGCAATTCTGACTTTATATCACACAATTCTGACTTTATATCTCGCAATTCTGACTTTATATCGCACAATTCTGACTTTATGTCTTGCAATTCTGACTTTATATCGCACAATTCTGACTTTATAACTCGCAATTCTGACTTTATTTCGCACAATTCTGACTTTATATCGCACAATTCTGACTTTGTCTTGCAATTCTGACTTTATAACTCGCAATTCTGACTTTATATCGCACAATTCTGACTTTATGTCTTGCAATTCTGACTTTGTCTTGCAATTCTGACTTTATATCTCGCAGTTCTGACTATATCTCGCAATTTTGACTTTATAACTCGCAATTCCTACTTTATTTCGCACAATTCTGACTTTATATCGCACAATTCTGACTTTATGTTTTGCAATTCTGACTTTATAACTCGCAATTCTGACTTTGTCTCGCAATTCTGACTTTATATCTCACAATTCTGACTTTATAACTCGCAATTCTGACTTTATATCTCGCAATTCTGACTTTATATCTCGAAATTCTGACTTTATAACTCGCAATTCTGACTTTATATCTCACAATTCTGACTATAACTCGCAAATCTGACTTTATAACTCGCAATTCTGACTTTATATCTCGCAATTCTGACTTTATATCTCGCAATTCTGACTTTATATCTCACAATTCTGACTTTATATCTCACAATTCTGACTTTGTCTCGCAATTCTGACTTTATAACTCGCAATTCTGACTTTATAACTCGCAATTCTGACTTTGTCTCGCAATTCTGACTTTATAACTCGCAATTCTGCCTTTATATCTCGCAGTTCTGACTTTATATCACACAATTCTGACTTTATATCACACAATTCTGACTTTATAACTCGCAATTCTGACTTTGTCTCACAATTCTGACTTTATATCACACAATTCTGACTTTATATCACACAATTCTGAATTTATAACTCGCAATTCTGAGTTTATAACTCGCAATTCTGACTTTATATCTCGCAATTCTGAGTTTATATCTTACAATTCTGACTTTATAACTCGCAATTCTGACTTTATGTCTCACAATTCTGACTTTATATCACACAATTCTGACTTTATAACTCGCAATTCTGACTTTATATCTCACAATTCTGACTTTATATCACACAATTCTGACTTTATATCTCGCAATTCTGACTTTATAACTCGCAATTCTGACTTTATGTCTCACAATTCTGACTTTATGTCTCACAATTCTGACTTTATATCACACAATTCTGACTTTATAACTCGCAATTCTGACTTTATATCTCACAATTCTGACTTTATATCACACAATTCTGACTTTATAACTCGCAATTCTGACTTTATATCTCACAATTTTGACTTTATATCTCACAGTTCTGACTTTATAACTTGCAATTCTGACTTTGTCTCGCAATTCTGACTTTGTCTCGCAATTCTGACTTTATATCTCGCAATTCTGACTTTATATCGCGCAATTCTGACTTTATAACTCGCAATTCTGACTTTATGTCTTGCAATTCTTACTTTATATCACGCAATTCTGACTTTTTAACTTGCAATTCTGACTTTATATCACGCAATTCTGACTTTATATCTCGCAATTCTGACTTTATATCTCGCAATTCTGACTTTATAACTTGCAATTCTGACTTTATATCGCACAATTCTGACTTTATATCTCGCAATTCTGACTTTATAACTTGCAATTCTGACTTTATAACTCGCAATTCTGACTTTATATCTCGCAATTCTGACTTTATAACTTGCAATTCTGACTTTATATCGCACAATTCTGACTTTATAACTCGCAATTCTGACTTTATTTCGCACAATTCTGACTTTATATCGCACAATTTTGACTTTGTCTTGCAATTCTGACTTTATAACTCGCAATTCTGACTTTATATCGCACAATTCTGACTTTATGTCTTGCAATTCTGACTTTATGTCTTGCAATTCTGACTTTATATCGCACAATTCTGACTTTATATCTCGCAGTTCTGACTATATCTCGCAATTCTGACTTTATAACTCGCAATTCCTACTTTATTTCGCACAATTCTGACTTTATATCACACAATTCTGACTTTATGTCTCGCAATTCTGAAAAGAAGATATTTTAAAGAATGTTGGTAACCAGACAGTTGACGGTAGCCATTGACTTTCCATAGTGTTTTTATGGAAGTCAATGGCTACCGTCAACCGTCTCTTTACCAACATTCTTTAAAATATCTTCTTTTGTGTTCAACAGAAGAAAGAAACTCATACAGGTTTGAAACAAATGATGACAAAATTTTTAAGGTAGGTAGGTAAAATAGGTAGAGTTTTTTAAATATGTTTTTTAAATGTAACTTCTTTTAACTTGAGTGCCACGTATTTAGAACGCTGTATCATGCACGAGACACTACAAAGATACTAGCTCATATACATAGAAAAACAATGCAAATGTTGCTCATTGGAAAGGAAAAACATGTTCTGTCTTTGCAGAAGAGTGAACATCTTTCATTTACGCCTTTCAAAATAAAAGTCTCACATCAGAAAAACATTTTTAAATAAGTTTTTGTTGTTTCTGACTACACACGCAACGTGACCCACTCAAAACGATCTTGCAACCCGTCAGTTGACTTTCACCATCTCAACTACATGTTCGATCTCACATCGCTAGTGTTCAGCAGCAGTCGTTCCACCCATCAGTCTGTCGTAAAGAGGGCCACCTTATCTTTAATTATGTTTTCACAGCACTATTGATAGTTTAATCGATACCCAAGAGGTGATAAATGTCCACTTGGGACACAGGTTCAGATATCAGGGGAGTGACTGCAGGTCTGCATGCTGATGGAGCGACGCACGTCTCTCGCCATTGTTTTTAATAGCTTCATGAATATTTGAAATAAACGAGTGAATCAAACTAAATTGCAAGTCGTTGTTTCTCACCACATCACGATACACCCACTCCTGAGTTCATTATATCTCTGTTAAGTCACCCTGTCTGCATGGATCCGTGAGAGGCCTCCTGATCCCACACAATATTGGGGTCGGTAGATTTATTAAAGTTATGGTGAGAGAAGCTCTCTGCGTAGTGTTTGCTGTCATGGGAATCTCTCCGTTTGAATTAAAGTAGTTCCTTTCTGCCTGTTCAGCGCTGTTAGATTTGTCTTCATCAGAAACAGCCTTTTCTAAAAAAACATGTTTGTTCACTTCAGCTGAATTTGTTATTTCATGTGCAGTCATTTCATATCTTTGTGCATAAATGATACCTCAAATAGTGCTGCTTTTTGAGAAGAGGTGTGTTGTTACTCTTTAAAAGTGAGCTCTTTTGTATTGTAAACACTTAAACTTGCAGTTTTGTTTTCTTTTGGCACATTCAGGTGACCTTTTATGAGCTGTTTGGATGCAAAAATGCATTTTAGTGTTTATTGGTGCTGACTCTTTGCCCTTGTGCACAGAGGTTCTTAGCTTAGCATGCCGGCAAGACGCTTTCCTGCAGAGAAGCACAAGCTCACGCTGTTCTTTAAAGCGTCTTCAAAGGCAGCCAGGCTGGATCTGCTGGGCTGGAAGGCTTCAGCCACAGCTGGTTGCATTAAGAGAGTCTACACTCGCCTCTCATCATCAGAACGGTAGAATATATAGAGCTGAAGCAACCAGCTGAGACCATCACTATTGACCCTTCAGCAAACCAGCCCTGTGCACACAAACACACTCATTCATAGCTCACTGGAGCGTCTGAACGGCTGTCCGCTCGGCACAGTTCTCCCCGTGGCACGAGACCTGTGCTTGCAATTACTTGAATAAATAAAAATGTGTTTTATACTAATTAGGGTAATAGCCAGAGATGTTTGTGGTCAGCTAGTCTTCGCACACATTAGGGGGAATTTGCTAAAGGCCATGACATATCAAGCCGACAACAAAGAACTAGCGGCGGCGAAAGCCAATTGTGTTGTCACCTCGCGGCCAAAAAGCTGTGCTTGAACACACAACAAAGACTACAGCTGACTGCCAACTAGCACATGCGTTCTGCACCTGCGTGTAAGGATATAAATGTCTATATCAGCAGGTATCAATACAACGTAAAAAATCTAAAGTCTAAAATTGTCATTTAAAAAGAGAAACCGAAAGTAGGACTGCAGATATACAAACCGTAAACAAAGCACCAAATATCAATAATACTGATCACTTTCTTCATTCGAGGCGGCTTATGTTGTTATGAAAATATTTGCATATTGAAATGCTTAGGTAAGGTAAAATTAGAACAGCCTTCTGTAAAATTAGAACAGCCTTCTGTCTGTGCCGTCTAAACTGAGCAGCCAATCAGAGCGATCTCTCTCACCAAAGGCCCGACACCGATTCAACATGCTGAATCGGATGAATTGCCACCAATGTGAGTCCGACTACAGCCGACTGCAAAAACAAGCCCGACAGGCGCTCACCGATGGCCCGACATTGGCCGATAGTGTCACGTCCCTAAGATTGAATTGTGTCCACTGATAGCACGGTTTATTAAAATTTTTGCTTTAGTATTCACTAAAATGACCAAGGAATAGTAGTAAAAAAGGCCAGCTTTTTATGAGAGACGTTTTATTAATTAATGTTATTAATATCTTTTGTCATTTTTATTATTTTTTAAAATATTTCTATTTAGCTTCATTTCACTGTTTTGCCCTTTTTGCCACCAAGGCTGCATTTATTTGATTAAAAAATATAAAACAAAAGAGTCATATTGTGAAATATTATTAGAAATTAAAATAACTGTTTACTATTTGAATATATTTTAAAATGTAATTTATTCTTGTTATGCAAAACTGAATTTTCAGCATCATTGCTCTAGTCTTCAGTGTCACATGATCCTGATTTGCTCCTGACATTTATTATTATTATCAATGTTGAAAACAGTTGTGTAATTTTTTTTCTTTGATGAATAGAAAGTTCAAAAGAACAGGATTTATCTGAAATAGAAAGCTTTAGAATACCAAATCAACATATTAGAATGATTTCTGAAGGATCGGGTGACATTGAGTAATGATGCTGAAAATTCAGCTTTGATCACAGGAATAAATTACATTTTAGAATATTTAGAACAGTTTTTTTGTATTTTTAAACAAATAAATGCAGCCATAAGAGCATAAGACTTCTTTTAAAAACATAAAAAATCTTACTGATCCCAAACTTTTGAACAGTAGTGTAATGGCATAAACACGGCCAGCTACGCTTTAAATGCATAATTCTGCAGACTGTCTGCATGAATGCACCGCATGCATGACTGCACAAACTTTTGAGACAAAGCATGAGCTCGCTGACATTTTTATGATGGATTGACATGATTCTTCTGTCACCTGTGGTGATTTACGATCACTGCGTCACGTAAATAAACCTGTTCTTTATGTGACGGAGTGTCAAAACTTGCAGTAATGACACTCTGTCAAAGTTCAGCATGCTCGTTGACAATATAGCACACACACACAAACACATAAATGCATTATTTTAACAATGTTTCTGTTTTTTTCCAGGTCTACCTAAGATGCAGGTCATCCGCAATTATTATGGTGTTCCGAGCCCCCTGTGCGGCCCACCGCTTAACATCCAGGTTGGTGACGTCATCGAGCTGTTAGAGGCGAACGTCCGCAGCTGTTGGTGGAAGGTGAGACAGTTTTACTCGCTCATCATAAACTTTTCAAGTCATACGTCCCTGCAGGAACGGCTCTAGCATGTGTTCAGCTGCTAAATGATTGCCTCTCGTGTTTGTGGCAAAGGCCGACAACTGTGTTGTTATGCTTTGCTAAGCGTGACTGACTGTGAAATGCTAACTAATCCAGCCCTTTTTCAACACAAGAAAGCTGTTGTGAATTAGGTTTCATAGCCATACAAAAACACACAGACCAGCACAACACCCAGAGAGCAGGCACGCTCTTGACGACAGGTTTAATTTGTCACGCTTTCATTGGATAGGAGGTGTTGCTGCACATGCAGTGCTCTGGTATGAGCCACACAAAAGAAAATCACAAATAGATGATTAATGATTAACTCTTTTTATAAAGTACAATGCTAACCACTTTCCTATGAACCTTTTTCTCCTACTGTGCTTTTATACTTTTATAAGAAATATGCATTTAGTTGAAAGGTTATGGCATTAACTTTTCCCCTTAATATGTTAAGTTTTCCTTTTGTGTTTGTTTTAGTAATTTGATGTTGTTTTTCTTTATGTTTTTAATATTTTATTTAGCTTTAATTTATGTCAGTTTTACTTTAGTAGTTTTAGTACTTAAAATTAAACTTCATTTATTTTAGTTATTTGCCAAGGCAAAACTGGGCTTGTTAAAGGAGTAGTTCACTTTAAAATGAAAACTACCCCATGATTTACTCACCCTCAAGCCATCCTAGGTGTATATGACTTTCTTCTTTCTTTCACAATCGATGAGTTATATTAATAAATATACGCCTTCTGTATTCAACTTACGCAGAAAGTGTAACGCCTCTTGCAGTTCAAAACGCTTACGCTACGTTCTAGCAGTACGTCGCGCCAGTTATGCTTTTTCCGTAAGTTGAATACGGAAGGCGGTCTGGCAGAAGCTAGATACATTACTTTATAAAGTTTTAAATGTGGATATTTTTCTTACACAAACTCAAGTGACCCCGTCACTGCCATTATAAAGCTTGGAAGTGTCAGGATTTTTATTAATATAACTCTGATTGTGTTCATCAGAAAGAAGAAAGTCATATACACCTAGGATGGCTTGAGGGTGTGTAAATCACGGGGTCATTTTCATTTTAAAGTGAACTACTCCTTTAAGTGTTTACATGGACCCTGTCCTAAATAATCACTCCAATTGTCCACACATTGGTGATAATGCTGCATAGAACACAATGTGTGAAGCCTAAAATAACAAATGTGACACGCCACTGCCTCATGGACTTTAAGGGCACATGGTATTCATCGCAAGTCTGGAAGTGAGCCATTTGGAATGGGGTCCAAGTCTCTGCTGATTTTTCTCATGAGAAAAAGACCCAGTAAGTCTGACACAGTGATCCAAGTAAGACATATTTGGTTGATCTTGGAACAACATTGCTATCTGAAAATTTAGTCCTAACCCTACCCATCACTTATCCCTAAAATCAGAGGGGAATTATTTGATGTAGGAGAATTTAACCCTGGTTGTAAGCCTAAACTTGACATAAACTGTAAACTCGTCCCTCAAATCTGATTGGTTGATTGAAATGTTGTTCCAGTATCAACAAAGATGTTGATCCCGGAACATGTTGTACTTGGTCAAATCACATTGGTCAAAGGCTCAATTACATACACTGTGCTCAGATTTGCCAAAATGCCAAAGTCTAGATATTAAAAGTCCGAGATTTCAGTATGAACTTGAGCATTTGTTTTCAAATTCTATGAAGACCAAAACGTACCCACATTAATTGTAATTTTTAATACTCTTAAGGAGGCACACCTGAGACAAAGTTGATACTTAAATGAAGCAATTGAGTAATTATGTTTCTTGAAATATGAAAGAGCAACTTTTGAACAATAAAATGTTCTTCTGGGATGGGACACCAGAGAACATGCAGTTCATCTTGATGGCCACTCTTCTTGCTCTGGGTATTTATGTGCCAAGTCAGTGAGGAAACCAGCCAATGATTATCTAGAGAGCCAGAGAATTGGCAGAGCCTGGCACGCACTCGAATGCCCCTACATCCCTCTCCGTCAGACGGGTCCAGCTGTCCAGGACGCTTCTCCACAGCTCTGTTTTAACATGTTAATCTCGTTCTGCCTCATTTTAAGACCGCCATCCGCTGCAGGCTTTGAACGCCCAGCTGTCCTATACACCCGGAAGTTGTTTGATTTATTCAATTTGAGCTCATGCAAAATTACACCGCCCATGTCACCTGAGACCTCGTAATATCCAGCGTCCCGCGGCAACTCCGGACGGAGCAAAGGACGATCACAGCCCTCGTAGCCGCGGTAACCCGGAGACAATTATTGCCGCTCTGGTGCCTAGACAAACGCAATCACTCACTGTAATTTCATTTGGGCCTTTGGTTGCCATCTGTTTGATCTAACAGGGTTATGAGTTTAATCATTATTAGGCCCTTATCTGAGCAACAACCAATAGTGGGGCGGCATCATGAGTGCTGATAAAATGTCAATGCGCTAAATGCATTGGGGAGGGGGTGTGCTTAAGGATCCACTTACAAATCAAATTTGTTCAAGAAAGAGGTAGATGAGACAGAAATGCACTTTCTACGTTTCCCTGGAAGACCGTCTGAGGAGGAGGAAGGGAAAGAGCCGAGCGTTACCGGCAGGAGAACCATCAGTTGTTCTTACATCAGCGACAGCTGTATCGGATGATCGTTTTATTTGAGGTCATTCTTGAAGTGTCTGATTATAAATTATTTGTCAATTAGATAAACATGCAGATTACACATCATTTACAGTTTAGCTTGAACATTATGGTGAGCAGACTTTCTCACTCGTCAAATTTGCTTCCAATACTTGTGCTTTAAAAGTAAGCCTATGTAATTTTGTGATGATTGGAAAGACAGTGCATTAGTATTGAGCAGAGTCATAAAAAATTAACTAACAGAAATAAAATAAAATATTTAATCTAGTTGCCAAAGTTTTTGAAAGAATATCCTATGCTCATCAAGGCTATATTTATTTAATAAAAAAATACAGTAAAAACAGTATTACTTGCAAAATATTATTACAAATTAAATAACTGTTTTCTATTTGAATATATTTTAAAATGTAATATATTCTTGTGATGGCAAAGCTGATTTTTCAGCATCATTACTCCAGTCTTCAGTGTCACATGATCCATGATAAATATTCTAATATGCTGATTTGCTGCTCAAGAAACATTTATTATTTTTATCAACATTGAAAATAGTTGTGCTGCTTAATGTTTTTGTGGAAATGGTGATTATTTTCTCATTTTAAAAGTTCAATGAACAGCATTTATTTGCATTTAATAAAGCATTTATTAGCTGGGCAATCGATTAATCACAATTAATCACATCCAAAATAAAAGTTTGTGTTTTACATAATACGTGTTTACTGTGTATAATTATTATGTATATACACACACATGCATGTATATATTTAAGAAAAATATATGTTATATTTATATATAAAATATTTATATTTATATATAAGATAAATTATATAAATATATATACAATATATACATGCAAATATTTCTTAAAAATATACACTATTATATTATGTAAACACAAACATTAATTTTGGATGCGATTAATCGCAATTATTCGATTGTCCAGCAATATTAGAAATATTTTGTAACATTATAAATGTCTTCACTGTCAGTTTTGATCAACTGAATGCATCCTTGAATAAAAGTATTAATTTCTCTCTCTTTTTTAAAATTTTATAATTGTTTCCACAAAAATGTTAAGCAGCAAAAACTGTTTTCAACACTGCTGGATATATTATATTGTTTCCCCATTCTCCTGGTATTATTCCTGTATTCTCCCAAGACTTTTTCAGCTCTGATTAACTCTCGGCTGTAAATTTGTTGCGTGTCGTGACTCGTGTTAAGTACTAATTGTTACTGAATTATTGAGGAGGAGTTGCCCAGCTGAACGTAATGTAATTATCTGCCATGGTTTCAGGGTAAAGTCCTGGCAACTAAGGAGGTTGGCTTCTTTCCAAGCGACACAGTGAAGCCTTGCCCATGTGTGAGTACAAACACCAGATTATATTGAAATGCTAAAAACATACTTTATTCTCTGCCAAACAAAAACAAATGTGATCAAGGCAAGGTAGGCTTGTCCTTGTGTGCATGTTGTTTTCGAATGGTTTAGATATGCAAGCACCTCTTCAGTGTTGTTTTTGAATGACAGGTGCATTGTGGGTGATTGTCTGTGTTTATTTAATGTAATGCTGGTTTGTCATGTGAATAGCAGGAATGTGGACAGAATGCGATAACACGCTGTTATGATTTACTGTCATATTAAGTCATATTAAGAAAAAATATGTTAGATTATCTTTTATTTAGACCAATTGTGGTTGTAAAAAGATACAGTAAAGTGGGGCAGATTTTAGCGCTAATATGAGCTGTATTGTCCCAGTCTTGAGCTGCAAGTTAAAAATACTGTATGAAAATCAGGTTGAGTGGAATTTCAAGAACAAAAGTGCACGTGTGCTCTACTTTCTCTTTCTCACCTCCTTTTTTTTTATCCCTTTATCTTTTTTTAGGTACCCAAACCTATTGACTACTCTTCCCAGCCTTGGTACGATCTTTATTCTCACTACCAGAATATAATTTTGTACCAGAATATAACCATTTAATTATTTATTTTTTTATTATTACCATCTTTAATATTTTTTCTTCTATTTATCATTTTGTATTAAAATCAGACATATTATTATATAAATAATGTTGTACTTTTTTAATTATACATACTACGAATAACTGGGAGAATCTCACAAAATATCCATAGTATATCTTGTTATAAATGTTACAATAAAATGTAATTTCTCGTAATTTTCGTAATTCTATTTCCCCTTTAAATTTTCATTACTCTTAAATACTCTGAAATACAGTAAATACAATTGTAAATTCATGTGACTTTTTTGCAACCACAGGTCCGCACTATTGCCTTGTTAGCTCAACATTGTGTGTTGACTACAAGCCCTTTAACTCTGACCTCTGACCTTTCATTCAGGTTTGCAGGCCCAATGGAGAGGGTGCAGGCAGAGGCCACGCTGCTCAACAGGAGGAGCAGCACGTATCTGGTCCGTCACAGAAGTCGAGAGTTCAATGAATATGCCATCAGCATCAAGTGAGTTACAACAGCACAAGAAGTTATTTTACTGTATATTATTGTTATGAATATTGTAGTTGGTCATTTTTGAGCAAGATGCAAATGGTCTAATCAGATTCAATGATCTATGCTAAGCTATGCTAAAAGTTCTACCGCCAGACCCAGAGATCGGCTGAATGGATTCGAAAATATTAACACTCAACTGTTTAACTCTAGGGGAGTTGGAAAATGAGCCTATTTTCAAAAAAAGTGGAGTGTTCCTTTAAGCGATAGATTAAAGCACTCGTCCGTGTGAAGACTGCACAGTGTGCACAAGCCACAAGAGAAATCCCTGCCACTGATAACAGCGGCGACGAGCGCCAGATCGCCTATTATTTAACAAACAAACTAAATTATGCTCTGCTAGTTAACTGGAGATGTTTTGTTTGTATTAGGTAGGTTAATCCTTGCCGCGAGATGTTTCAAAAAGTGTTAGGGACAATATCGACCCTGGCAAAAACTGGTGGGGACATGTCCCACCCGCAAACTGTGCCTAAATTTCTGACTTTATAACACACGATTGTGACTTTATATCGTGCAATTCTGAAAAAGAAAAATGTTTTTTTTTCTTTTTTATTCAGTGGCAGAAACAAGATTCCATACTAAGGAGATACCCCGCACATGACGTGGGAAAAAATATGTATATCGTGGCCACAAATATACAATTTGTTCCCATGACTTACTGATACATCAGCATGTTTTACTAATACGTTCCTTCGTTTAAAGTAAATTGTGCGCAAGATATAATCGTTCGTTCTCTCGATTTACTAAATCATGGGCACATTGTTTTATTTAAATCAAAACGAGGGAATGAATTAGTTCAACGTGGCCATGATTTACTAAAACGAGGGAACAAATTAATAAATCATGGAAACAAATTCTTAATTCATTGCCACAACATATATTTTTTTGTCTGAATCTCATGTGGAGTTCCGTAATCCTCAACAATATTAAGATTTTATTTGCTTTATGCACACACACCAACAACAATAGGACAACTATGGTGTGTGTGTGTGTGTGTGTTTGAGCACAAGGCCAAAAGACAAAAGCTTCCCCATTTTATCAGTGTTTCTTGTTTGCAGACAGTCCTGTGCACTTTCTCTCTAAAAAATGTGAGCTCGTAACTTTTAATCCAAGGACTAATGGAGGCGCCCTACCCCTCGCTATCGACCCCTTCTCCCTGCATGAAAAGCTCTTTGCCCCATGCATTACTATGGCAGCTTCCCATAGGGGATAGGCAGCATCGATCGCAATGATCACCAGAAAATTACTCTCATCATTTATTCATGGCCCACAGGTACAACAACGACGTGAAACACATCAAGATCTTAACAAAGGAGGGATCCTTCTACATTGCAGAAAATAGGAAGTTCAGAAGCATTTTAGTAAGTGCTAATGTTTTGTACTAGTTTTCAGCTAAGAGCATTATTAAAACGTCTTTATCATATAGAGTGAAAAGTAAATGTTACGCTCATATGTTTTTAAGGTCGGTGGAATCGGTGCAATAAAGATAAATGTTTGCATTATATCAGCTTATTACATTTGAAATCTCTTTGTATCATTTATGCAATCCCTTTTGTTTTGTCATCTGCTTGCCTTCTAAAGGGCATTAGGAAATCATGCTGCTTAATGTCTCTATTCTGTAAAAAAAAATCAAATGTCTTTTGTCAGCTTCTTTTTGAAAGCGCTTTTAGATTCGATCTCGCAAATGCCAGTTAAATAACATTATTGGATTGTGAATGCTGGAGTCATATTGAATCCGTTCATATATTTATTTTTTATTTTCCCTTTTAATGGCTGTAGATATTCACCCTTTTATGTGAACTGACATCACGTTGAGCGTATGTGTGTGTTTAATGCAGGAGCTGATCGAGTATTACAAACATCACTCTCTGCGGGAAGGATTCAGGACACTTGACACCACACTGCAGTTCGCCTACCGAGAGCCGGAGAATGGAGCCAACAGTACGTCCTGTGCACATGCTAGTTTCAGATTCACGCAAACACAACTCACAATTAACAAAATGTACGCTTGTTCTATATAACACAAAAGAATCACTTTGTTTGTTTAATTTTAGTTTGAGTATAAGCAATGATTCATGTGACATTGTTGTGAAGGCCAGTAGCTATGGTCACCAGAGCGGCTGCTATGGCAGCAGTGTTTCCTCATTGAAAGTCTTTGAAAGAGCATTTGAGACTAAATCTTCTTGCGTGTTCCCAGGTGTCCTGCTGTTAAAGGATACATTTCTCTTAGTGTTTGTCATAACTAGAAGGTACATTTTTATACTACGGTACTTAAGATTATGGTAACACTTCAGTATGGGGAACACATATTCAATATTAACTACAACTTTTGCCTCAGTAAACCCCTAATTTACTGCTTATTAATAGTTAGTAAGGTATTTTTTGTACCGTTTAAGTTTAGGTGTTGGGTATGTAGAATAAGTTCATGCAGAATAAGGCATTAATATGTGCTTCATAAGTACTAATAAACAGCCAATATCCTAGTAATATGCATGCTAATAAGCAACTAGTTCATAGTGAGAATTGAACCCTAAAATAAAGTGTTACCAAGATTATAAATCCTGAAACATGCACTAGTATAATGCAAACGCTTCTAACTATGGAAGCTCAATTTCACATTACATTTGGACATATCAGAACGCAAAAACATGTTCTATTATCAGTGGCACAAGGGATGCTAGAATGAGTTTCTCAACCTCGTTTCTGTGCCTTATTTATAGAATATTTTTTTAGAAATATTTTAATAATTTATTATATTTAATTGTAAATATATACCATTCAAAAATTTGGGGTCAGTAAGATTTTTATTTTTTATTTTCAGTAAGTGACAGTAAAGACTTTGAAAGAAATTCACAAAGAAATTCTATTTAAATTGAACTTTCTATTCATCAAAAAATTTAGCATTGCCATCATAGGAATGAGTTACATTTTAAAATATATTAAAATAGAAAAAGGTTTTATTTTAACAGTTTTAACAGTGAATAATTTTATAATAATTTAAATTCTTACTGACCCCAAACTTTTAAATGGTAGTGTATATATACATTATTTTAATTGTTTTAATACATTTTTTTTTATTAATTTAATTATAAATAAAAATAAATATGTAGCACATAAGAAACGTGTATGTTCATGCAGGACTCATTTTTTAGCATTTGCATACTTGTTTCTGGCCAAAGACGTTTTAGAGATCTTCTGTCTGTTCATGGCTTTGTGGTTGTGAAAGCTCCTAAGACATCGGTGTTGTTTTCCAGCTGTGGGAGAGGAGCGAGTTAAAAATCTCAAACGGGCTGTTAGTAAACCCTGTAAACCCTGAACTACTGAGCTGTGCTTACAGCCTGATCTGAGAGTTTATGGCGCATTGCAATCAGCGCTTAGATGAGATTTTATTGTAAGTCCATATGTCACAGCGAGGGTCTTGTCGCAATTGGGAAATGTTGGCAGATCGAGAAGCTAGGGGGATGTCACTCAAGCACTTCACTGCTTTAACAAAGGACGAAAGTGATCCGAAAGCGACTCTGACCAAAGAATGGATCTCCCAGCATGCATTGCTGCTGTTTTTCTCTTCTCATCCCCAAGCTCTATTCCCATGCAGCACAGCTTCTTTTTGTTTTTTTCATCTCAGTGTCTTCTTATGTGCCAATACATGCAAATCATATGCAATTGTTTTTGAGATGGCTGCCAGAGGTGCACAAGTCTTTCATGTAAACAGGACGTAAAGAGCAACAGGGGCATCTACTCTAAGTGGTAACTCGACCCTGCGTAGGCAGCGTACAGCAAGAGAGCTTCAACCCGAAAAAAATCAGCATTGCAGAACGGAAACAGTTCTGTACAGGGTTACCTCCATTGTTCTTGTTGGACACCGAAATAATCAGACTTTAATTCACAGGTGAAGTCAGAACAAATAGCTTGATGGTTGCCCTTTCCCTCCTCATTTTTATTTATATCCAGGAAGCACTGGAGATGCTGTCAGCTATGCTGCGTTTCTACTTATATTCCATTGAATGTTAAGCGAGCCATGCAGGTTGGACGGCAAATCCATAACCCTGAATATTTACGTTATGGCTAACGACATGCTGAAGACCGGCGGTTTGAGCCTCGCAGAGTTTGCAGAATAGTGGGCGGACGGGTGTTTGGCTTTTCTGGAGTGACGTGGGTGGAATCTCAAGTGCCCATCAGCAACTCGGACATCACAGGTTGGATAGTGGTCGGAGACAAGGCCTTTTGGAGACACAGCATGTGCTCCTGCATAAATTCATGAGCTCGGTTAGCCTCAGCTTGGGTTGTGCTTTCAAAACTTTGAACAGATGTTTAAGAAAGACATGAAATACTTCTGAACCTAGTCAGAGTTGAACTGCTTGCCAGAGAACGGACGATCTATCTATCTATCTATCTATCTATCTATCTATCTATCTATCTATCTATCTATCTATCTATCTATCTATCTATCTATCTGTCTGTCTGTCTGTCTGTCTGTCTGTCTGTCTGTCTGTTTATCTATCTATCTATCTATCTATCTATCTATCTATCTGTCTATCTGTCTATCTGTCTGTCTGTCTGTCTGTCTGTCTGTCTGTCTATCTATCTATCTATCTATCTATCTATCTATCTATCTATCTATCTGTCTATCTGTCTATCTGTCTATCTGTCTGTCTGTCTGTCTGTCTGTCTGTCTGTCTGTCTGTCTGTCTGCTTGTCTTTCTATCTATCAGTCTGTTTTTCTATCTATCTCTCTATCTATCTATCTATCTGTCTGTCTGTCTGTCTGTCTGTCTGTCTGTCTATCTATCAGTCTGTTTATCTATCTATCTGTCTGTCTGTCATGTCTGTTTTTTTATCATTCTATCATTTTATCACTGGCATTCTGCGTAAAACCGGTTTGAAGCATTTAGAATAAGGCCAAGTGTTGATGCACGAAGTTAGCGTTTGTTTACAATCTGCACTGTTTGCTTGCAAATGTTATGGTTCAATTAAACATGCTTTTTCTTTTGCTCTTCTTCTCTTTACCCTTGCCACACCCCTACCTCACTTCGCCTCGCCCCACCGCGCCCATGCCTTCGCCCACCTCAGCCCCGTTGCTCTGCGGCCTGTCTTTTCTAACTCCCGCTGGCTACAGCTTTGTCCCCCCCTCTACCGCCCCATTCTGGTCAGGTACAGGTACACGTTTTCTTATCCATTGGTGTCATTTTGTCAAGGTCTTAGGAGATCTGAGGCTGCCATGCCCTGCGTTTAACCCCGCCTCCCATCTTATTGTGCGTGTCTGTTTATAGATCATTTCATAGCCGCTATCATCTCCTTTAATGCATGCACCATATGTCCTTTGTCACCCGCACGACATTGACTGACAGACACTATGACTCATCATTATCTCATTTCAGGTAGTTAGCTTATTAGATCTGTCATTACGGGCGGTTTTTGTCAAGGGAGCTGTGATGAAAAGGAAAGAGTCGGCCTAACTTTGTGACATCTCTCTCTCCCTCCTTCACAAACTTCTCACTTTGAGCATGGCGGCAGCTAACTGGCAGCCAGTTCTCTGTCTGTACAAGTCTTGCTCACTTTAAAACAGCTGAAGAAAAAGCATCCTGGCAGCGAGGCGGATCTCATCAACACACGTCTGGCGGAGGGCCTAGCTTCTCTGGCTGCCATTCACAAAGTCTTCAGAGCCTCTGAAGTCCGATAAAACAAAGGCTCATTTGAATCCGCCACCACGTATTTCCCTCGGCCCACCGCATTCAGAGAGAACCGCAAAATGAGTCCAACAAAACGTCCAATAGTCAGTGAGCTGGTAGAAGGAACATGATGTGTTTTTGAGAGAAAAGTCGCCTGAAATGTAATTAACCCAGCGGATTATGCTGTTGACACATCTCAAGACATAATCAAAACAGCCACTTCAGCTGTGATTGGACCCGTCCCAGATTCACGAGAATCATTTATTTAGAGTGGATGTGCTAAGGCAGGCAAACACATGAAGGAGTGTGGTGATTACAAGAGTCCTCAGGGAAACTAAACAGCCTGATTCTGCTGCATCCATCCTCTCTGTGTTTGTCTGGTTAATTTTGTCTGATTTTCATCTTCATTTTTGTCCTGTGATTTTTGCTGCTAAATGTTCACTCTTGTTTCTTGTCTCAACAGTGTTCACTCCTAAGGTGATGGGTGTGGCAATAGCCCGTTACGACTTCAGCTCCCGGGACACGCGGGAACTGTCTCTGCAGGAGGGCGACGTGGTGAAGATCTACAGCAAAACTGGAGCCAATGGCTGGTGGAGGGGCGAAGTCAACGGGCGGGTGAGTGTGTGGATATGTTTAGAAGTATACTAGCTTGCTGCATTCTACACATTATACACTGCATAAAATAATATGTGAAACTCATTATGCAACAATTTGTGAGTGATTTCATGTCATGGCATGTTGAATTCATTGTGTAGTATTAAGTTGTCATCATGAAAAAAAAAATATTTAATTCATTATTTTATTAAATAATATAACATAAAATTAAATAACATTTTTTTTTTAAATAATTACTGGTCAGAAGTTCAGGGTCAATATGATTATTTGTCTTCAAGAAATTAATACTTTTATTCAGCAAGGATGCATTAAATTGATACAATTTTAATGTTACAAAAGATTCTATTTTTGTAAAGATTCCACAAAATTATTAAGCAGCACAACTGCTTTCAACATTGATAAAAAGAAATGTTTTTTGAGCAGCAAATCAGCAGATTAGAATGATATCTGAAGGATCATGTGACACTGAAGACTGGAGTAATGGCTTCCAGTTTGTTTGTCAAACTGAAAACAGAAGTTTAAAGGAATGCTTATCATTATGGTATACAGTATATCTTGTAGTATGTTCCAGTTTGCACTGCACATTTTGACACAGTTATTACAATTTGCTTTATTTTAGAACAATATAAGTTCATTATATAGTAAAATATACACTCACTTAAAGGATTATTAGGAACACCATACTAATACTGTGTTTGACCCCCTTTCGCCTTCAGAACTGCCTTAATTCTACGTGCCATTGATTCAACAAGGTGCTGAAAGCATTCTTTAGAAATGTTGGCCCATATTGATAGGATAGCATCTTGCAGTTGATGGAGATTTGTGGGATGCACATCCAGGGCACGAAGCTCCCGTTCCACCACATCCCAAAGATGCTCTATTGGGTTGAGATCTGGTGACTGTGGGGGCCATTTTAGTACAGTGAACTCATTGTCATGTTCAAGAAACCAATTTGAAATGATTCGAGCTTTGTGACATGGTGCATTATCTTGCTGGAAGTAGCCATCAGAGGATGGGTACATGGTGGTCATAAAGGGATGGACATGGTCAGAAACAATGCTCAGGTAGGCCGTGGCATTTAAACGATGCCCAATTGGCACTAAGGGGCCTAAAATGTGCCAAGAAAACATCCCCCACACCATTACACCACCACCACCAGCCTGCACAGTGGTAACAAGGCATGATGGATCCATGTTCTCATTCTGTTTACGCCAAATTCTGACTCTACCATCTGAATGTCTCAACAGAAATCGAGACTCATCAGACCAGGCAACATTTTTCCAGTCTTCAACTGTCCAATTTTGGTGAGCTTGTGCAAATTGTAGCCTCTTTTTCCTATTTGTAGTGGAGATGAGTGGTACCCGGTGGGGTCTTCTGCTGTTGTAGCCCATCCGCCTCAAGGTTGTGCGTGTTGTGGCTTCACAAATGCTTTGCTGCATACCTCGGTTGTAACGAGTGGTTATTTCAGTCAAAGTTGCTCTTCTATCAGCTTGAATCAGTCGGCCCATTCTCCTCTGACCTCTAGCATCAACAAGGCATTTTTGCCCACAGGACTGCCGCATACTGGATGTTTTTCCCTTTTCACACCATTCTTTGTAAACTCTAGAAATGGTTGTGCGTGAAAATCCCAGTAACTGAGCAGATTGTGAAATACTCAGACCGGCCCGTCTGGCACCAACAACCATGCCACGCTCAAAATTGCTTAAATCACCTTTCTTTCCCATTCTGACATTCAGTTTGGAGTTCAGGAGATTGTCTTGACCAGGACCACACCCCTAAATGCATTGAAGCAACTGCCATGTGATTGGTTGATTAGATAATTGCATTAATGAGAAATTGAACAGGTGTTCCTAATAATCCTTTAGGTGAGTGTATATTGTATTTAAATATTTAAAAACAATATAATATTTTAAAATATAAAGTGCATTTAGTGCAGAATCACAGAGCACCCAGCCTACATAAATGTGAAACTACTGTCAGTTTATACTGTCTCTTCATAGCATGCTTCTCTTCTCTGATCTAAGATGACAGGCATCCTTGCTAAGAATGTCAGAAAACTGAAACCGCACAGAAAATGTGGCATCACTATCGAATTAAGTGGCATTATTTCATACTGAGCCCAAAAGCTTATTTGTACTTAAAGCACATCAAACTGTCAAATGGTTTTTTTTTAGCCTCTTGAGCTGTCTTATAATGGTTTCATCAGGGAGGCTGTAAGTGTAATTTAGTGAATAAAACGTTCAGGGCTGTTTTATGGAGGGCAGTAATAGATTCTGGAATCAGTGCTTGAAGAGTTCCCCTGCATCCTTCTGAAATGGACAGAACTGCTTTTGTCCCTTTTGTATTAATGTTGTATTAGAGGTGTGACACAATAAAACGTCAACTAATCTCTCCATTGTTAATCTGCGTTTTGATGGATGCTTGGTTTCCATTGGTCCAATTTCCAGCTTCACATAGTTGTAGTGTTTTGAATACGAAATGCAGGGCTGCAGTGTCATGTCTAGTCATTTTGACGCCCTAGGCAAAATCCTTATTGGCGCCCACCAACCCAACCAATATGCATAATACAGTTCAAAATTATGTCTGTATATATTTGTTAATAAGGATTAAAATTAATACCAGTAATACCATTGTGTAGCCACTGCATGTCTGTATAGCCCTATATATATATATATATATATATATATACAATCCCTAGTTGCTAAGAAATTGTTCTCAGACAAAAGTACATAATTATTACGTTTTGCATTTGTATACATTGTTGTTGCAAATTACACTGATTTGTTACTAGTATAAAGTTTATCCAGCTTACTAAGATATGGTTTTGTTAAATTTGCAAAATGACCTGTGCAGTCTTGGAAGTGTCTGTAAGAAGGTTCTTGAAGAAAGAAGGTTCTTTAAGAAAAAAGCTTGTTGTATATATAAAAAAATCTATTATATTTCTGTTGTTCTGATTTTAGATCTATTCACCCTATTATACTATTTTAAAGGCTCATTTTGTTTTTGACTTTAACTTTCTCATAATATACATTGCACATCACTTATTTCTCAAAGAGTCTGAAAACAGTTCTTTCGAAGATTCTGCTCTGATTGGTCAGACGGCCCTGTCTGTTGTGATTGATCTGTTGCTTACAGCGTGCCGGAAACGTCACGTCTGTTACCATATCTGAATCGCAGCTCCAGAGGCTTCCTCAGCACTTGTATACACAGTGATACGGACAGTAACAATGGCATCGGTTTTTCTTTATCAATTCCAGCACGAGTCCGTATCCTTTTGAAGTGCATAAAAAGTGGATTTGCAGCGCAGAAAACAGTCGACAACACAAACCAAACTCATCCAGGCGTCAGCTACAACTGTAGTGTTTGGGGGCGGGTCAAAGTAGACGCTGTTCACAGGCAGCCAATGAAGACCATAGGCTGGCATTATGCTAATGTGTTACATTGTTACTTAGGTATGTAACAGGAAGTGAGACTGGAATTTCTGACAACTCGTTTCAGCAGTTCAAAATCAATAATTTTTTTAGGAGACAATAACTTTATTTGTTGTGTACTTTGATATTTAAAACTTTGCAGACCTTTTAAATTCATAAACAGCTACAGTATATTACACATTGCATGAAAGGTAATAATCAAAAAGCATAATTGGGGCACTTAAAGCAAGATCAGAAAAATAAGTGATAAACAAGAAGTCATTTTGCGTGAATTTTTGTGGGTTGTTTGTTTTCACATTGTGCTGGATACCAAACAAATTATGTAATATTAAATGTATGTTCTGATTGGCTTTGTGGATTTTGCTGACATTGAAAAAAACTCCCAAAACTTGTTGCATCACAAAATAGTAATAGTAGAAAATCACAGGAACAGCACAGCCATTCCTCTCCCTCCCTGATTTGGCCGATCAAACGAAAAAGCAGCTCTGTCGTACTCTCCTTTTGGATATTATTCCTCAGGCCTGTGTGCAGCCACCAGAATTGCTTAACCAATCCAGCGCCGACTCTCCCCCCCTTCTCTTGCAACAGGCGCATCCTCAAGGTTATCCAGGCAATGAAGTGACGCAAATCCTCTGTAATACCCCCCGCAACCTTCTCCTCTAATCACTCATTCCTTCTGTTCTGTCTCATCCACAGGTGGGCTGGTTCCCCTCCACGTACGTAGAAGAGGGCGAGGAGTGAACGGCTCAACGATCGTGCACAAGAGAAAGGAAATAAAGGGAAAAAAGCAGATTGACTGCATTCGACTGGACTACACTGAGCTGAGTCACAGAGTCAGCTGATTGGCTGCTGCTCTCGCTCACTCTCTGTCTTGTTTGTCTATCCTGGAGGAAGTGCACAGGGTATGATAAATGAAACGAGCAGATTATCAAACACAACCCCGAACCCTCAGCCAGACTGCATCTTAAAAGACCCACCCGGGCACCTGGACGGAGTGTAGCGGATGAATCCGGGCCTGAAATGGAACGCACGGAATCGGACTGAGGTTACACCGTGAGCTATTTCTGTATGTGTGTGGCAGTCTGTCGGCTCACAAGGAAACATGTTTGTCCTGACCTTGCCTGAGTCCTCCTTACCTCCCCTATTATTGATGATGCCCCCTCTCCCCGTGTGTACACTGCCCTGGAGGTGTTCTCACACACAGAAGACCCTCCCGTCCTGCTATTCATCTCCGATTAAGATCATAGCTCCCTGCCATGTAGGCTGCGGTAATTCATTGCTGTCTCTTCCCTGTTTTCTTCCTATGAAATCTCTCTTATTTTCAGATTTCCACTTAAAGGGAACGACCGGTTGTTTTGTGCATCGTGTTTCTCGCACGCTTATCTCTGGAGATATATTGTGGGGTTGTCACGGCGTGTTTATCTGATCCGCGCAGCGAGACGTTGACAGGAAACAAAGGGGATTGCGGTGACAGGCCTGTAAACAGCTTTTTCAGCAGGGGCCCATGGCCCCGAAAGCATTGTGTCACCCCATCCGGAAAGGATCCTGGGATAGTGCAGACAGTGCCTTCTTAATCAACTAATGAGGGGGATTTACACACATTTGCAGGAAGAACTGACACATTGAAAAACAATAAGGCAGATCCAGGGAATCAGATGCCGAATTCTAAATTGTAGGGTGGACCAAAAAAACAGCCATAACCAGCCAAAACCAGCCATAAGTCGCACGGGTGTATTTGTGGCAATAGCCAACAATACATTGTATGGGTCAAAATTATCGATTTTTCTTTTATGCCAAAAATCATTAGGATATTAAGTAAAGATTTTGTTCCATGAAGATATTTTGTAAATTTCCTACCGTAAATATATAAAAAAATTATTATTATTAGTAATATGTGTTGCTAAGGACTTCATCTGGACAACTTTAAAGGTGATTTTCTCAATATTTAGATTTTTTTGCACCCTCAGATTCCAGATTTTCAAATAGTTGTATCTCGGCCAAACATCGTCATATCCTAACAAACCATACATCAATGGAAAGCTTATTTTCAGCATTTCAGATGATGTATAAATCTCAATTTCAAAAAATTTACCCATATGACTGGTTTTGTGGTCCAGGGTCATAAAATAGTGCTGTCAAACGATTAATCACATCCAAAATAAAAGTTTGTGTTTACATGATATATGTGTGTGTACTGTGTATTATTATTATGTATATATAAATAAACACACATGCATGTGTATATTTAAGATTTTTTTTTATATTTATATATAAAAAATGTGTTTATATATAATATGATATATATATATATATATATATATATATATATATATATATATATATATATATATATATATATATATATATACAGTATATGCACGCAAATATTTCTTAAATATATTCATGTACGTGTGTGTATTTAAATATACATTATAATTATACACAGTACACACACATATATCATGTAAACACAAACTTTTATTTTGGAATGCGATTAATCGTTTTAATCGCAAAAAATATTATAATACATTTATTACAATATATATTATTAATATTGATCACTAAAATAAAATGCTTGTTTCTACTCAAAATTCCTTTTTCGACCAAGGACATTATTTGACAGATATCGGTCAATTAGTTTACCATTAGTGTATTGACAACATTCTTGGCCAATGGTTAGTAAGTCGTTTTCTCATTAAATCTAAATATAGCAGTGCTCTGTACTGTACTGTTGGATAGGATACTGGATGTATCTCACTTCCTGCAGTATTCCCCTTTGGGACTCTTTCTTCCCAGTATTCCCAGTGCTGTAATGAACTAGGAGGATGCTTTACCTGTCTGCAGCTACATGTAGATCTGTGCAATCTGAACTGCCTCTAAACTGTGATCAAATGGAAGTTTTCAGAGTGTAAAGACTGTGTTGAGGTGACAGACTCTATAATAGGAGAAAGGTCATATCAGGAAACACTCGAACCGCTGGTTTGTCTCAAATGGTTAGATAAAAGTGCACTCACAAAGGATTATTTATTTATTTGTGATCTAAGAAGAGACTTTGACAGGAAAAGACATTCAAAGAAATACAGACAAATGACTGAAAAGCTTCACCCGATAAAAAGCCAGTAGAGAAAAACTAAAAGCATAAACAGAAATACACTCCTATGTGCCTATAAAGAAGTCCAATGTAAAGCATCTCCATTTATAACTGGCTGTTCTTTCTTCACATTATGCTTTGATTGACACAAGGACAGATCTTTTTATCATTTTACTTTTTGTCTTCCCAAAGAGCTACATAATGTATGTAAAAAAAGAAGAAAAAAAGTTGTCGTGAGCAAGATTTATGTATTTTTTTTCATTCCTGTAAAATGAGATGATGTGTAGAGTAAAAAGGGTAAATATTTATTGATTTATATATCTTTATTTGTGTTAAATGTATAATGTGAATAAGGCATTGATCAGTCGTCTCATTGTGTGATCTTTGTCTCAATGTAGCACAATGTAACACCACTAAGTGGCAGCATCATTACCAGGTGCGTCTCTCTCTCATTCTCACCCTCATCTGATGAGCGGATAGTTTCAACTTCCTCCTCTTTGGTTCTTTCCTTAAATTTTTCCAATCATCATAATGCTGCATTTAAGTCCAGGAAAGCCTGTACTTTGAAAGACGTACTTGCTTTCAAATAAAATATAGACACGTTTTTTGTTTTTTTTTTCACTTCCCAACAAAGATCTATACTAATTAGCTTCCGCCATGATCCATTAACTGACATCCGGACACTCTAGGCTCAAAGTTTCAAACCTAATCATAACTCATAAATACGATCATTCAGACACAATTTAAAAGGCAGCATAAGGCCCAATGATATTTAAAGATTCAATATTTTTCTGTGATGCTGTATCAGTTCTCTCCTCACTGAGAGGAAGTGTTATGTCACAGAGGATTCGGGTAGATTAACTTCTCATTAGGAAAATCACATTTACCAGCTGTTTAGGGCACGGCCATACCTCTCCCGCCCTTTATTTCTAAAGGTTAAAGGTCAGTTTTAGCATTGCCGTTTTTTTTTTATTCGAGCTTTGACTGAAAGAGGATTTTTGGTCTGGCACCGAAATCTGGGGCGAAATCCGTGCCCGAGGCAGATTATGGTCTTCTCCTGGGTTCGCTGTTCCCTACACTCTAACTGCAAGCGGTAGAATTGGTTTTCTAAGCTTTCTCACCAGTAATCTGTTCCCACTCCTCTCTCCCCAGAGATGAACCCTGACAGGACGGATTTAACAGGCTTCCACACATCGTTATATATTTATATACGGCAGTCTGTTTCAACACAGAGTTGTGGGCCACTAATCACCCAGCGATCTCTAACCTCGAAGGAAAGGATTTCTGTCTCTATTTCCAGTTTTACGGTATCTCCCGATGTTTTCTCCACTCACACCTTCATAATCATATTCTCCACTCTTTATCTGTCCTTCAAACTTTATATAATACTAGGGGCATCCTACAGACATAACAATTAAGTGAACACAAATTTTAAAGCTGGTTTGTCTCATGCTTTTGTGTGTGTAATAATTGCTATTGTGGCATTTTGCAACAGTATTTGGGGCTATTAAACAAGCAAAAAGCCATATTTACGTACATAAGCAACCTTGAGTAACAGAGTGGCGGTACTCTGAGGGGCTCATGGTTAATTATCTGCTGTCCACTGAAGCCAAAGACATACACAAGCCTGGCCGCCATGTAACGCGCTGCAGTGGCCTAACCTGTAGCAGTGCAATCCGAGTGTCCTGCAGCGCCACCTAGCTGCTGTATCACACTTGAACTGTATATATGTTGATAAAGTTGCAATAAAAATGTATATGCTTCTTTTTGCAAACTGCATTGCAGTCTTTTGTGTCTGGTTTTGTGTGGAAAAACTGTTCAATAAAGTGAGAAGCCAGTGCAAATTGTTAAAATATAAAAATAAATCAATTAATTCAAAAACAGAAGGAATTGGAGAAAGAAAATGAGCTGAACAGTAAATATTAAATTAAATATTTAAATATTTTTTTCTACTAATGTACAGAGCGGTATACTAATAAATTATTGGTAACACTTTAGTTTAGGGTCCAATTCCCACTATTAACTAGTTGCTTATTAGCATGCATAATACTAGGATATTGGCTGTTTATTAGTACTTATAAAGCACATATTAATACCTTATTCTGCATGATCTTATTCTACATCCCTTAATCCTACCCTATACCTAAACTTAACAACTACCTTACTAACTATTAATAAGGAGTAATTAGTAGGCAAAAGCCGTAGTTAATACTTAATAGTGAGAATTGGACCGTAAACTAAAGTGTGACCAAATTTTTTATGAGTTTTTTATTTTATTTTATCTTATACTGAAACTCCACATGGCAGCAGTATTTTTTAATATTATTTATAAACTATAATTGATTTTTTTGATATTTTGAATTAGCTATTTTTATATTTTCAGTTTTCATTTTAATTTTCACTAATTTTATGTGCTTTTGTCATTTTATTAGTGTTTTTATATTGTTATTAGGTTTCATTTACTTTTATTTCAGTTTTAGTTTTTATTTATTTTCAGTTAACAGTATTTTAGTGCAGTAACAATTTTAGTGCTTAAACTGCAAGCTATGGTTAAAGCTGGCCCACACTAAAAGATTTTTTAAATCAAATTTTCAAAATATGAGAGAACACAAACATGACGATAAAAAAAATTCTTGTGGTGTGTGAAGTGCCACATGTGACCAAGACAGTGCAACTGTCCTGACTGAACACTGAAAATCTCATAAAATCTCTCGTAGTTAAACGGGACTTTAGAGTAAACAAACATGGCGGACGACAGGCAAGAAGAAATAGCAATTATAGTATTGTAATGTTGAATATTTACAATTTGAGATTGTTGCAGCCCCAGCATTTTTCCAAGCAGATTCAATCACTCTTAACACACATCACACCACAGGAAAATATGATGAGATAATCTGTAGAACCAACAAGATATTCGGGACTTTACATATGACTGTCCGACGGGGAGAATTGGGCCCAAAACCAGTCCAGTTGTAGTGTGTGGGTCCTTTAGTTTCAACATTTCAAATTTCCGTTTAAGTTTATTATCTAATATGTTTATTTCATTTCAGCTTTATTTCAATTAACAGAAATGTTTTTAATAGTTTTAGTAAATGATAATCCTGCATTGGAGTTTCTAGTTGTAAGTAGTGCAACAGCAGACTTTTGCATTTCAGTTAGCTCAAAAAATGTGTGTCATTCCTCAAGGTTGGCAGATTTACGCATTCATGTATGCGGCTAGGAAGAGAACTGGGTGGCTGTCAAATTTTGTAGTCAAAAGTGTGCATGTAAAATAGAGATTAAAACAATGCCAGTCACCATCTGTTTGAGCGTATGTAGAGAACACGTTCTGAGGAAGACAACGGGGTCATTTGGTTGGTGATGAGGCGCTCGAGGTGTCTGCCGAGACTCAATCTATCGCCTCAAAGCAATGTCTGCCCGTCCCACCAGCAGAAGAAAGCTTGCGCAGATGAGGATTGATTTACAGAGAAGTCATGACTGCGGCAGAAGTCTCGAGCCCCTTTATCCCTTCTCCCGTCTCCTGAGGTAAACACTCATTTGCTAGTATAAATGCAGAGAAATCAGACAGAAAACTCATCCCTGAAAGCCAGGAAATAAAGCAAAATGTGTTAAACCACATCAAAAGTGACATCTATCCGCAAAACAAACTGCTTTTGTGTACCCACCTCTATCCTGATGAAACCATCTTTGACATTTAACAAAACACACTCGGTTTTTGTGTTTTTCTCATATCGAGTGAGCCCGTACCTATGCCCTCTTTGGTATTTTGATTATTATACAAAGATCTGCAGAGGATATTGTTTTTAATAACGGAGCACAAGTAAAAGCTCATAGTATTTGCTTTTTGCCCACAGACAGTGTCTGGTGGACGTCTCTGTAAAGATCTGTGTTGGGCAGCATTTGCTGCAGTGGCCATCTGGGAGATGTCAGTGGAAAAGGCAGTAGCCGACGTGTAAATATCAAGTCCTGCGGCCCACATTCACACGCCTGTGTGCAGTCTCTGTATGCATGTATTAATAGCAACGTCACTGATCTTTCCTATCACACTGTCTTCCATCCTGTGAGCCATTTAAGAAAAATACTACGGCCCCTAAGTTCTTCAGTTGCAGTCACTTAGCCCACTCTACTATAACAACAACAGCTCTTCTTTTGATATTTTACAATCTTTCTTTTCTCATTGCATGGTTAGGAAAATGGGAGCTCTAGCAGTCCTACCTGGAAGACTCTTGAAATATCACGTCATTCACTAATTATCTGTCTAGCCAATCATGTAGTAGCCTATAAGTTCTGTTCCCACCCATTACTACGTTCGCAGATACTGACGCCGGCGTTCACAATTGACGTTCCTTAGCGGTCGATTGATGTTCCTACATAAAGTTAAAAAGTTAATAATGTCAAATGCTACAGTGGTGTTTTAAGTCCATGTCAGCCTATCATTCCAAATGTTCACTGAGCGTTGCAGCAATAGACGCGAGTTTCTACTTCCTTTGTCACTAATGAGAGCAAAATCTCGCGTTTCAGATTTCAGAAGCATGCAGTCCTCTCCTCGCAGATTTCTTCTTTCGGTTCGACGTTGTTTCAGCAATCACTTTCATTAGGACTCTCTGGGCCTGTTATCAAAGGCACGGCTGCCATCTTCATCACCATTCTGGCGTCATCACAACATCAGCATTCATCTCAGTGATACGGATATGTTTGTGCACTTCTGATGTTGATTGGGTGTCGCATTTTACTCTCTTGCTCTTTTCGCATACAGCAATGTCAATTTTATGTCGCAAGCAGGTCTGTACAGTGCAGTCGCACGCATTAGTGTAGAGACACAGCACTTGATTGTGCGATGTGATCACTCGTTTGTCGTTGCTTGTGTCGTAATCTAACCAAATGATGCGCTTGACACAGGTTATTGATAATGATCGTATTTTGTTTTATAAAAGCTCAGAACAGAATGGCACAAACCTCATACAAGCAACCTAAAGAGACACGATTGCTTGCCCGCACCCAGACCACATCATCCTTAATCTGGGTTTCAAAAAGTGGACCTTTTTCAGTCCCATTTCCAATTTGTATTTAATTATGAGGTTCAAATACTTCATTTTGGTAACCTGATATGCACTAATTTGTGCTGGATTATTTTATCTGCCGGTTTCTTAACAGGCTATTTTCTGTGCATCAAAAAGCATGCTTATTTATTACGGTGTTGTCAAATTGCTAACCAAGATCATGTACCACCTTTTTCAGTCCAAACACACACTGTGTGGAGTGTATATTAGTGTATATTATTTGGCATTGGATAACCAAAACTTGCCCATAATGTTCAAATCACAAATTCACGTGACAGAACTATTAAGCTAACATGTTTTTGTTTCATTTAGTGAAACTTGAAGTTTTGAAGAAGTCACTGAATTTACATTTGTATGATCACTAATTGGTCAGCAAACAAAGGTGCTTTAGATTATTTATTTATAAAGCACACACTCACACACTAGGTAGTCAGGGGGGTTTGGGGGCATGCTCCCCCGAGAAAATTATTTTGATTTCTCTGATCTACATATGTGCATTTTAAGACGTTTGAAGGCCAAAAAATGGATGAGAAATAGCTTTAAAACCAAGTCAGTGGGCAGTAGATTATTTGTCAATTCCTGCTCTGTCCTCATCTCCATCACTCTTTCTTTTTCTCTCATTCTCCTTATCTTGCCCTGTCTCTTCCCCTCCTAAAGCAGTCAAGAATTTAAACATAGGGTCAATTTATATTTAGAATATTTTTTATTAATCACTTTCTAATTTAGAAAAGTTATAATTTACTGAAGGCTACGAACGCTAGTTAAATTAATTTTTTTAAATCATTCACAATATGTACACATTCATTATTAATCTTATGCCTTATATGAAGAAAGCTTCGTTAATGTTTCTTGTCCTCTCACATTGACAGTTGCTAATTATTACATGAATCACGTAAATGGGCCTATTTTCAATTCAAAATGGCGAAATTAGACAAAGGTTTATTAGTTTGCCTGATTATTTTTGTCGGTAGTTTAACATTTTAATCCTAAAACAGCTGCCAAATATGAAATGTTTAGTTTAGCTACTTACATCTTATCTCGCACTTTATGACCGTTTACTGAAGCGCTCAGCACCTTCAGTGAACATAAAGCCCGCCTACTTTGTTTTGATTGGTCATCTTAAATATTTTGACGTTGACGAGCGAGCGTTGACAGACTGCAGGCAGCTCAGATGAGAAGATCTTGGTGCGGTGCAATATCTTTGCTGCATTAAAGTAGTGTTAATACTATATTAGGCAATTATTGCACAACATTTATTATATAGCCTACACATCGGAAAAATACAGAGGTCCGGATTCAAATGATTGGCTGTCATTACTTAAAAGAACACTTGTTTATTACAAAAAATGGACTAAAATTCTGGACCTTTGGCAGTGAACCCCCTTTGCCTACGGGCATGACATACGAATCCATATTAAACCCTGCTGCTCGTGATGACACATTGATGTCTTAAGACCCGAAACGATCAGTTTGTGCGAGAAACTGAACAGTGTTTATATATTTTTTTTACCTCAAATACATCACTATGTACATCAGCGTTCACTGCGCGATGACTTCCTGTAAGTGAGGTCAAAATACACGATATGGCGTAGAGATACGCATGAGAGATCACTTCTGCCGCTTGTATCCGATTGAGATACGCCATATCGTGTATATTTGACCTCATTTTGACCAAGTCATCGCTCAGTGAACGCTGATGTACATAGTGATGTATTTGAGGTAAAAAATTATATAAATACTGTTCAGTTTCTCGCACAAACCGATTCGTTTTGTGTCTTAAGACATCAATGTGTCGTCACGAGCCGCAGGGTTTAATATGGATTCATATGTGTATGTTTTTTTTTTTACTCTTAAAGCTCTGATACTCTCAACTGTTCCCATTGACATGCATTATACGACTGGCAGACCGCAACAGTTGGAGTTAAACATCTTCATTTGTGTTCTACTGAAGAAACAAAGACACCTACATCTTGGATGCCCTGGGGGCAAGCAGATAAACATAAAATTTTCAATTCTGGGTGAACTATCCCTTTAAAGGCACAACACGTAAGATTTTGGATTAAAATATCCAAAACCACCAGAACAATGTTATACATTTCGGTGACTTGTGTACTTACATTATCCCAAATGTTTCCAAGAATGTTTAAATCCAGGGAAATAAGCAATTTTAAACAGGATACGGACCGTGTCTGTGCGTCCCCTATCAATGACATCATACCTGCGTTACCCTCGATTTCCAGTTTTATTTTGTAGAAACCATGGAAACACCAAAGACGCTTTAATATATTATGTGTTTTATTAGGTGAGCAGCTGTTTGGATACACTCTTTGACAGAAAACTGATCATTGTTATATAGCTCAACACAGTTAGTCTTTTTGTTTTCAGTCTCGTTTTCTTAATTTACCGCTTTTATTTCCATAAAAAAAAAAAAAATACCGGTTACGTCTGGCTCAGCACAAACAGACCACATATATAGTAGTAATTGTGTGCTTTTCGTAGTAAATATGTCTCTATCTGCGTTTATCAGCTACTGTGATATCTGGATGCCTTTGTCTTTTTTCGGAACTATAGAATATAGTGTTTCGTCTCAACTGGACTTTCTGCGCTAGGGCGCCCCTGGTTACGATTATGAGTAAAACAGAAACGTGTATTCTCCCTAACACCATATTTCTGGTATATCAAAGATTTGTATACACAGCAAGGTTTGACTTATTTGACAGCAGCACTAATTTAATTCCGTACTCAATCCGACTCGTTTTACACAAAGATTGCATCTCGTATAGCAACTGAAATTGCAGCATGGGAACGTAATTATTCAAACCTTTTATGAATACAATAAGCGAGCAGAGTGCGCTCCCTTTATAAACGCATTGAAACTGTCAAATGCTTCAGTTCAGCTAAACTCCTTCACTCTAGCGAAAACTGTTAGTCTAATCTGACTACACTGCACATGAATCTATTGCATGTTCTACTCTTTGTTGTTTGAATGTGTTCACTAGCAGGCAGAATTTAGCCAGTGAACTAGTGCTGAACCACTTGATCTTGATTGTGTACATACATATACGTTCACTTGATTGTGTACGTTCTGTGTCTGTGGTTGGCTATGCTCAACACCGCAAAACGTGTCGTAAATGCCAACCCTCAACAGTCTTCAGAGACTAACACAAATATGCAGGGGAGTGTTTAAAACCGCTGCCTATCAGCCGGTACCAGATATAGCACTGACTATTTGACACGCTGTCTGCACATGCTTATTGATTCCAGGGCCACACCGCAAATGACAAGGGCCCTCTTGCAGTGAGCTTTTTCTCTTCACTAAAGCTGGAACACACTGTGCGACTTTATAATAGTCATCGTTATTGTTGCTTTTCAGACTTTACGAACATGAACATGAGGACAAGAAAAAAAAAAAAAAACCTGGACGCAAACAAGAGAACTTGTCCGGAGTTTTACATCAACCCATTCACATTCAGTGAATTTATTTCAGGTTCAAATTGTATAACAATGGTCATTAATTGGCTGTGGTGAGCATGTCAAACTAACTATCAAAGACATCAGATTTTAGCCTAGGGTCAAAGGAATCTTTTAGGATTGAGATTATTTGTGTCACACTGCCAAATCATGGCCAAAATCGCGCAGTATGAACCTGGCTTAAGGTATTAAATGATGACACTCGCATTGATTATCTCTTTTTCAAAGGTTTGGGCGCTTTGCAGGGTCCTTCTGCAAGGGCATTGTCTGAGGTTTCTTAATCTTCTTCGTTCTATGTATTTTGATTATTTCTGTTACTTATCTGCCATGCTGTTCTGGTATATTCTTTTTTGGGGGTTCTCTCGGCAGGTTCTGATGGTTAGTTCTATCGGCAGAGTTCTATCAAGCTGTGAGCGGGAGTCACGCCCAATGGTTTAGAATCCTCCTAAATGCAGATGCAAAGAACTGCGGTTCTCCAACTCATCTATGCATAGGACATTCTTTTGGATTGGTGCTGCTACGAACGCAGCTGAATATGTGGAGTCAGCATCCTCTATCAAGGTGCTGTGCACATGGTCATCCTCAGCATTCTAGTTACAAGCAAGATCTGACTCAAAATAACTTAAAACGCTCAGCAACTTTCAAGTAGTAATTTTCATGCAAATACTGGTGGTGTTTTTTTTTTTTTTTTCTCTCTCTTTCATTACTACTGATTCTGTTTTTGTTAGTCTTTATAGCCTTTCATGAATTTGTCTGTGGCCTAACACGGTCTCTGTCCGGGTGACATATCGTAGCCTTCATCTCTGTGGCCTTTGTCTCCATGTGGCCTAACGTGGACAAATGTGGCCTTCGTCTCTATGTAAAAGAAAATATCTCAAAGCACGTCCCTGCACTCCTAATCATTCTGTACTTTTCATACTCTCCAACTGGTCTCCCATATCAAAAAGGTGGTTTAAAACTCATCTAGTGACAGTTCTACAGAACTACAGACAGCTATCATCTTATCGGTATACCGGACATTCATTCAGGATCGGTGCTGCTACAACGGCAGCTCAAACCATCAGGCATGCTCAGCAAACTCTCGCAAGTAATTCTAAAGGTACATTCCTAATTCAAACTACTGGTGGTGGTGGCTTTTATATGCTTCAAAATCTATAGTTTTATTTCCAAATCTACCCCACTCAGAGCTAAGCGATCTGCTAATTCCACGGACCATAGGTCACCTCATGCGATCTTCTTGCATCTCAGACTAACTTGACTCTATACTGAACATCAGTAACAAATTATGGTGACACTTTACAATAAGGTTCATTAGTCAACATTAATTAACTACATTAGTTAACATGAACTAATAATGAACTGCACTTATAAAGCATTTATTTATCTTTGTTAATGTTAATTTCAACATTTACTGATACATTATTAAAATCTTGTTAACATTAGTTAATGCACTGTGAACTAACATGAACAAACCATGAACAGCTGTATTTTTATTAACTAACGTTAACAAAGATCAACAAATACAGTAACAAATGTACTGCTCATGGTTAGTTCATGTTAGTTAATACAAAATTATATTATACATTACTCGCATCCTTTTCAGATAATAATACGATTACCTAAGTGTCTTAACCAGCATCAGGTAAGTTTACAGCATATATGGCTCACTTTTCCATTTGGTCTATCGAGGCTAACTCACGCACCCATGCGGTCTTCTAACTATGGACTATAGTGGCCTTTACTCGACCTATGCGGCCTTCCCAGCACACTGGCTTATCGAAGCCTCAATCTCAACCAACACGGCTTTCCTCGTACCCCAGCCTATCAAGGCAGTATACACGGCCTAACGTGGCAGTCCTTACAGCCTACGCGGCTTTTCATACACTGGCCTAACGTCATCTTCATCCAAAGAATCTTCCAACAGATGGGTATCTTTTGATTTATCAGTTCTTTTTGGGGTAGGCTCCGCCCCTGCCTTCATCTTCAGGCAGGAGCTGCAAGCATCCACTACCCTCCGGATTCGGACTATGGACAGGGCCTACGCCAAAGAACTTTATCATTTCATTTATTCGATACTACTTGTATACAAACTGTAAATAAATCTTATTCAAATGTTTTCTTGTCTCCTGAGTTTTTCAGGTAGAACTATAATGCACTTTTGACATTCATGTGTCAAGAGCTGAGAGAACCAATGAGGTTTGTGTGCAGTTTAAGCTCCACCTTTTTCTCCTTATATGGTGTGTTGTGCACAGACTGAGCTGCAACGATCCACATTCTTGTGTGCGCACATTTAGAATGTGAAAAGTCACACAATGGAGTGACATGAATAAATGGCAAGATTTCACATTTTATTTATTTATTTTGGAAAATATTTGTATATATTAACGCTAACGAATAACATAACAATGTAGGCCCACTTACAGAACGTTTATTCAGTTTTATTTTATCATTATTCATCAGAAAAAAATATGTGTTAACTACTTCATGCCTTCTGTCGTCTGATTAAAAGTTTATACTTTTTTAGCAAGTAAAAGATCTTTTAGTATATTTATAAATGATAAAAATGTCCCCTTTTGCTGTGAAATCTTTACAGATTTTTATGAAGCAAATGTAAGATAAACCTTTGTTATATGAACACTAACTGGAATAAAGCAAATTAGATTTATTTGATTATCCATACATCATGTTTTAGAAAAATCATGTTAAAATCTGAGTATCAAATTTAATACAACAGGCTTTTTTCTCAGCATCTTTATATTCCATTAAAATACAGAGCTTTGATCATAAAACTAAGCATTTAAATATCATCTTACTAAGACATTATTTTGCTCAGTTTGGGCGTCTGACTGAAATTGAGAGTATAATGAGAGTATGCAAACTCTTAGATTTGTATTTCTATATTTTGTCTAAAGGTTCAATACAGGGGAGACCAGGGAGTGTTGTAACACCAGGTTAGACGTAAAACAAGTTTGACAGACCAGAAAAGAGCTGTGGTAACGTCATTAATATCACACACTTCTTCTTTTTGAGCTCACAGGAGAAATTGCATGTGACTGTGAGCAAATTTGTAGATTTTATGACCAAAAAACTGATTTTCAGGTAAGAAAGTAAATATTTTCATTAAGATTATGTTTTGCCTAGCAATCATTGAATTGTAGGTACAATTATTTAAAGGAACACGCCGACTTTTTGGGACTTTAGCTTATTCACCGTGTCCCCCAGAGTTAGATAAGTCCATACATACCATTTTTATCTCCTTGCATGCCATAACTCTGACGCACCCACCGCTAGCCGAGCTTAACACAAAGACTGGAGGTAAACAGCTCCATCTAGCCTACTGTGACAAAATAACGCTAACATTTTCCTATATATATATATGTTGGGATGTGTATAGTTACATTGTGTACTTCATTGTGCAGTGGCACAATGAAAAAACTTCCGTCAACATAACCAACGTGACAACCTGCTTGCACAGAGAGAGTGCTGGGGACTATTTTCAGGCGCTGCGTAATATCATTGCGCCGCTGCACCCATGGTACGGCAGCAAAGTTCCTGGATTATTACGCAGGAATGAGAGTATAGTCCCTAGCCATATTAGTCTAGAAAATTGCAACTTTTCATTTTCCGTCGGTCTGACACGATGTAACTATACACATCACAACATACTGTATATATATATACGAAAATGTTGCCGTTATTTTGTCACTTATTGAGCAGTAGGCTAGCTGGAGCCGTTTACCTCCAGTCTTTGTGCTAAGCTAGGCTAGCGGTGGGTGCGTCAGAGTTATGGCATGCACGGAGATAAAAATGGTATGTATGGACTTATCTAACTCTAGGGGATACGGTGAATAAGCTAAAGTCCCAAAAAGTCGGTGTGTTCCTTTAACTATTTCTCTAGTTTAATTTGATGCTTTGTATTTGTTAATTTCAAACCCACATGCTAAAACAGTTAGATTTGTTGTGTTTATATAGATTTGTTATCAACCACATCCTCTGTTGAGGCGAAGTCACGTGAGTTTTTTTGTTGCGTATTGAGGGATTTATTCAGTAAATGTGTTTCCATTATAGTTTATGCGCATGTCTTCTTACCACCTAAAAATGATCTGCCTCAATTGAAAGCTGAAAGTTTTTGTGCACATTATTAGAATTTATGTGCATCTTGATGTTTCCATCCAGCACTTTTTGTGCAATATCTCAAAATTCACATAAAAATAGGTGGATTTTGGAAACATAGCTAGTGACTGAACCCTTACGTGACAGGAAAACAGTACACTTACACACAAACACGCGCAGCAATTGTTTTGCACTACATTTCAAGTTATAAAAAAATACAATATGTTTTTTGTCAGTTTAAATTATTCACGTTGTTCAACACTGTTTTTTCTTTGTTCTTCAATGATGTTTGTGCAAAAATTGGATAGTGTTGTGTGTGTTATTTTTAGCAAATTACCTCTCAGTGTTACATCTATCCCCAGCTAGTGTTACAACTCACCCCAGTAGTGGAGTAGATTGTAACAATGGAACTCTTTGTATTTGACATCAACTCACATAATCTGTACATGTCCAATTATGTTATATTTGTAGCGTACAGATGTGGCAACCATGTATCAAGTTACTGATGCTCAAACAAAAAAGTGTTACAACACTTATTTGTTACAACCTCTTCAGGACAGAGACAAGCAGCTTCGTCAAATTGGTGCATTTCTTCGGTAAAATACAGGTTTGTGTACATTTTATTTTATTTCATCTATAAATTCGTTATTGTGCTGTATATCGTTTAATTTTATGCAAAGTAACATACAGGGGCGCGATGTGAATCACCTAAATGAGTGTTTTCGCATTATGGAAACGCATGATGCCTTGCCCTTGCATCAAAATTCTTTGATTTTATTAAAAAAGATATAGAATATAAATACTTAGTACGTTAAATACATAGGATGTTAAAATATGTTCTCAGAACTGTACACTGATTGTTTATGTACAGGTTATGGAGCCAGACACCGCATATTTTGGCTACGAGTGAAACGCAGGGCTGCGGTGTAAAGTTAAAAGTTCCCCCGCTGAACATGATACAAGCTCCGGCATTAGATCCAGCGCCATTAAGGTGGAAACGGGACAACAGAGACTGGTTGATTACACTTGAATTACTTGAATTTTTACTTCTAAAATATTTGTTAAACAAGCTTAAATGTAGGCAATATGTATTAAAAACTATATTAAATATGCTATACTGTAAAATATGATCGAAAATAAAGGAATTATCATGCAAACCAGTGGTTGTGTGGAGTGTTTTAAAAAAGAGGATTTAAGTTAATATGTAAACATTAATTCTTGTATGAAGTAAAAAAAAAAAAAAAGCTATTATAGTAAAAAGAAACTTATCAACCCATTATGCTGGGTTAAATAAACAACCCAATTTGCTGGGTAAAATTAACTCAACATGTGTTCTGTCCTATATTTACCCAGCCCAGTGTGCATGTCTGGATTTACAGGGTTAATGCTTTGCAGTATGTCTCAAAGAGTTACTGTATGTCAACATGACCTGAGCATAAAACTGAACGGGAATAAAACGGTAATAAAACCTTAAGGTCCACGGGGCACATTTAATACCGCATCCTCTGAGCAACAAATACACGTGGAGTTACAGCACAATAGAATTAATCAGAATCCATCAACAACAGATCTCTGCCATCACTCGGTGCGTATCACACACCGACAACAGTCTCGCGTCTATCCGGCACTTGAACCTGATAAGATAAGACCATCTCTACAGTTTTTTTAAAAAAGGAAACTGCTGTCTGCAGCAAGCAGAATCTTGCCAGTGATCTGCTAAAGCTCTCAGTGGAGGGATGTGGCATCTCTCACCCTGCCTCTTACAATGTCTAGTTTTCATGTATCACCGGGTGAGAAAAGAGAAGCTTTCTGTCTCTTCTGCTACCGGATCCTGACATGTGTTGCTTTGCAGAGTCCAGGAAATCCGATTCAATACATGGATATTGGATCTGCAAAAATGACTTACATTTACAGGCATATAGAGTCCCGTTAAAATATATATATATATATTCTTTTTCAACATCCTGTTTCACTCAGAAAGCCTCACATTGTGAAAGTGGGTTGCAAAGGGTTTAAATACTAAATATGCATACATAAATGTATTTGACAGCTCTGTTCATTAGCCTTTAAACGTTATGGATCTATAAGTAGTGATATAAATGCTTTAAATCCGAGGTTGTCGGCCTAAGAGCCGCAATCTAGCAGGTTGTTCTATACATGGCAGGAGAATTACAAGATGGGAGAGATGCTTGTTTCTATTTGGTTCCTGAAGAACCATCCGCTCTGGCTGTGTCAAATCCCTTGCGCTCTTTCAGAATGCCTCCAGGTATATTCCACTTTCATTTGTCATCCAGAAATATGATGGCATCAGCTATTCTCTTCAACTCCACAGAGAGAGTTTTTCATAACACTGCTGCAAGACACTGACAATAAAAAATCCACCAATCACTTCTGAAGACGGGTGAAGTCATTGTGGCCTAGGTAAGCAGATTTACATCTGGATGTTTTTAATGAAATACTTGGTTCAATATAAAATCTCATGTTTAGCTGGTTTACATAAAGGTACATTAGTGTTCTTGCCTTTTTTACTGTATATGAAGGGTGTTGCACATAAAGAACACTTTTATTTGTAGTTTTCCTAGCTTTTGCCAATGTCTAATGGCCGACAACTCTGATGTGTGTGTCGAGATCCATTGCAATTTGATAAGAGTCTCAAAAACACCTGAAAAGAATATTAAAGTTTGACGCGTTAAAGGGATAGTTCACCCCAAAATGAAAATAAGCCCATGATTTACTCACCCCTAAGCCATCCTAGGTGTATTTGACATTCTTCTTTTCAGACGAATACAATCAGAGTTATATTAAATCCATGCATTATAATGGCAGTGAATGGCAGCCCAAAATGTGAAGCCCCCAAAAAGTGCATCCATCCATTATAAAATGGTAACAGGTGTATGTAAGTATGTAAGATATCAAGAATTCCTTTGCAGTTTTACATCTGCCATGTCTTGACATTATTCTGACTAGGTTTGAAATGAATTGGGAAAATATAAGAGGCCGATTTCAAAGCATTTTGAAAGTGAAGCACTTCTTCCTGCCAGTTGGTGGCTCTATAACTTTGACTCGCAACAGTCACGTCCATTTGATCAGCCTCCTACAACGATTATATTGTATTAGGTTTATAAAGGCAAGACAAAAATGACCAATGCAAAACACCGGTTACACGTCCACTTTCTCCTGTGATAGTCTTCGTTATTCTTTGTGTTTTGTTTTCAACTGTTCTTTTTGTTTGACTTTTATTTTGAAGTTTTGATCTTTTTTATATTTATCTTTATATTTTTCAAGAGGTCAAAGTTTTATGGGTCTTTTTTGTTATTATTTTGTAGCTTGACAGCTTCAGAGGTGGGAGTTAGTCACACGTGCAAGTCGCAAGTAAGTCTCAAGTCTTAACCTCAAGCAAGTCCAAGTCAATTTTTGTGAGAATCAAACAAGTCAAGTCAAGTCACTGCTTTATGTCAAGCAAGTCAAGACGTAGCTTGGGTCAAGCAAGTCACTGGCAAGTCATACAAATGTTTGATGATTGAACTGAATTTATATATTAAAATAAGCAAAAACTACAGTAGTTATGGACTATGGGAGTTTTATTTGCAACAAACAAATTGCAATGTGCATTTCTACTCAAAAAGTGTCCAAATACAATAAAATAATTTTATAATACAATATAAATCTAAAAATAAAAAATAAGTAATTAAAACTACATAGCCTAAAATGAAAATATAACTGAAATTAGGCCAATATATTGGGTGAGATACGTTCTCTTTGTATTATTTGAATTTTTTCTCTCCTGCTTGTCCTGGACAGTGTGACCAGGTGATTGTTATATGACTAATTAACTTAAGAGAACTCAGATTGTGTTTGTTGTTCACACCCTGACGAAGGCTCATTGGCCACAACGCTTAGGTGTGCAGTACTTGTCCCCTGTTTTTAAAATATTAAAGCCATTATGAAATAAAGGCTTTTATATTTTTTCAATAATATTCGAGTGCCTTGGATTATTGATTTTTATCAACTCTTAACATGTCCAAACAGGGGTGTAGCCATCACAAAAGTGTTATACCAGTTTTTTTCTGACGTCAGCTTATATCTTTTTGCTTAATTGGCTTAATATGCTATTTATGTAAGCTATCTGGGTCTTTTTAACCCCAAATGACGTTTGCTGAAATAAAAAAAAATAAAAAAATAATCATCATCTAAAATGGCATGAGACTTGATGTGGTGGTTGACATTTGCTAGCTCTACAAACAAAAAAAATAATTGGAATGATACTGGTTGTATGTTAGCGTGAGAAAAAGTCTGTAACAAAGTAATGTCATTTTTTTAACAAATGCAATATTACTAACTTTAATAATGTTTTACTAAAATGTTTTACATTTGTGCAGTGTTGGGGCAACACGGTCTCACTCCTATACGGCATTTCAGAATGTTTGTAAACAATAGGCACCAAGATACTTCCAGGTGGCAGAACGCGAGCGGCTTCTACTGACCAACTGAAGAGATCCAGCCGGCTACTGTAAACAGTTACATAGTTAAAAACACTGTTGTTGATCAAAGTTGAAACTATGACGAAAACGTGTTGTGTTTGTGGTTGCGCCGACAGATATACAGCAAAAGATGTAGGATTTTATCGATTTCCTTCAGAAAAAAGTAAATGTATCCAGCGGAACCTGTGGGTGAGGAGGTTAAAGCGAGTGGACGTCGTCAAAACTGTCCATCTACAAAATCATAGCAGAGCATAATTATCTTCAGCTGGGGAAATTCCAGACTAATATTAGTAAACTTAAGGTCTCTTTTGAAGATCAAACTCATTTCCAGTCACTGCCTGAAGTAAAAGTATTATACAAGGAAGAGACAGAACTTTTAGTGTCATGTAGGCTACTGATCAAATGTCAATGGAAGAAATAGGAAAAGCAAAACATAGTTGTAGGCTACTGCTGATGGATGATTAATGCGTGTACCACATTGGTTTCATCATCACCGCGAGTTTAGTTTGAGTGAATGCCTAGCTGAGTAGCACTAGTCTACAGCGCGCTACCCTTTTCACCGTCAAAAAGCTCACGTCTGTGCCATCCGATCCGAGCAACAGAAAACGATCATAGCCTTTTTAGTTAGATAACAGGGAAATAGACCATCTACCATAGCCTAACATATTGTAAGTCAAACAGCAACAGTCACTAAAATAACTACTTAATGGTAGGCTGATAGTAGACTAGCGCTACATCTACTAGACCAAGGTTAGGCATTTCATGTATTGCTATCTCCTGAATTATTTAATCAGTCCCTCAATGATCATGTTAACTATGTCCGAATTTCCACCACGTCTGTTTTTGAATCAACTGTTGAAATGTAAATTAGGCTACTGCCGAGTGCCGACGGTGGGTCTCCCTTCCAAGCTATTTACTAGCGTTGCCATAGGAGCGCTTCGGCTTTTGCCACCCGGAAGAACGGTTATTGTTGTGACGTCATGGTGAATTGTCGTATTCGTCACATATTGATGTTTGGTCAGTTCCCTTCGACTTCACTTTTTAACATACAGGGTACCCCTTTAGTGTCATTTTTCGATGCGCAGTCCTTCATTGATTTCAATGAGAAACCTTTGGCGTCATATACAGACGCGTTGGGCATGGTTATTGTCATGATGAAACTATATATTGGGTTATGATTTTGCCATTATGACATGGAGAGTGATTCTCAATTTAATCAGCCAGCATAATTTTATTTACATTTAATTTCTTTTTTTATTTACACGTTTAAAAAAACAGGATATAACAGGCAGATACGACTGCAGCCAAAATTTGGACAAATATTCCAAGTGTTCCGAGGCCAAACGATTGATTAGTGTGAAGAAAATTCCCAAAACCGATAAGCTTCGAATCCATCCGCCGAAGATCATGAACGAATTTCAAAAATTGCCGCCCGAGGAAACGGTACAACAGCTTTGACAGCATTGGTTGTCGTATGTCTCGTGACCAATTGTGTCATTACGTCAGCTTTGATTGTAAAATGCCATTGGTTCACGTGTGTCTCGTGACCGATTGCGTCATGCTAAAGAGTCGGGTGTATCGTTTGAATGAGATATATGAATGAATGGAGTGCGTGTGTTCCCGGAGCGGCAGGATCATCATTTCAGCGATTAAAACATTAAGGTCAACTCTTTTACATGAAGATATCGTATGACTTCAGAAGACTTGGAATGCAACATGAGTTAATACTTTTATACTGTTTTTGGTCAGTTTTTGCAATAAATACCTGTGACTGTACATTTATTAGCCTGTTACGTGTTTTATATTGTTTAGAAGTGGGTAGATTTAGGGTAGGAGTGGGGTTAGTTGCTCCAAAATATGAAAGTAGCCTATAAATATTCCTAAAATCAGTCTACTTTTACAAATGCAAAGAATTAAATGCGTCTTGATCGGACGCATTGGGCAAACAACTAAAATCATATGGAGTACCCTGTACGTCGGAAAACGACGCTTTAGGGGTAGGCTACCCTGTGCGTCAAAAAGTGACGACGAGGGGTCCTGACCAAGCGTCAATATGTGACGAACAGGAGTGAGACTGTGTTGGTTGGGGGGATTTTATATTAAAATGTATATAAATTCAATCAATAGGAGACTATAAAAATTACTTTTTGTTACACAATTTGTCAAAAATCAGCTCCAATGCAAAACACATAACGAAATGATGGAGTGACTTTAAACCCAGCCGTCCAATCACAGTGGAGGAGGGGCAGGACAAATACAACACTAACCAACCACCACATTTTGCTTGTACAATGTCATTGTCAACAGATGACAACAAGAAGCATAAAAATGGAGTAAAATGATTGAAAACAAGAGCCAGAGCAAATACTTTACATTGTATCGACATTTTTATATAGAAACAATACAGAAACAAATTATCTGTGAACTGAGATACTAGTAACACTTCCGCGGATATTCCATATATCACACATACACAAAATGCTACGCTGCCGAAACGCTCACAGCTAGGCATCTTCAGCAAAACTGGCTAATTATTCAACAAGAGAAATAGGCAGAGTAATTCATTATTGTGCAACACAATTCAGATACCACATTTTAGAGTGCTTGACGTTTTCGTAGTGAAGAGTTTTTTTTTTTTTTTTTTGCCATTTTAAAACTCATAGCGACCTCTTTGTATGACAATGATGGATACAGCGCGGGTGCGAACATGGGCGTGCTGTGACCCGGCCGTGACCCGTGAGTGACTGATTACCATGGAAACTTGAAATTCACATAATCCCGGTACCTGAATTTAATTATTCTTGGCATAGCGTCTTCAGTCACGACTGTCAATGCTCTTACATTAACTCTCTGCTTGCCTGCTGCGTCACGTGGTTAGGTTGTGACGCGTTAAAAACAGATATTTATTAAACAAAAGAAAGTTATTTCGATGCTCAAGTCATGAATATCAAGTCAAGTCTTTTATTTAGTATTTAATTAGTCTAAAGTCCTAAAATTTGACTCAAGTCCCCCACCTCTGGTTTCTTATCCACTTGGATTATATTGAAAAACATCTTTTTTTTGGTTCCAGAGACAAAAGAAACAACATTGGAATGACGTGTGGGTGAGTAAATAAATCTTTTTTTTAATTTGGGGTGAAATTTTCCTTGAATTTTCTTTTCACTTTACAACACATGCTGCAATAATGCAGTTGGGTTCATGCAGTCTTCTCAAAATGTCTTGGCATGGTACTAATTTTAATATTCCCACTCACAAGATTATACTAAAGTGTGCAGCTCTGAATCTGTGACCTTTACATTCTTTGTTGCGCTGAGTAGCAGCATTTGTGTGAAAAGAATGTGCTTTTATAATAATGTCCTGTGTTGCACCATATGTTCTTCACAAAAAAATCTAAACCCACTTTCTTTTTTTTCTTGACACTTTTGAATATTTGTCTGTGTGCATAATGCAAAATCCATTGAGAACAACTGCACAGTTGGGGCTGTTGGCAGTCAGACAAGAAACACATGAAATTAAAGTGTTTGTATTCCCATGGCTCGTATTCAATAGCTATTTTATTAGCCAAAAACCTCATGTTGCCAATCGTGACTAAAGGTAAGTAAGATCTTTTCAACTTTTTCTGAAGGCTGATGCCAGTTTTCTTTCCAGTTTCTGATGGCATACACCAGTTTCTTGCCAACTCTATTCTTGGTGCTTGTTTTGTTTTTTTGTTTTTTGTTTTTATTCCTAGAAAGTTTTTTTAATCCTAGACAGCAGTGATTAAATGGAAAACAATTGGAGATTTTTGCTGACCCAAAAGTGATCTTATCAATGTCTCAAACTATGATCTGATAGGATACCAAAGTCAGCAATGAAAATTGAGTTTTTAATTTGAACAAACATATCTCCCAAAAAAAAAAGACCAAATAATTTCAGCTATGCCATCCACAGTCATTATTTTTCTGCCCTGTTACTTTTTCAACAATTTGTAATTTCACTTTAGAAAATATTTTTCAATGCACACGCACGCACGCACACAATATTGTAAATGTTGTTCTTTAGAACTTGCTCATTATCAAAGATTCCTGAAAAAATATTTCACAAAAATATTAAGCATCAAAAACTGTTCTCAACATTAATAATAAGAAATGTTTCTTGAGCACCAAATATTAGAGCTTAAAATGATTTTTTGAAGGATCATGTAACACTGACTGGAGACTGGAGCAATAGAGTAAAATATGTTTTTTTTTTTTAAGTTACTTTAAATTGTATTAATATTTCACAATATTATTGTTTTTACTGTATTTTTGATCAAATAAATGCGTCCTTGGTGAGCATAAGATCATAAAACCTCATTAAAAATCTTATCGACCACAATTTTTGAATGGTAGTGTAGGTCTATACACATTGTAAATATTTCAACAAAACTAAAATCAGTCATTTAAAATTCTACATTTTTTAAAAAATGCAGCCTTGGTGAGGATAAGGACCTTCAAAAACATTTAAAAACCTTACCAACTCCAAACTTTTGAACGGTGATGTGCATGCAGTGTGGTTAGCTAAGTTAAATTTGGGCCAGAGGTTTTCACAGGTCTACGGCAGAAGCTCATCGTTTTAGTCCCATCTCTGATGGTGCTGCACTAGTGAGAGCTGCCGTTAGGAGGAATAAGGGGGTAGAAGCAGGGAGGACTGCATTAACCTAATAACAGACATCTGGTGGCCATTCATTAACTTGACCATCCTTGATGTCCTCGACCCAGAATGTAATTTTTCACTTTGTAAAGATTCAACTTTGCTCCAATCAACAAAAGAGATGGTGGAGAGGAAATAAGCTTTAAAGGGAGGGCAGAGGGACAGTGGTGAGACGTTCATTAGCTGAGTGGATGCCTGTAGTGGGACGTCTAAGAACTAGTGATCAGAGGGATGGACAGGTGGGAGGATGAGAGGCTCTAATCTCAGATGACCTCTGATTAAATAAGGGGATTTTTGTGCTTGTGCAACACAGGATCTTTACATTTTGATTTACCACTCTTAAGACAATCAATTCCTACCTAAACCTGTTAAAAGGTCAAGTATTGGGACACCCCTCACAATTATTGAATTCAGGTATTCCAATCACTTCCATGGCCACAGGTGTATAAAATCAAGCACCTAGGCATGCAGACTGCTTCTACAAACATTTGTGAAAGAATGGGTCGCTCTCAGGAGGTCAGTGAATTCAAGCGTGGTACCGCGATAAGTCCATTCGTGAAATTTTCTTACTACTAAATATTCCACAAGTGGAAGCAATTGGGAACAACAGCAAATCAGCCACAAAGTGGTAGGCCAAGTAAAATCACAGAGCGGGGACAGCGCCTCCAAACTTTGTGTGGCCTTCAGATTAGCTCAAGAACAGTGCGTAGAGAGCTTTATGGAATGGGTTTCCATGGCCGGGCAGCTTCATCCAAGCCTTACATCACCAAGTGCACTGAAAAGCGTGGGATGCAGTGGTGTAAAGCACGCCACCACTGGACTCTAGAGCAGTGGAGACATGTTCTCTGGAGTGACGAACCACGCTTCTCTGTCTGGCAATCCGATGGATGAGTCTGGGTTTGGCGGTTGCCAGGAGAACGTCTCGGTTACGTATGTAACCCTGGTTCCCTGAGGAGGGAATGGAGACATTATGTCAGTGACTGACAAATGGTCGAGTTCTACAAAACGAGCCAAGGAATTGCCATGGGTCTGCGGAATTCGCATAGCTTAGCTCCGCCCCACCTCGTGGGTATATACGGAAGGATGCTGGCAGTCTCGCATTATGTTACCTGCTGAGGAGCCGAGACTGAATTCCAGGCCGTTCCAGCGGTACAGCAGAAGTGGCAGAGGGACGTAACGTCTCCGTTCCCTCCTCAGGGAACCAGGGTTACATACGTAACCGAGACGTTCCATTTCGTTCAGTCACTCTGAGTAACGTCAGTGACTGACGAATGGGGGTCCAATCTAATCACGCAACCTCGGCTGTCTTACAGTGCCCTGCACAAGTCTGAGCTCTCTGTCGTGAGACTAGCACGGACGAAGGACTCGACTTAACACAGGAATACCAAGGTACACTGGGAAGCATATCCCACGTGGAAATATGCAACACAATGCCTGCCCGCAGGGAGGACTTAGGAATACACATTTGACCCGCGAGCGGGATGCATATGGAACACACTGGGGTATCCAGCCCGAAGGGTGGAATGTTTCAACACCAGGGGTGGCCGCTATCACTTACGTGCAGAGATAGCGGCCACATAAACCTTCAGGGTGGAAGGAGACAGCCTTCTTTTCAACCCTTCTTAGAGGAAGGAGAGAACAGACCCGATCGGGCATTTTCTGGGGTCTTCTCTGCGAGAAGAACACCATGTGACGAAGAGGTTCCACTTCAACGCATAGGCTTGTCTCGTGGACAAAGCCCTAGTGGAAGTGATGGTAGCCACCACCTGTGGTGGTAGGGTACTCCCGTCCAGGACCCACACATGCAGGTTCCATAGATAGGGACGTGGGTGCCAGAGGGTGCCCCGTCTCTGAGAAAGGAGGTCCTTCCTCAGAGGAATCGGCCAAGGAAGGCGCTGTCGCGAGGAGCACCAGTTCGGAGAACCAAGTCCGGTTCGGCCAATGAGGTGCAACCAAAAGGACCTGCTCCTCATCCTCCCTGATCTTGCACAGGGTCTGTGCAAGAAGGCTCACTGGGGGAAACGCATACTTGCGGAGGCCCCGCAGCCAGCTGTGCGCTAGTGCATCCGTCCCGAGGGTCCTCTCAGTCAGGGAGTAAAACAAGTGGCAATGGGAAGAGTCGTGGGAGGCAAACAGATCTACCTGTGTGTCGCCGAACTGTTCCCAAATCAGCTGCACCGTCTGGGGATGGAGTCTCCATTCCCCAGGAAGTGGCTGAAACCGTGCCCATCTCGGGACTCGATCACGAAGCCAGTGCTGAAGCGGTCTCATATGAAGCAGTCCAAGCAGCGTGACCGCCGCTGCGGATGCCATATATGCCCCAGGAGCCTCTAAAATAGTTCAAATAACCTCAATTTGCCAGAGGACTCCAGCCCACATCCACATAGACATCTTGTCGTCATCTGGAGCCCGAACAAAACACGCGGGGCGTCCGCAGACGGTCCCGCTGTTTCAGTCCGAACACTCGTGGGTAGCGCTGTGCAAGAGGGGGGTGTGGCCCGAGGAATGATCGTCGGGGCTTTTTTCACACCGTAACTCTCAGGTCACCCTGGTCACCAGCCAAACCTCACCTCTCGTGGAGGGAATAGTTTGGGGTGTGGCAGAGGGGACTCTACCTCCATTACGGAGGTCATTGAGTCTCGACCACAACATCGCGATGGTCATGTTCCCGCAATGAGAACATGACTCATCCACAAATGCTGCTTGAGGGTGCTGTAAGCCCAAACACGTCAAGCAGTGATTGTGCCCATCAAACGGCGACAGAGATCGACCGCACCCAGAAGTGCACGGGCGAGACATCTTTAAAAAGACGTGCCACGCACAAGCTCTTTTGAGAGAGGAAGCTCTGCAGAGTGCTGAAGCGCCCAGGGAAACACACACAGCTGTTGCAGATCACTGCACAGACCAGCAGGCAGGCAATGTAGAATCGCTGGAATGCGCCATCACACCAACACACTGGAGAACCTCTCGTCTTGAAGAACTGAAGAGAGAACTCAGAATTCAGGCTTGCAGGAGTGAAGAGATGCTCTTGGCTCCGAAGCAGAAACATAATACGAGATTGCCAGCGTCCCTCCTTATATACCCACAAGGTGGGGCGGAGCTACACTATGCAAATTCCGCAGACCCATGACAATTCCTTGCTATTGGCTTGTTTTGTAGAACTCAAAAGTGATAGGCTTCTAAACGAAACCCCCATTCGTCAGTCACTGACGTAACTCGGAGTGACTGAATAAAAGGGAACGGTACTTGCCTGACTGCATTGTGCAAGTGTAAAGTTTGGTGGAGGGGGGATTATGGTGTGGGGTTGTTTTTCAAGGGTTGGGCTTGGCACCTTAGTTCCAGTGAAAGGAACTCTTAAAGCTTCAGCATAGCAAGACATTTTGGACAATTTCATGCTCCCAACTTTGTGGGAACAGTTTGGGGATGGTCCTTTCCTGTTCCAACATGACTGCGCACCAGTGCACAAAGCAAGGTCTTAAGGATTAAGAATGGGATTTCATTCAAGTTAATGTGCATGTAAAGCCAGACATCCCAAAACTTTTGCCAATATAGTGTATTTCATCCATAACTGTATAACTTGATTTTCTGAGCAATATAAATAAAACCCAGTGTTGCTATATACAGTTCTTAGGTTTTAATGCATTGCTAGGTTGTTGCTAAGTGGTTGAGTCCATACTTTGAGTGGGTCTTAGCGTCTGGACCAATAGTGATGCTTTTCTTTAGCAAACAACACTTAGCAAACAATAATTATTATGAAATCAAACAATCCACATTTCTTTTCTTGCAGCTTAGTACAATAAAGGAGTCTTGTGGCAGCGCATTCTTTAGTGCAGGTTTACTTTAGCCTTACTCAAAGTCTGTCTGACTAATTTATAGTAACAAATAGATGATAAAAGCATTTAAATCAAGGATTGTGTGCTGTTTAAAAGACACTCATACTGGTGTATCTATCATTTTTTACAGCAAAGCTGAAAGACATGAAGGAACTTAGAAATATAGATTGCAATTATGAATGTCGGTCACCATCATCAGCTGAGCAGGGCATGTACAGTTGCAAGAAAAAGTATGTGAACCGCTTGTAGAATCTGTGAAAATGTGAATAATTTTAACTCATTCACTGAAGCTCAAGAAGGCTGACATCATTTTGTGGGAAAACAACACAAACATCAGTAAATAATGCATTTGATGAATTTAATTTGGATTTGCGACTGAGCCCAACTAAAGCATATTTACAGACTGCTTTATGCTTTACAATAGAAATAAATATCTTTAACATAAATTAATCAATTTCAACAAGCATTTTCGTTAATTTGAAGTTCAAAAGGTATACTGCATAACAGAAATGACCCACGTAATACACAATGGAGCCATTGTTTTCGTATAGCTTGTTCTTTCAATATGGCTGCCAGATTATGAAACAGGAAATAGTCACTTTATATTGAGAAGAGTATTAGACCGTTCAGTTCTAACTCTAAGCTGCATTTTATGTGTGTGTGTGTGTGTGTGTGTACATTTCCATCCATTGAAATTACATCCACAATGTCTGGTGTTCACACTTCTTGCTTATCTACTGCTGGAAAGGGCATGCCGTAGGTCTAAATAATGCATTACATCTTTAGTTTATCTTGGCCATACTGCAAAAGAAGTCTATTTCCCCACTGCCAGAGAAAATATGCTTGCAGTGCTGCTAAGGTGTGTGTGTACCTCTGAGACACAGAGAGGGAGAGAGAGAGAGCGATACACAGCAATATACTTCTTGTATATTTGGATCTCTGAGTTTTGTATTCTGTAGAGGTGTGAAAAACTAACTTGGAAAATGGCAAGAATAATCTTCAGTCATACACCTGCCTCTGCCCCAGGGACTCGTCCGTGCCAGGAAATATTATTATTTTTATTTGTATGTATTCGTCACATCAGGTTCGGTGGCGTAATGAAGTTGTGCTGGAGTAATCTGGACTATATTAGTTGATCTAGTGTAGAAACTATTTTTCCTACAGTTCTTCTCTAATGAAAGCACTATTTAAATTTGCATTAAATCATAGTATGGAAAAAGTGACTTAGTGTAAAACAGTGGATTTCTTTATTTAACATCTCTCGATTGTGATTGGTCAGTTGCAGTGATCAGATATTTCCCAATATTTGCTATCGTCCATGGCTAGGCTAATCAGTAACTAACCACCACTACTTTCATGGCTCTGGTATCACACTGGACTCGCACTGTCCTGTTTCATTCAAACACTATTGAAGCCATCCTGGGCCATTATTAATTCTAATGGAAATGATCTTAATTTAAAAAAAATAAATAAAGGCTCTTTATTAGTTAGTTAGTTAGTGTAGTTTATTGTCCTTTCGGAAAATGTTTTTGCATCTGTGGCACCCTTAAGTCAACAATAGCAGGCATGAACAGGTATGAACAGACATAAACAAATTACAACACAACACTGATCATTACACAATACATATATAGCCACCCTTAGACACCAACATCCCTCTTACAACAGCAGAATCACCGCCATAGGTGTACAATGACATCACAGGGATTTATTTAACAGAGCTATGCTCGAGAATATGAAGGATCTTTGTGCACAGGCAGTCCGTGATAACGGTACCCTATACCTTCGTCCAGATGGTAACAACACATATTCCCCATTGGCATCGATGGTTCCATGAAGAACCTTTAACATTCCATTGCACAAAAGGTTCTTTAGTAAAAAAGTTTTTTTTTAGATAATTAAATAATGTTTAGATTAATTAAAATGTTAAAAGTAAAAGGGGTAACATTTTCGAATACTGTTCCATCATTAATAAATAACTACACAGGAACAAATGAGTAACGCATTATTAACACTCTAGTAACTACTATTAACTAACAAGAAATTATGATTAACAAAGTAGTAAGTAATAGCGCTCAGTTGAATGTGGTATAGTTCACTATTAGCTAATCAATAACTACAATTTTTTTCATACCTCCCAGAGGACTACTAAGAGCTACTGTATACAGGTTCATAATTAATGTGAATAATGCATAATGTATAATTTAAGGTAATGGTAACCCACTAGTAATGACTCAAGTGTTACCAAATCCTTCAGAAGAATTACTAATTACTTGGATCAGTATTCTAAAGTGAAAAGCATGATAACTCTGTAGTAGTTGTAAGCTAATGAATTTTTTCTAAGGTATTCCTTCCGATGGATTTGGTAACACTTGAGTCATTACTAGTGTGTTACCATGATACCATTTAGAATACTGATCCACATAATTAGTCATTACTTTAGAAGGATGTAGTAACACTGGATGCATTGCTATCCAAAACCTTACAAAAACCTCAAAGGCTTACAATGACTTCAGTCAATATTATATATTAGGGAGTCATCATGCTTTTCACTGCAAATTATTAGTAGTTCTATTAGAAGGATGTAGTAACACTTGAGTCATTGCTAGTGGGTTACCATTATCTTAAATTATACATGATGCATTATTCACATTAATTATGAACTTTAGTAGTTCTTAGTAGTCCTCTGGGAGGTATGAAAAAATAGTAATTATTGATTAGCTAATAGTGAACTACCACATTTAACTGAGAGCTATTACTTACTAATTTGTTAATCAGAGTTTCTTGTTAGTTAATATCAGTTGCTAGAATGTTAATAATCGTTTACTAGAATGTTCCTGTGTAGTTACTCATTAATGACATAACAGTATTCTAAAGTGTTACCGAAAAAGGTTATTTTAAGAACTGTTAACTGCACACCCCAAGCTGCCTTATCTAGTTACTTATTCAGGAGTTTGATGTAAATTGCCACTATAAAGATTTCTTATTATTGTGAGAAATGAATGTAATCTTATGTTTAAAACATTAAAGTTTACGAGTCGTGAAGTTTCCGTTATACATATTCAGTGCCTGCTTGTGGTCTGTGGTGTGGTTTGAATTCTATTAAAATGTTCTTTGTTTTAATACTATTTGTGCCGGTGCTACAACTCCCACACATTCAACTGGCTTTTTCTTGTTGTTGAAATGAATTTCATGCCAAATAATTTTGAATACCTTTTCCACAATGGTTTGACCTTCAGGATTCTCCAGCGCTCACGCATGTTTTCCAGCACTATACTTCATTCAGGCGTGCACTATACTACCATAAGCGTGCAAACATGAACCCATGCACTTGGTTTTGCTCAGCAGCTCTTCATAGAATAGGCTTCGATTCTCTATTCCTTCAAATCTGACAAATGATTGTCCTCATGCATGCAGCCAAATACCAAATGCAGCATGTGTTCTCCATTTTGAAAGTGCACGTTGCCAGTGTTTTCCCATTAGCGGCAGAGGGAACAATATCACCATTACTCCTCCAAGAGAAGGCCTTAGATGCCGAGCCAAAGTTGGGCTTTTGTTCTAGGAAGAAAAGCGAGATGCTGAATGGTGGATAATGATCTTACCGAAGCCCGTTGGCTGTCTGAGTTCAGTCTGCAGTTCTTTTGGTGTTGCTTTGATGTTATCAACTTCTGATGGGTCTTCCAGAAACATATTCTGCAGTGGTTAGCAACACGAATGTCTGAGTACTTCCATGAGTATTATTGTGATATTAGCTGATAAAAATAAAAGTGTGTGTAACTTTGAAAGTCTCACCCTGGGTAGGAAACCACAAGTCAAAACCCTGAAATGTTCAATGTTAAATTAATCCTCATTTTTTAAAATTCCTGTTATCAATGAAAAAGTTGGATGTGCCTGAAGTAAAAAATCATCATGTTTACTGAAGCTGATTTAAAAATCAATAGACTGCCTTGTTCAAGGGCAGATTAACTTCAGATGCAAGAAAAAACTGACATGTTGCTTTAAAAAAATAAATAAAAAAAATGCAGAAATAAAAACACACACTAAATCTTTTTAGAAAATAATCTGCAATATCTTTCCTCCTATAAATAGGAGTGAACAATGGGAACCATGCAGCTGATTTTGGCTGAGCCTGTTGGTTGGCTTGGTTCAAAGAATTTGTTGAATACACAGTGGATCTGCTTAGTATATAGATGCACTGAATTGTTTATTCTCTTTGTCAGTGTTGCATATGTCTGCCGTGATAAAGGGAATGTTGCATTTCTGAACCAATATACCAGAAATACACGGGGTGATGTTGTGAACATGTTTTCTCAGCCAGGGAAGAAATACAAGAGTGTCTCTGGACCAGTTGATCTGTGTTAGGGTGTACAGTTAAAAATAACTTTGTCATATAAATGTGCATTTATATATATAATCCTGGACCACAAAACCAGTAATAAGGGTACATTTTTAGTTTATTTGAGCTGAATAAATACGTTTTACATTGATGTATGGTTTGTTACGATATGAGGATACGACGAGATACGACTATTTGAAAATCTGGAATCTGAGGGTGCAAAAAATCTAAATATTGAGAAAATCGCCTTTAAAGTTGTCCAAATAAAGTCCTTAGCGACGCATATTACTAATAGTAATATATTTTTGATATATTTACGGTAGGAAAATATATATATTTGATATATTTTACGGTATGACTGGTTTTGTGGTCCAGGGTCAGACAGATATACATATGTGGCCTGGATCAGGGCCAACACTATGTTGTTGTCTGGGTTAACAATAAAATCTTTTAAAACAACCATTTTGTTACTATGTAAATGTGAATATCACTTAAACAACATTTCTTTTGTTTTCTAAGCAGACAGACAAATACATGACACATGAAGATTCATAAATCGGTATCCAGTTTCTAAAGAATCACTGCAGAAAAAGACAAATGTTTCTGAAGCATCTCCTTCAAAATGAACCATTAAGCAGGCCTGAATTGTTGTCACACACTCTATAATCGTGAAAATGGCTGTAAAACTTTCTGTTTAAAACAAACCCGTGCGATAGATGGGCAGTTTAGTCACAGGCAAAACCAACTTCATAAAACAGGCTCTCAAAGAGACATCAATAGCTGTTAATATTTAATTTTGCCCATCCGATAATGCGTTTCACTGAAACAAATCATTACTGTATTGAATTTGAGATAAATGGTGTGCAGAAAATTCTGAGGCTTAAAGCATTTTCCACTGTTCTGCAAAGTATGCAATTTATATGCATGTGTTATATAAAGACATATGCGCTTATTTATTACGCTTTCATTTCAGGGACAATTTAGATTCTTCATTTTGCAATAAAACACACATAAAACAGTACAACACAGCGACATAAGGTCCTTTTAAAGTTTTATTCACTTAAACTTTTCAGTGTTAAAGCAACAAGAAAACATTTAGAATGTCCTTTGGTGTGATTTTCTTTTTTTACATGTCAGTATATATACTGTATGTAAACTGATATTCTTTGATGCCAGCACGTTGCCAATATACTTTAGGAAAACTTCACAATCAAACTAAAGGGAAAAAAAGCGTAAATGAAATAAAATTTCAGACAAACGTAATATTTAAATCTGTTTGCACCTTGATTGAACACACTAAAATGTTGCCCTTAAACACATTTCAGCAATAATACAAAAAGTTTATGTTCTACATTATTACTCTGTCAAGAAAATAACTTCTGTATTAATACAAAAATTAAATACACTGATGACTGTCTAAGCACTTCATCTGTTTGGGTGAAAACATACATCTTTGACCGTGGCCTCAGCAAACAGTCCGTCACATTTCAAAGTCATGAGTTTTTAATCATATTTTTTGGAGGATAGGGGTTGTGCCACATGAGTGTGATTAACATCACACAGACTGAAAGGAAACCAAAAAAATATACGAAAAAATAAATATATACTGTATCAAGGGTTACAGAATAACATTCACAAAAGCACATGGTGGAGGAAGGACGAGGCTCTTGACACAAAGGACACTCTAAAGTTTATTTTCGAGGGTGGGGTTGGGGGTGTTGGCGGGACGAGCTCGATTTGAAAGCAGATCAAATGTGACAGTCTGAATAGATTTCCTTATATCCACAATGCACTGACAGCAAAGAATGCCTGTTTCTTTTCTTAAGTCTTTCTCCATATTATTACTGCTTTATCTTTTTTTCACACAATCCGGACAGTTTTCCATTGCTCTGTGTCGCAATAGCCGAAAGCAGTCTTACAGCCAACATGATACCCAGAATGGCTCAGGTGAGGGGCGGCAGCTGGCTTTACTTGTACATGCCGCTGGCTGAACGCAGCTCCCGTTGCCGTGGTGATAAAGGGAGGAAAGGGATGAGTATTGTCCGCTCCGATCCCTGTCGCTCTCTCGTTTTGTTAGGGGAGTGAGTATCTATTATGGCTTGGTTCACATCTCTACTTCCTCTTATTTGCTTCATAAAGCATATGCTCAGATAAATTCTATAAATAACACCTTGATTTTTTTTTTTTTACTTTTAGATTTTTATATTGAATAAATTTTTATAAATGCTATTTTTATTGATGTATTTATTTATTATATTTTGTCTGTCATCCTCTGAAATTTCGCTTTGATATTTGGGCACATTCCACATGGCTGGCCGAGTGTCGGTGGGTCTGGTGCGCTGCTCATACAGAAGAAGCTGGATAGTCGGAGATCTGCCTCTCAAAGGACTGCGACCCAGCAGATCTCCATGAGGAGAACGGGACCCAGGACAAACAGCAGCAAAAGCAGGATCGGCACAGGAGGGCGGAGAGAAGCCAGGCCCGAGTTCGAATCTTCGCAGGCGCCCGGATAGATCTCGCACCGCGACTTCTCACACAGCAGGCCGGTGTACGCCAGAGGACACAGACAACGGATGTTGTTCACACACTCACCACCGTTTTGGCAACGCAGAAGTTCATTGTCGCACACCCGGGCTGTGGCATTGAGAGGAAAAGGGTAAGCAGAAGACAAACACACACACAGGCTACACCCAAACAAGTATGAACACTTCTATGATTACATAGAGCTCTATCCTGAGATATCATATATTCATCTATTGCTGAAAATAGACAGAAATAGTCAATACAAAGTGCAGGCAAAGTATTGATTGAAATGAATCACAAGTAGAAAACTTAATATCATTATTAATAGAAAATCATAAGTGAAAAATATTGACAGGCATTTGTTTTTTTTTTTACAGAAAATTTTACTTTCAGCTTTGATTATCATTATTTTCCCCCAAAAAAGTTAACTTGGCATCCCTGCTCATTGGCCACCTCAAAATTATTTGAAAAGGTAAGAAAAATAAAAAGTACTATAATTACTCTGGTTTCATTTGAAACATTTAAGAAAATGCCACTCAAGAGACCTCAGCACTGCCATTAACGCAAACCATTAACATGGCATAGGTTATGACAATACAAATCCCTGACAATGAATTGCATTCTCCATTATGTGGCAGCACTGCACCCCTCAGGTGCATCGGGCATCAGTATATTTAACAACAGGGACACCAAGGCCAGACCTTCTCCCTTCGGATGCAAGCTGTTGAGCAAGCTTCAGGCAAACAAATTCCAGCGCAAACTAGCAAAACCAACAGAGACAAATAAAAACCAATGAACAAGCCATGCCTCTCACATCTTCATCAAAGCTAGAAAAGCACTGTAAACCTGCTGACTGGAAAATAATCATCCAACACGCAAATATTGACCTCTATCAGCTTGCGAGGAATGGTTCTGAGAGGCCTTGTGCGTTGCAGCATCTGTTTAATGGCTGTTACTGAGCTATTTTGGGATGGTCTGAGCTGACAGGAAGAGCTGGATGATAGAGAGAGGAGGTGTAACTCTCCCAGTCATAACAGGCTGATTAGGGAGCTGGCAGAACTACATGGTCTCCAGCTTCTCTCTCTCCATCTCCTGTGTGGATACGGGCTTTATGGTTGAGTCAGGGAAAAATGAGCCCCTGTTTGTGTCCATAATTCCCCCTGTTCATCACTGCCGAGTCTTTTTACGATGCAGATCAATCGTTCCCTCGTGAAAACCCACACGCGTACCACAAAACAAGACTCAGACATTGGACCTGCAAGATGAACAAGCTATTTGAATTATCAGTGATTAACACACATAGATTGAATGCGTTCAATTAATATTAGTATTAATCAGTACAGACATGCAAATCATACATTTTTTAAACGTTTGGATACACACTGATACAATTTAATTGTAATAATAATTAATATTATTATTAAAGTCATCATGAAATCAAAATTGACCCTATTTACTTTGTTAGCACACATTCCTAGACTAAAACATTGTTTATCAAGGTAATCTTTAAAGAGGGGGTCTTCTAATGCTATTTCATGCATTCTGACTTACACTGTTAAGGAGTGGATTCTCATGCTAAACATGGCCAAAATGTAAAAAAACGAGTTGGGCGTATGACGGAGTATTTCTGTGCCAAATATACTCCTTCAGGGTTCGAATAAGTTTCAGAAAGTTTTTTTCCCAGTATGGCCCTGTATGATGTCATAAAGGGCGGAATTCCTTGTATGGGCACTTCTCCCGGATGAGTGCGTGCGCACATCAACCAGAGCGAGAGCAAGAGCGCGTCCATCAACAAGCTTCGTTCGGGTTACGGGAGCTGTCGGCATCGCTGTCATTTTGTTTTTAGACCACAGAATCAACAATGTCACTAAAGAAGTGTGTTTCTGGTTGAGGGAAAGAAAACCTTGTTCAACTTCCCAAATAACCCAGCGTTAAGGAAACAGTGGATGCAGTTTGTTTTTCCGGAGCAGCAACAGAGTTCTGCAAGTGTGTTTGTTTGTTTCCGGTCATGAGTCAAAGCTGCAGGCAGTGAGAGAAACTGCATCAAATGTCTGTGTTTTGTTTGGCAATCGGCGCGAAAATGCATACAATGTCAACAACATGAACGTATAGTGAATTGAATGTTATCCAGGGATAATGCCATGATGTATTGTGTGTGTGTGTGTGTGTGCACGCCCATGTCTCTTTAGCTCCGCCCACTGCACACCTGCACGAGTTTGGCTGTTTTCGGAAAGAATCGGTTCAACGTATCTGTCTTTTATAAATATAAAACTAAAGACTCTTCAGAGATATGAAGGATGCAATAATACTCTATAGGTACTCAAGATTAACATGAGACTGGCAGAAACTGTGTGTTATGTACCCTTTAATCAAAATCTGAACATTTGCTTCCGCTCTGAAATGGCATTCCCTCTCTGATGACGTCAGTTTGATGGCTTGGGTTGAAAACGCTTAACCACTCCCCTCCACCCGGGATGGAGGGGAGGTGCACTAAAATTGGTTGCAACTTCCGGTTCACGGGGACTTTAACAATAAAAAATTATCAGTGTGTATCCAAATGTAAAAAAAAAAAAATATTACAATAAATTAAATTGTGCTAAATAAATTTCATTATTTAGCTAAATTAATGCATTTTCCTAATTAGCCACTGCAATAGTGTCTCTGTTTGATCTTAAAGACTTGAATCAGTGTCCAAATTTAAAGAAATGTATGGGTGTTAGAACAAACTTATACAATTAAACTTATATATACAATTACCTCTGAATACTATTGAGATTCTTTTCGAAGGTTTGAATGTATCTTAAACATTATCTGTTTAAGTTAAAGGTAATGGTAAATGTGATGTGCACCTTTTGTTCTACTGCTCTCTCTTCAGAACACAGTAGTTTAGTGAGGTCAATTAGTTTAGGTTCTAGGTTTTTTCTTAAAGTAATCAAATAATTCCTTTAGACCAAGATGTGTAGTCATGTAAAAAAAAACATGAAATGACCATCAACTGTCCTTTTCTGAGCACATTTTTAACTTGTCTAGCCTGCCCTTAAGAAATTATAAAGAAATTATGAATCAAAAGATGAAAAACAACCGTTTATAAAAGAGGCTTTATTGATTCTGGATATGAGCTTTTTATCTTTTAAATCTTCAAGTTGCCCAATGCAAAGATGTTTCCTATTATAAATGGATCTTATTTTTAAAAGATGTGTAGGACATATTGACCGTTTACAATTGAGACATCAATATTGCCTCTTACCAAACTGTCCATGAGAAGGAGATTGTACAGAAAGAGGAAAGAGGTAATGAGTTGATTGTGTCTGTGGAAAGAGTTTTAGAACAACTCTTCTTTGCAGGAAAGAGCGAATTGATCGATTACCTTTTCCACAACTGTGGCCTTTGGCAAGAGTGTTCTTGTGCTTTATCTGAAGACAGACTTAAAAGAGGCACAGTTTTGTAGGTATTGTATCTCTCAAGAGTTTGGATCTTTTTGGTTCACCCTGTGAGTTCAACTCTTTCTGTCTCCTCAGTTTGATATCCCCTGATGACCAGAAAAAGGTGCTGAGGCAAGAAAAGCCCCATCAGTGATTTATAGCTGGTATGGGTGCTAACAAACACCTTTACATTCCAAAAGAGGGGGAATGGAAACGATTTACTCTCTTTACTTTGCGGCTGGTTGAGAATGTATCTCTCATATTCTACAAACAGTTTAACCTATATATCCTAGCCAAAGCTCTCTAGAGCCCATGCACAAGAATGTGTTTATCTAATAAATATCAGTACCTATTTTGAGAGCAACAGAAGGTCTGTATATGTTTTAAGCAGGGGTTTTCAAACTGGGGTCCAGGGACCCCCAGGGGTCCTCCAGAAGGTTCTAAGGTTCTAAGGAGAATAAAAAGACAAAGCAAAACTGGATAAAGTCTACCGAATATTCTAACTGTTTCATTCCTAAATGTTTCTCTCCTTTCTTGCCGTATACATTCCAGAATTGTATATGTTTGCTTTGTATCGTTAGTGAGTTTTTCTCACTACAGTCCCCTTTATCTTGCTCACTGGGGTTGTAAGGCAGTTTTCCTAACACAGTATGTACGCTGCTTGCATACATTTATTGTGAAAGTTGCTTATACAATTAATTTTTAATTGAAAATGTTCTTCTTCGGGCTTATACATCCAACATTAATAGCCAATTTAAGATGGTAAACAATATGTTGTATTTATAATGTCACACAACAGTTTAAATGTTTTTTCGTACATAAAAATAGATGGATTTTAGGAAGGGGGTCCCTCATAAAGGTTCATCATATTTGGGGGTCCTTGGCATCATAAAGTTTGAAAACCCCTGGTTTAAAGCATGCGCATTCACAAGGAAAAATGTGCTCAGCCTCCAATTCTGCATTCATAATTTGCCTGCATGTAAATAAACCATAATAAGAAAATAAATTGAGCCATTTATTGGGTTTGCTTTTGATAAGAGGGATAATATTTATTGAGAACAGCAGTAAATTGCATGGTGCACTGGGAAGAAAAGGCTTATTTGAAGAAAGATTTGAGCTTTAATTGCATACCGAAATCTGCATACAGATGGATGGGATCAGGAAAACGGGCGTTAAATTACATTTATCACACACATTTTGGCCTTTGGGACTTTTAATAAGACAAATGCAAACAAACTTAAATCTCTTATCTTGGACATCTAACAAAAAAGCGGCTGTGTTGATGACAACATCAAATTAAAATGGTGATGGTGCGTTACCGCAGTGCATACCATTGTCTGAAAGAGTCACATGGTAATGCATCTTCATGCTGGTGGGAGATGGATGTGTATAAAGAACATGTCTCTTTATTTCTCTTCGAGTACATCGTCCAGAACAGACAGTAATGAGAGTGCATTTGCCACATGCCGCCATTTGTACCAAACTCTCTGGTTTACTTTAATCTTGTGACATGTGATGGTGTGAATTTCTGCTTCTCACACTAAACCAGCCGCGTACTGTTACATTCAAAGCCGCTCTGAACTCAATATACACATTTACGCGACTGTCCAACTCACATTATTACAGCCAAAATCCCTTTGTGTTATCTGAGGCTTCAGTAAATGTTGACCTTTGATGCTGGAAGCCCATTGAAGAATACAAATCAATGCTTGACCTACGGATCGTTTCAACCACAACACTTGGAGCCAATAGAGAAATCCAGCCATCACAATGTGGCCATAACAGCAAACAGCCAGAGAACACAGCGCAGGCATCAAATGTTCTGCTCACTTCAAATATTAGCTCAGCTGTCTGCGTTCATCTGCACAAATGCACATGCATGGGATTCTGCCGAGATTTGTTTGCATGATTTATCTCTGTGCTCGAGAAAATTCTACAGTAATACTATTAATAAAAACTATTCTAATAAATGATGATAATAAATCCCTCATAATTAAATCTGCAGTTAAACCACTAACAAGGCAGTATAACAGGTGTGACTGAGCCTCGGATGGAAGTCAGTCCAAGTTTTTTTTGTTCCCAAGTGCTGTAAGCAAACCAAGCTGCTCATTCCCGGGTAAGCCAAAAAAGCAGCAGCAAACAGAGAAAATAGAGGGAGGGAAGGAAGAAGGGAGGGGTGAGAGAGAGGGAAAAGAGAGCAGGGGACTGAAGCTGCAGGTTGGTTGGAGGTTCTACTTACATTTGCAGCCATTGTCCCACAAATATCCTTGTAGACACTCATGGCACTTAGCCCCTGTCGTTCCCTCCTTACATCTACAATATCCTGTGCCATTACAGTGATCACTTTCTGAGCCAAAGGGATTACAATTACAGTCTGTAGAAACAAGACACACACATACACACAGTGGAGAGATGGGGTCTGTGGTCTTCAGTCTCTCAGATCAGCTCATGAATAAAGTCCCTGTTTTCTACACAAAAAGCATTTTCGCTCAAAATGGGCTTCTGCACATTGCTAGTCTACAAAGGACAGATTTATAACCCGTATATATCTGAAAATGTACCTTATATCTTCCATTTCAAAGGAATAAAATGAGAAGCATCAGCTGTGGAAGCTGAGTGAGGGTGGAAAATGGAAACGATGGCATTTAGCTTAGTGAGGAAAACGTATGTTTGTGAATGTTTAACGTCTTGGAAGTCCCATAATGCAAAAGTGTAGGGTTATGCACTCTTACAGAATGACTGCACTGTGCATTCTGCATAATTTTACGACTATATATTTCTAGATTTAGTTTAGCACCAAAAATGAGTGGCATGAAGGAAAGGAACATACAAAAGAGAAAAAGAAAGACAAGAGACACGTGGTGGAGGGTTCCTGATTAGCCGATTTGTTTGCTGACCACAAGTGCAAGTCAAATACTGATAATACTGATAATTTCTCCTCAAAAATTTCTCCCCAAATCCTTGAAGGTGAATATTTTATTAAAGTTAACATGAAACAGCATTTGCAACACATTTCACTTGCATATTTTTAATTGTGTTTTTCTGAAACAATATACTGTGAAACAAGTGAAACAAGATACTGAACAGAAAAAAAAGTGTGACTTGATTTTATCCAAGTGTTTGGGAATGTCAGTAACTCTAGGTCATAGATCACCCCTACTAACATTTGACCTAAAGAACTACACAGGGTCTGATTACTTTCTTGGTGATAAAGGGCCATTCATAACCTACTGTACATCTCTGGGACATCTATGGAGAAGACAAATATTTTCAGCAGATGTTGAGCTACTGAAGGGTTTTAAATATGCAAACGTTTTTATTATTTTCCATTCAACAGAAAATTTGATTAATTATCTTGTGCTTCCTCTGAACTAGATGTGTAGCCTAAAACTCTGATGTGTGTAATGGCATTTCACAACTCACAACTGCATTTGTTTTTTTTGTTTTTATATTTCTTTTTAGTATAAATTCACCAGCACAACAGAACTGCAAAGCAGATACTTGTTTCATTTCTACAGTAAGTAGAAGACATTAATGCTTATTAATTATTAATGCTTTGCTAAAACACTAACACAAAGCTCTCCCAAGATGCACTTTGCACATATTTTGACAGCTCTGTGGCCCTCCTGTGTGTACAGATTTTGCTGGGTTGAGGTGGAGGTCAGAGTCTGTGACCTGTAACACCTAAAGATGTGAGTGTAAGTCACACAGCCGTGACCTGCTCCCAGACACCTCTCTTGCTCTCTTCTTTCTCTTGCTTCGTTCCCAGAGTGACATATGCAGCACGCAGCACCTTTTTCTGTGGGTGCGAGCCCTCCTAGACACCTTACTGGGGAAGTGTGATGGCAGACATCACATCTGTCTCAAAATTACACCTTTCTGACTTTATTATCTTTTGTTTTTTCTTTCTGTCTTTTCTTGTTCTCTGCTTCATGATACTTTTTCTTTTCTAAGCTTTTTAATAAACATTAAAAATGACTCAAATAAACATTCCAATTTGTGTATAATTTCGTCATATACTTGCTGGTTTTGTGGTCAAATACCGCAAGGGATGCGGTTCAACGTGACGTTGCTGACTTACACAAGCATGCGTGAAGAGACTTGGGTGATGACAGAGAGATGGACAGACATAGATAAGGGAGTGAAGGGATGAAGGATGATGGAGCAATAGAAAGGGAAGGCCAGATGGCAGATTTTTTTTGGGGGGGGGGGGGTGATGTGCGATAAACCGTGTTGGTGGATGGGAGTGCTGGAGGACTGACCTATGCAAACATTCTCATCGTCCAGCTCTGCTGAGGCATTGCGGTAGTATCCAAGCTTGCACAGCTGGCAGTGTTGCCCTCTAGTGTTGTGCTTACAGCTCACGCAAATGACGGTGTTTAGCACCTCGAGGTAACTGCAGCGATTGGAGTGACTGAAGCATTCACAGTCTTGCAAAAAGGGGAGAGAGATGTGGCTATGTTTAGGGTAAGTGTGTGCGAGTTGCGGCGGCGCTGCAGAAGAGGGGCACCATGGCATGCGAGGTTTGGATGGTCTGAAACAGCGGAAGGGTGGCAGGCACTGCCATGGATGCAGCCAGTGGTGTTAGATGTACGATCACCTTAAGATGAATGGAGAAGCGGTGTTGTTATTAGAGAGTTCGCCTCGAGCACACCACAGCAATGAAGAGGAAAATAAGAACAGGAATGTTACATGGAAATCAAACACGAGTAGATGTAAGTTTCAAACTCGGCAGAAATGCGATTGCACATGCGATTTGAAATTTACATCCACAGTATTTATATTCTATTGCTCATGGAGAGTTGTCTCAAATAAATGATGGAAGGGTGTAGTGAAGGAGCTGGAACTTTCAAACATGATAATAAAACAATGGCTTCTATTTTCTATGCCCCCGAAATAAAGCCTCTCAGGTTGAAAATGGGTACACAAACTGTATCCTCTCCAAAGAACTACTGCCATAAAAATGAAAGACAAAGCACTTTTTTTCAGTATTGATTCTGTCAGCTCCAAAATGAGAAATAGCACAACCAAATCAGAAATAACTTCCTATCTATTTCCCCACAGCCTCCAAAGAAACCAAACAACGTTTATCCAGGACCCGCAAGGAGTCTGTCCTAGTTTCAAAGTGAAGTTGAATCTAAATGCTCGGATGCTGCTCTTGGCATAACATAACAAAGTGGTGCCCTGACCTGCCAGGGACACTTGGTCAACCAACTGGCCAGCACCCTCAATCCAATGGGTCTGACAAATCTTCTCGTTCATAAAGCCTCCGCGTCCTTCCCTCCTGAGATGATTCCAGGGCTTTCAGGAGAAATGGAGGGATTCTCATTATCAACATCTGGATTGAGGTCAGGCCTCCTCAGCAGCCTTTTCCCCTGTCCCCCGACTGGAGTCGAGACAGACATATCTCCTGTAAAGCGATCTCTAAAGCTGCCTGGATATGTCAATCATTTTGTCTGAAAAATGTTTTAGAGGGCCCACTTTAGCAAAAAAATTGACAGGCTTCTCGCCTGTGAGCCACAGTGGAATTATATCAGATTCAATGTTCTCATCCAAACCCGGATCAGCAACATTGACTGTATACAACACATTAATCCGACAGAGATGCTTCCCCTTCTGATTCATTAAGTAAAATCTTTGTCTCCTCAAATTTCAAAGACTCTTGCCCCAAAAGCATTTGGGACAGAGTTTCCATGCTGATTTAGGATGGAGTTAATTATCAAATTAATAATAATAACAAATATAATAATTAAATTAAACAAAGTAAATACGATAAAATACATTTTTACTGGTACATCTTGGTACTTTGCAAAGTGGGAAAAGTAAGGTAAGGGATAGGTGTTCTGCAAATACAGAAAGTACAGGACTCACTCTGGATTCATTCAAGGGATGGTGGTGGGGGGTAATTCGAACGACATACACTGACACAGAGTAGTGAGAGGATATGAATCGAGTCCTCCTACCTCTCTTACTGTTTGCAACTTGTACAGACGGAACAGTTGACAAAGCAACTTGAGGAGCTACTGGACAAAATAAAGACAAAATGAATCAAATAAAAACATATTAAATCAACAGAAACCCTAAATTATAATATGAACATTACCTAATGTTTGTACCAAATGAAGAATGAAGTTGACAATAAAACAAGAATGCAGACTATTTAAATCCTGTTTCTCTGTCATACAATAAATTATAAAAATAGACACAAAAAGAACACAAATTTGCACAGCGCACATTTCATTCCTTGCAGCTGTTGTGGTTTGGAAGTTTTCAACGGCTCTGAAAAAGAAAAAGCCTGCACTGCTGGCAGAAACTGCTCAGCTGGCATTAGCGTAGTTGAGCTTCCCAGGCTTCTTGTGTGAGAGCACGCAAGGCTTAGATCCCTAGTCCCGCTGCCAGTCCGACACAACAGCAGAACAACAGGGCTCAGAACAATCCCAAAGTTATCAGCTCATCATGCATTCACAAGTCAACCCAAGTTGCAATGAGCACTATGTCCTTTACTAACCTCCAGCCCCCAATTCAATCAAAACCACTGTTTATTCAGACCTGCTGTTTGCATGATGTTTCTCTTTGAACATCTTTCTGCACAATGTATTAACTTGAATCTGTATAACTACAACAGCCATGAAAACTCCCCAGCAGGGCTGAGAAAAGATTGAGAGGGCCCAAGAGAGTGCGCCATTCCTAATTAAAATGGAGGGCATAATGCTTTAAATCATCTTTGTGTATGTCTTTATAGCTGTTCAGCTTGTTTCTTAGAAATGCTGATTGCTCAAACATCTCACAGCTTTCAGATATGTCAGAAACTCGTACGTAAAAGAGAAAACGCAAAAAGAACATGTTTGTCCATCTGGAATGAGTCAGTATACAACAAATATACAAAAAGACTAGCTGTCAGCAAACTTCTGCTGGATCTATTTCACTCTTATAGCAGTCTAAAAATTGTTCTTTGAGTCAGATTAAAGGAAGTTTTATCCAAGTTGAAAAATATACCCTACCTTGATTTCGGTTAGCGACACCTAGGGATGAAATGTTCTGCCGAACTGCATGCAAGCAGGAGAAATCAGGTGTTAATTTAATGCACTGGCTGTCGGATGTCAGATGCACTAGAACGGGTCCATTTTTGTACACATAAACAGCTACACACATCTCCAGATGGGTCATTCATAAAGTTGGCTCGATGAGAACAAGCAACCGATAGACCAATCACAGGTCATCTCTAGAGATTGTATGTAATTGAGCTGTGTTTTGTGGCTTACTCTATATTAATACATGGGAATGACGGCTGACAGAGATGAAGGGGAATTGTGTCAGTCTTTCGGATGCACCATGTGAGACTGGATTGTGCACATGTGTAATCATGGTTGCTTGAGATACTTGGTTAATTCATCAAATTGATTCATTTGAATTGTGCTTCTGGATGAAAAAAGCTGACAATTGAAATGATGATTTGATGGGAATATCCTCATAATTACATACAATTCATTTCCTTAGATGAGGAAATATTAAGACTGGGAATGGGGCAGTCTCTCAGTCAATCTCAGAGGCAGCACTAAAGCGAAAGGACCAAACCAAACGTTCCTTCCATCCAACACAAACATGGTTGAGTCCCTTATGTGCTGCTTCATGGTTGACCTCTGTGTGGGCAAAGTGTGTAAAACGAGGACAGGGTGCAGGAATTCCAGTGAGGAAATTCGATTTCTTTTTCCACCAGGGACATAGCATGGTGGTTGGGGACTCGGAATGCATGCAGACACAGGTTACTGACAGAGGAAACCAATCTTGAAGACCCATTATGAAATGGCCTCTATGTCCAATCACATTGGGAGAAATGACTCTTTTTCCATGTGATTCGGGGAATTCCGTGAAAATAACTATGAGTTTTCAGTTCAAGCTCCAGTAATATTTTATGATAGAAATTAAAGATGAAAAACAAATAGTTATTCTTGTAAGACTAATAAGATAATGTGAGCTGAGGGTGTGTCAACATTGTCAAGTGTTTCTCATTACTTAGATTAGTGTTTGGCTTTTCAGCATCACTTCATCAGTTGAAGAATATTATTATTTTTTGATACTCATTAAAACAAACAAGGGAAAAAAGGAATGTTTTTACAGTTATTCCAAAACGTGATTAGGCTGTAAACTAAAGTAAAAAACTATTTGGATCCATCAAACTAATCTAATATTGGAGAAACACTTCTTTCATGGAAGCTTTCTGTCTTTTTTTGTAATCCAGTTAGACACAAAGAGTGAGCACACTGAAATAAACAACCATTGGAGTTGCTAACAGTTTGGAAGTTATCTGCCCTCAGAATGACGGATGAATCCAGCTGTACTCTTTCATTACATTACTTGACACTCTCACATGCAGAAGCCAGTGTCATGATGCCCATGGGACAACGTTGAGCACTTTATTATTGATATAAAATGTGTTCCATATTACCAAGTGATTAGGAGTGATGCTCATCACATCTGCTCTTAATTAATGTTTTTGTTAGTAAAAATTTGGATAAAAATTGGATAAATAAGAAGTGACAGCTTTTAATCAATGCCATCCCAGTAATGAAATGCAATCCTGTACAGCCAAAATCTCATGTTAAAATATTAATTTTGCTTTAATGCCTGCATTAGGCAATTCTGGCAGGTTTAATAAACTTGAAATAGAATTGGGAAAAGTCAATAAAGAATTCAATTACCCTCAAGCAACTCTGAGGAAACTGCAGTGTTTTCTTTTTCAGTCTCGGGCAAAACATCTGTCCTCAAGGACACTCTTTACAAGCTCTCTCTCTATAGTTTTTGTGAAAGGGAGAAAATGGTGTTTATAATTGTTATAGTGATGGTCAGGGGACAGTTTTTATGGCTTCAGCTCTGTTTTGGTGATAATGTATCATCAAACTGTTCGGGACCCTAGTTGTACTGTGAGTGTCTCATCTTTGTGTCTTTCTGGATGGAGGTGTGTAAATTCACCATGAGGAACAGTGAGTGGATGTTCATGGTACAGTAGCATGTTTGAGGGTGGTCTGATGATTGAATAAGAAATAATGGAGTGAGCCCATGCAGAAATGGCACGGCACAGGCCATGCTAACCAGCCAAACGCAAAACACACTTGAGGAGAGAAGGAGAGGAGGAGAGGGAAGTGTCCACTTGGTTTGACGTACATTTCTGATTAAAAGTGCAACTTATAGTGCAAGTATTATTTGTTCACAAATTTTTTCTCAACAAATGTTCATTGGTAACACTATAATGTATGTATAAATCCTTATCAACTCCAGTAATCATTCCAATGTTCATTATTGAATATTTGATTTGTGCTATGTTATTCCATACACCTGTGATATGCTACACCAATCTATCCAAAGAGGAAATGTGTATATTTGTCCTGGAACCAAGAGAAGTGAAGCGTGTGGAAATATTCAGGCCTCTACATGCATTCTGACTTGTTCAATATGTGGCTCTAGTTTTCACATTCAACCTCCCTGCATCTGTAACTCTATCTGTCTGCTGGCTTATGAGGCCCCTGGCAGGACCAGCTAATACCAGATATTACCTGCATTTCTCCCTTTCTACTTTGGAGATCCTGAACTGCTTCTAAGCCGCTGTGGCATTTATGTGGCAAAACTGCTGTTTTCTAGAAATAGTTTACCTTAACCCTGTTCTAATTAACTTCCAAACCAATCACATTAGGTTGCACAGTTTATATTCAATAGATCCAGTGCAAATCAGAAATTGACGTTTAACCAGAAGTGGACTTGAGGTAAAGTGAGAAGCAAAGCTGTTTATCTCGCACTTCCTGTTGATTTAGATCTATGAGTTTGTTTACTTACTAACTGGACCAACGCTATTTGGCAGACCTAGAAGAGAGATGAGAGAAGAGATCATATTAGCAACAGTAAAGAACACTAGCAATAGAATCAAATAGAAATGTTAAAATGTTATAAAAAAGTGCAATTATGTATTTTTGTAAAGAAATGAAAAGCAATTATTACATTCAATATTTGTTCCATAAAAATATACATAAATGAATAAATCATAACAAATTAAATATCAATAATATATAGAAATAAATATGTGTAAAAACATGCAATGCACATAACATGTAATCTTGTTTTTATGTTAAAAAATGTTTGTAGTGTACTGCTGGACTATCTCTCACTATACTTGCTACAAAACCTGAACAAATAAACAACCTTGATTACCATTTCAAACAATTGATGACAGCAGAGAACATCTCTAGGATAATTCATAAAAAACAGAGAGCAAATACAAAAGTAGGAACATGTTCAAGTATTATAGCTGCATTACTAATAAATAAAAATAAACCAAAAAAGGCGAGGTATAAGAATTAGTGTTATGTTGCAAACAGAACATTTGGAGAGCAGTGAATGGAGGATTTTCTTTGAACGATGGAGAACTCTTAGAGACAACGCTCTGGTGGCAGAAAGAGAGCTGAACTTACACCCCTGCCATGTGCCATCGATCTAGTGTGTGGCATCTAATCACTCTCCCTGATCTCTGCTTCATAGGGACAGTTAAGAGTCAAATTTATGACCTTTAGAAAGAGGGTTGAGAAATCACTAGGAAACTAGGCACCTCCAGGCACCTCCAACGAATGTGTGTGAAGACTGAGACAGAAAGAGGGAACGTTGTAGAGAGGACAACTTGCATAGGGAAACATAAACTCTAACATCATGCTTTGGTATTCACATCTATTCTGCCAATACCAAAGAGAGTCCCCTTTCATTAATGAAATCAAGAGAGAAATCTTTCACACTTCACAGAAGACTTCATGCAAACTCAACTGTATATGCAAACTAAAGCACATGGAAGTTTAACTTACTGCTTTGTTTAATTAAAAAAAAAAAAAAAATGTGTCCCCCAAAATTATTAACTGGCCCCTATAGCACCCCCTAATAGAAGCTTGTTTCCGCCACTGAATAAAAAATGTAATTTTTACATTGTAAAAAGTTAATTGCGAGTTTTTATCTCACAATTCTGAATTGCGTGATTTAAACTTGCAATTCTTTTTTCCCCTCAGAATTGGCTTTATAACTTGCATTTCTGACTTTATTTTATATATTTTATTTCTCGCAATTCTGAGAAGAAAAAAAATATATCGCATTTATATTTTAAATTGCTTTATTCTGTGGCGGAAATAAGCTTCCATACCCCCATGTGGCCTCCTGGGGGTCCCAATAGCCCAGTTTGAAAACCCCTGCTTTAGAGTAAAGGTTTACTATTTTTATATATATTGCAACAATGCAATAGAACAAAATTCTTTAAAATATTATATATACGATAATCTGGTTCCGAGATACAGTAAGGATTGGCTTTCAATGCAAATCTATGAGATTTTTTTTTACTTGAACGTCATCATGGCAAAATGACGGCTTATATTGATGCTGCATCTGACACCACAGAAACAAATAGAGATGTCTCTATATACTCTAAACAGCATCAACAGTGTAACACAGCACCTCTCATAGCACACTGTCCGCTCTCTTTGCTTTAAATACAGTCAGGCTTTTAGTCATGGTTCACATTCATCCTCACGATTCATGTAAGTGCTATACAACCTCATTTTTAATTTATTTATTTATTCACCTTCTCTTTTGAGTTGGACAGTCGTCCGCCTGAGACGGACGCAAAATATCATGTGTCATATCATTAGATTACCTTTCAATCACAGCGGTTTTGAGCCCCCCTCACCTGCTGGAACTCTCCATTATGTCAGAGAGCAGGAATCTAATTGTGAAGCCTGATGCAGAAACACATTAGGCTGCTTATGTTTATTGCACACTCCATTGATTTTTACCATCTGAACTTCTGCACTCTGGGGTCACTCGAGTCTCTAGGATCAACTGATGATGGGCAGGAGTGTGTGTGCTAAATGAATATACACTCACCTAAAGGATTATTAGGAACACCATACTAATACTGTGTTTGACCCCCTTTCGCCTTCAGAACTGCCTTAATTCTACGTGGCATTGATTCAACAAGGTGCTGAAAGCATTCTTTAGAAATGTTGGCCCATATTGATAGGATAGCATCTTGCAGTTGATGGAGATTTGTGGGATGCACATCCAGGGCACGAAGCTCCCGTTCCACCAAATCCCAAAGATGCTCTATTGGGTTGAGATCTGGTGACTGTGAGGGCCATTTTAGTACAGTGAACTCATTGTCATGTTCAAGAAACCAATTTGAAATGATTTGAGCTTTGTGACATGGTGCATTATCCTGCTGGAAGTAGCCATCAGGGGATGGGTACATGGTGGTCATAAAGGGATGGACATGGTCAGAAACAATGCTCAGGTAGGCCGTGGCATTTAAACGATGCCCAATTGGCACTAAGAGGCCTAAAGTGTGCCAAGAAAACATCCCCCACACCATTACACCACCACCACCAGCCTGCACAGTGGTAACAAGGCATGATGGATCCATGTTCTCATTCTGTTTACACCAAATTCTGACTCTACCATCTGAATGTCTCAACAGAAATCGAGACTAATCAGACCAGGCAACATTTTTCCAGTCTTCAACTGTCCAATTTTGGTGAGCTCGTGAAAATTGTAGCCTCTTTTTCCTATTTGTAGTGGAGATAAGTGGTACCCGGTGGGGTCTTCTGCTGTTGTAGCCCATCCACCTCAAGGTTGTGCGTGTTGTGGCTTCACAAATGCTTTGCTGCATACCTCGGTTGTAACGAGTGGTTATTTCAGTCAAAGTTGCTCTTCTATCAGCTTGAATCAGTCGGCCCATTCTCCTCTGACCTCTAGCATCAACAAGGCATTTTCGCCCACAGGACTGCCGCATACTGGATGTTTTTCCCTTTTCACACCATTCTTTGTAAACTCTAGAAATGGTTGTGTGTGAAAATCCCAGTAACTGAGCAGATTGTGAAATACTCAGACCGGCCCGTCTGGCACCAACAACCATGCCACGCTCAAAATGGCTTAAATCACCTTTCTTTCCCATTCTGACATTCAGTTTGGAGTTCAGGAGATTGTCTTGACCAGGACCACACCCCTAAATGCATTGAAGCAACTGCCATGTGATTGGTTGATTAGATAATTGCATTAATGAGAAATTGAACAGGTGTTCCTAATAATCCTTTAGGAGAGTGTATATCCATGAGGATTTTTCAATTTTTCCTGTATCTGATTTTACATGTTAGGTTGTCATCTTTTATGCTATCGTCTGTTTAACACACCTGAAATGATTGAATGACCTTTTTCTACACTGTCAGAATTTTTTTTTGCAATAATTGTACCTTTAGTAGCTTACTGGCTTATAGTGTTAAGTGTTTCTATAATATATAATAATAATAATCATTATTATTATTATTCATTTGTGTGTGCATGTTTTTGTGACATATCAGGACACAAATGTGTATAATGACATGGGTATGACACAGGTATTACAAGGAGAGGGTGCCTTATGAGGACATTACCCCATGTCCCCATTTTTCAAAAGGCTTATAAATCATATAGAATGAGTGTTTTTTTTAGAAAGTAATAATGTGCAGTTTCCTGTGATGGGTAGGTTTAGGGGTAGGGGTAGTGTAGGGGGATAGAAAATACGGTTTGTACGGTATAAAAACCATTACTCCTATGGAATGTCTCCACAATTCACAAAAAACAAACATGTGTGTGTGTGTGTGTGAGAGAGAGAAAATGATCCATATTACAGAAATAAAACAATGCAAATATTACAAAATGTGACATACTGTATGGTGACCGGGAGTGGACATGTCCGGTTCACTTAGTTTTGTCGTGGCCATGACATATTAACTTGTGGGAACGTGATAATGTGTCGTGGCCATGAGATAATAATTTGTGGGAACATCATATTAACATATTAATTAAATGTGATAAGTTTTAGGAGATCATTTTGTTGTGGCTTATGATTCTATGTTGAGGTAACAACATATTTTTGACTTCTTTATGTTAAGGGAACGGCATCTATTTGTCATGGCCACAAGTTAAATGCGTAAACATCCTGCGCGACCATAGCAACCTGGAATTATCAGAAATGGATAGGCCTATAATAACATTCATTTTTAATGAAGAATGACAAAATAAGGGCAGCATTAAGAAATGATTATATTAACCTATATTATAGTCTCATTTCAGAACACCACTGCATGCCACTGATATGCATATATACTGAATATTTCGAATCGCTTTAGCGGTACTTTGATGTCATACACTGATAGGTAGAGGTTGAACGACTTCGAAAAAAAGTCGGCATTTATGTGATTAAAGTCAAGTCGACTAGTCACTGATGATGTCATTAATGAACAAACAAGCCTGATCCTCGAGCTGAGACTCGAATGCTGGTCTTAAAGCGGGAATTGTGCACAGCTACGGAATATGACAGTGCTGCGCACGAGGATATTGCTCCTACATAACAGCTTATTTTTATCAGTTCTTTTGTCTTTGGGTCATTACATTTCTCACAGATTTCTGCTCGTACTAAATCAGATACAGATAAAGTAAAGATTACATTTACATGAATGCATTAGTGAGAGAGTGACTGCATGTGAATTCATTCTAAGCTATTTTATTGATAAATCACAGAACAGTGTTGACTACATTTCTGCGCAACTGAATGTTTCTGTGTGCGTGCGATCTGCATGTGATGTGTGCGCTGTCTGTATGTGTATGCGTTACAATGCAGCAGCGCATTAGTTTAGAACAGCGATTAACTTGCGTGTACAATAAGCCGTTTATAACTTGCCTTCACCCGATCAATTTTGAGCATCCAGATGGTATAATTAAACATATCTTGTGGAGCGCTCTTTGAGTATGCATTTATTTGTCATTTTAACTGTTGGAAACAGAGCGTAAAAGTGGACTTCAAAGATTTCTTATCCTGTTGTGCCCTCTATAGGCAATGATCAGTGACTAATCGATGACAAGTTTAAAGCGTCATGGCAGAACATTAAAGTTGACTAGTCTGTGCAACCCCTACCAAACGGTCTGTACAGCGCTGCTTCAAGTCGAACACACCTATTTACTTCATTCCTGAATGAATTAGCCATTTGAACGAATGAATTAATGACTCAATGACTTACTCATTTAGATATTTACCTCAAGCTACTGACAGTTTTAGTTGTTTTGTTTTTTTTAGAGTAGGCAATCATTTCGTTAAAAAAATAATTAAATTTCTTTTGGATAGTTTGCCCAATAATTTAATAAATTATTTTTATTTACATTTACTCACCCTCTTGTCGTTTCAAAACGGTATGACTTTCTTTCTTTTGCGGAACGTAAAAGAATATATTTAGAAAAATGCTGGTAAACGAACTGTTTTGTTTATTTCTAAAACAACTTTTTGTCTATTTGATGCTTTTCTGTCTATTTGATGCTTTTCTATTTGATGCTCTATTTGATTAATAGATTAACAGTTTTGATCGCTTGACGCACACACACACACAGATATATATATATATATATACACTCACCTAAAGGATTATTAGGAACACCTGTTCAATTTCTCATTAATGCAATTATCTAATCAACCAATCACATGGCAGTTGCTTCAATGCATTTAGGGGTGTGGTCCTGGTGAAGACAATCTCCTGAACTCCAAACTGAATGTCAGAATGGGAAAGAAAGGTGATTTAAGCAATTTTGAGCGTGGCATGGTTGTTGGTGCCAGACGGGCCGGTCTCAGTATTTCACAATCTGCTCAGTTACTAGGATTTTCACGCACAATCATTTCTAGAGTTTACAAAAAATGGTGTGAAAAGGGAAAAACATCCAGTATGCGGCAGTCCTGTGGGCGAAAATGCCTTGTTGATGCTACAGGTCAGAGGAGAATGGGCCGACTCATTCAAGCTGATAGAAGAGCAACTTTGACTGAAATAACCACTCGTTACAACCGAGGTATGCTGCAAAGCATTTGTGAAGCCACAACACGCACAACCTTGAGGCGGATGGGCTACAACAGCAGAAGACCCCACCGGGTATCACTCATCTCCACTACAAATAGGAAAAAGCTCACCAAAATTGGACAGTTGAAGACTGGAAAAATGTTGCCTGGTCTGATGAGTCTCGATTTCTGTTGAGACATTCAGATGGTAGAGTCAGAATTTGGCGTAAACAGAATGAGAACATGGATCTATCATGCCTTGTTACCACTGTGCAGGCTGGTGGTGGTGGTGTAATGGTGTTGGGGATGTTTTCTTGGCACACTTTAGGCCCCTTAGTGCCAATTGGGCATAAATGCCACGGCCTACCTGAGCATTATTTCTGACCATGTCCATCCCTTTATGACCACCATGTACCCATCCTCTGATGGCTACTTCCAGCAGGATAATGCACCATGTCACAAAGCTCGAATCATTTCAAATTTGTTTCTTGAACATGACAATGAGTTCACTGTACTAAAATGGCCCCCACAGTCACCAGATCTCAACCCAATAGAGCATCTTTGGGATGTGGTGGAACGGGAGCTTCGTGCCCTGGATGTGCATCCCACAAATCACCATCAACTGCAAGATGCTATCCTATCAATATGGGCCAACATTTCTAAAGAATGCTTTCAGCACCTTGTTGAATCAATGCCACGTAGAATTAAAGCAGTTCTGAAGGCGAAAGGGGGTCAAACACAGTATTAGTATGGTGTTCCTAATAATCCTTTAGGTGAGTGTATATATAGCAGTGTGTGGGACATTCCTTCTATTCATATTTTAAACAAATACTTCCTTGATTTTGTGCAAATCCACCTTTCCATAAATTAATAAGACCCTTTTCTCACAATCAAGCAATTATGCTGTCAAAATACACCTACAATGTTGTATGAACCTGCACAGAATGATAAAGAATAGACAGTCTCTTGGGGGAAAAATCCACCCACACACACCTAAACACATGTTATACTGACAGTTAATTTTTCAGGCTTCCTCCCAGAGGTTGACGGGACGTAATTAACCCAACCTGGGCAAGATACCAGATCTGTCCTGCCCTACATAACACACTCACTCGCCTGCCAAGTCATCCAGCTTGAGGGATTCCCGCTGGACAGCATGAAAATTTCGACTTGCCTTTTTTCTCATTTAAAAGCCAATCTGTTCCTTAACTGCCCACTTCCGTCGCCAGTGAAAGGACAAAACTCTCTATGATGCTTTATTTCATGTTTCACGCTGGAAACAGAGCTAGTTGAATTGCTGGTGGCCTCATTATTGTTGTTCTAGTAGAAAAAATCCTGACCTTCACAGAGTCTCATCTGTTTGCTTTTTCCATTCACCTGGACATTCCAGCAAAGCTTATCTACAAAATTTCTACCCTAGGCAAAGTTTGTAATTACTATCCCTGGCCACTTGCACCTCCTGGCCATCCATCATCCGTTTTTTACACGGATGTGAGCCGTGACATGCACAAGCAACCGTGTGGCTCAAAACGGAAGGAAATGTGACAATCCACACCGGTGGAACTTGTCGGCCAACCTCTGCTACAGTAACGGCACCTCTATCTGAATGTCTTACATGGCAGAGTGAATAGTTTTGTATGGGAGATGGCAAGTATGAAAAAGTGCCTGCGATGAGTCACAGTCACAGTTAAGATTCTGGGAATGCGACACACGGAGGAAAATCCTGTGATGGAAGAAACAAATATTTGAAAGAGAGATTACCGTTGCGGCAGCACAGAGAAAGATGTGGAAAAGGCAGAGTAAACAAACCAGGTCTCATGGGGGAATAAGGAGAACATAACCCAAAACAAAGAAAGAGAAAAAGATAGAAAGAGAGAGGAAGTGTAATATGCTTTCGGAGTTGACACTACAAGAGTCAAGATGGAAATGGTAACCGTGGTGGTTGTGGAGGATATGCAGCCAGGGTGGAGATGTTAAAATGAATAATTAGATAACACAAATGGTACAAAATAACTCTCCTCTTCTGGGAGAAGACAAGATGGCCACCTGGCCCTTGAGATAACACTAATTAGAGCATCCGTACGGCAGTGGAATGAGGATCGAGGACACGCTTAATTACACTTCAAGATCGTTCATGTTACAAAACAAGAAAAGCAAACATCTTCTACAGGACTGAGCACGTTCTAAGGCTGGAACTGTCTTCCTCACTTCCTCCTTGAGTGTATGTTCTTCCTATAAGAAAGTTTGCTGAGGCTGGCAGGTGGGGGAGGAAGGGTACAGCTGTTATAGTTTTAGCCCAGGAACGAACCATTTGATTCAAGGACGCCGAACAACGGCAGGCGAACACACTGACATCTGGCAGCCCTTTACTTATGTACACTAATTAAAAAACAAAACCAGCCATCAGTCGTACACTACGGCACCGCTGATAATAATTTACTCTCATTGCGACTGTCATCTCCAGATGTGTTGGGCTGTCTTCGCTAGCTGGGCTGAACAGAAGTAAATGAGGTATTATGAATCTCCTCCCTCGGTGGATCTCGCTCAAGCATGATTTCCATGGCTCCTGTTGTATGCTGAGTGGAATTTTGTATCCAAATAATTAAATGTTAAAAAGCTGTAAAATCAATAAGTCGCATAAAAGCGTATATCATGTTCAGCTTTTATCCTCACGGACTGGAGCTGAGGTCAATGAGGAGCGATAAAAAACGTTACTGAAACTGTGTCGGGACACATCTCTTTCTTTAAGTGCTTTGATCGTGAGTAATTTACAAGGCCAGACCGGTTTGATTTGAAGTTTCATTTGCACAGTTTAATCCTGCCAGGACAAGAGGAATTAGTCAGTTCTCTGTACAGAAGTGCTGTCTTAAACCACAGAGTATTACTCAGCAGAGACGTGGAAAACAATTAGCATTGGTTGTTAATCCTCCCATTTTTAAACGCTAACAGGGGCTTGCTGATCTAATGTGTGTGAACCATACCAAATGCCATTGCTGCGCTTGGGAAATTGCAGGCACAGTGCAGATCAGACCTTATTTTGACTCGCGTCATGAAACCCTACATCAATCTGATAACCCATAAAACACACAAACATTACTCAAGTTTAAGAAGGCATTTTAGATTCAGATCAGCACGGACCAGAACATTGTGTGTGAGTCGCGTTGCCGCCTTTTCCAGGAGGGAGAAAATGGGGGCGCCCTCATCACTTCCCCTCTCTTCGAGAGCAGAAATGGTCTGTCACGGCTAATTCTCGAACTGATCGCTCTCCGACTCGCCGTTCCGATGTGAAGCGAGAACCTAGCCACTTCCCAGAAGTCTGAGCACGCTTTGGCGAAGACTGATATCCAACACTCTTTCCTCAATCTCAAGCTCTTTTCTTAAATTGTCTGACCCACTCGGACTAAGAGGAACTACTCTGCCCTCCACTGACACAAAAAAGGAGAGCTAACACTATATACTATAAATGACCAAACTACAAATTACTCATTATTTAAATTAGTAAAACGGCAGTCAAGATACCTGTATCTATTTAAAAACAATGTATTTAATATATAAAATAAAAATAGAAAATGCTATTTTTTAAAAGTGCCAATTAAAAAAAATAACTGTTGAAAGCATTGCAATGAACAGTAGCAATTATTTAACTAAATATTTTGCTTCAATAAAAAGAAGACATAAAATTCCATGAAATGCGAGAGCAACACACTGTTAGCAGTGTTTTGGATTATTGCCTTTTCTCACTCTGTTGCATATGCAAATAATCTGAGTAAAAAAAAGCACTATAATGCAACTCGTAGAAAAATGCTGCTAGTTTTAATTAGTTACTCCGTTTGTCTCCTTTGCCCTACCGCATGGTGTCAAGCACTGTTGTAAAATCAGCTGCAATTGGTTTTAAAATGACAAACGGCCTTTCTTCTGTCTGAAATATTATTATTGTTTAATCTAATTATTTTGAATCCAAAAGGAATGATCTAAGAGCCTGTCTTTTACAGCATTATTATGTTATGGATTTATCTCTCTCCTCACACAGGACCATAATAAGGGGTTTAAGGTGAGGCTGTGTTTTATAGTGGGTTCAGACGAGTCTGTGTTGGCTTTTTTTTAATAATGTCCTGTCAATCTCAGTCCTTCAAAACACTCCACTGGCTCCTAGAGAGTCATGAGGTACAACAGCTGCCAGGAGGCACACGTTGCTCCACTCATACACATGCATGCTCACACGCACACACGCACGTACACACACACACACAGGTCTGGTTTACAATCTTTGTGGGGACTTTCCATAGACGTAATGGTTTTTATACAATACAGACTGTATATTCTATCCTCTTTTTTTCCCAAAAAACGAATTCTGTATGATTTATAAGCTTGTTTCCTCATGAGGACCTCAATTTAGGTCCCCACCGTGACACGGGTCCCCATGAGTCTGTGTGCATTCTGGTTAAAGTCCCCACCGGGATAGAAAAACATGTACACACACACACACACACACAAACCTTCTAACCTGCTGAAGACTGAAAAGAAAGTTTTGGCATGCACACAGTTTCTGTGCATTCTAAGGTCATATCTGTGATATGTGCTGCTGCTTTTGTCCCAGAAGCATATGGTGAGTGCTAGTTTATTTCTGGGCAAACATTCTGTGTGTTGGATTGAAGGCTCTGTCTCCTGCCATTTGAAATAAACTGCAGTGGTGGTGTAGTCCCCAGGCTTACAGACAGCACTGGTTTTCTAAAGGCTAACTGTCCTTCTGTTATAGTTCTAGCATTTGACATGCGCTGTGTTCTGTGAAAGAAAGGTCCTACAAGTGTTCTGCATCTTTCTGAAGGGTAAACAATCCTTAAAGGGATAGTTCACCCAAAAGTGATTTTACTCACCTTTTTTTATTTTTTTTATTTCCATAGACAAAAACAACTGAAACCTAATTCAAAATATCTAATTTTGTGTCTTGCAGAAGAAAGTAATTACAGGTTTGGAATGACATGATGGTGAGTAAATGATGACAGCTTAATGTAATCGGTTGCTTAATCACTTCCATGATGGTAATACCAAGGTATTCTCTTAAGTACCCTGAATGTAAATATAATATATTAATATGGCATATGGTAATCATACAGTACCATAGTGGGTTAAAAGTTTCATTTAAAACTAGAAATCAAATGGAAATAAAAAAGTTTATGATTTTAAAAAAATGTAATACAGCAAAAAGTGATGTAATCAAAAATAGTAGAAATATTTATATAAATCGTGTTGTGTAACACGATTGTGTAATTATTATATTACACAAATCTGTGGAGTTCATACAGCTCAAATGCTGCTGTCATTAATGCTAAAGAAGGACATAGTAAATAGAAATTCATATTAACTTCTCACTGAAATGGTTACTCTCAGTCTGATAATATAATTTATAATTAAAAAAAACTATTGTGTTAAATTAGAAAATTGCAAAATAGAAGTAATTTTTTATGGTCTGAGACCCACTTTCAGTACTATCACATTACTATGGATAACAATACCATGGTACCACCATTTTTGGACTTGGTCACTGCATCTGTAGTAAAGAATAATGAACATTTAGTTGGTAATTCAACAAAAGTAAATCAAATATTTAATATGTCTGATAGCCCTTCTTAAAGTTGAGAAGTGACTGTGATGTGTCAGAGTTCCTGTGAGGACCTGGTTTTAAATTGAAAGTAGGGTAATGGCTTCTGGGGAGACACCATGAGCGCATTGTGAAAGGTAGGACAGCAGCAAGAGAGATGGTTTATGGTCAGAGTAAAAGGACATGTGAGCCTTGTTATCCACAAACATAGAGCCTATATTGTTCTTTCCAGTAAGTGGAATGGGAATGTGTGTGTGTATACTCACAGATATTTGCTGTGCCCTTGGGGATGGGAAGATAGGATCCAGCGCTCCAAGCTCTGGCCTGATAATTCCTCTTACAGCGGCCACAGTCAGGCCCCGTAGTGTTGTGCTCACACTCGCAAGTCAGTTTCTCTTTGTCAAAGATGCAGCTGTTGGCATGAAGGTTGCACTTGCACCTGTCACAGTGAAAAAAAAGGAAATAAAACATATGCCCTTGTGGATTTTCAATTGTGGAGTTCAATTACACCCGAGAGGGGGGGAAAAATTGGAACCAGCACTTAGAGACCAGAGTGACCTTGTAAATCATTTGCATTTCAAGTAAACGTGTATCTGCACGTGGAGGTATTCTGAAGCTTCCAGAAAGTGACTTCAAAACCTTGCACACAGTGTCAAGGATTCTGCAAAATCCACATAATTATTTTTCTGTTTTCTGTTTCTGTTTTCTCGATAGATAGGTTATTTATAATTATCCCACTGGAAAATAAATAATTACAGACAGGTCACACTTTCAATAAGAGAAAGAAAACAGTTAAATAATCTAACAAAAAATACTATATTAGGTATATGTTGTACATATATTAAGTATATGTTGCACATCTAACATATTCACAGTTCTTAACATCTACAGATTTTTTACTATATATATGATGTATAATATCAATAAATACTGAAGCTCATGTGTTTTTAATCCTCAGAGGAAGTCATGTTTTAAATGTTGGTTATACAATCACTATGGCCACTGAGGACAACCCCCATGCAAGTACTTGTCTCACATACACACTTTGCAGGGAGGTTTGCTCTCCCCAGTTTCCTCTCTAAGCACGAAAATTGATTTTGTATGCAGAAAGGCAAAATATGGATATTTCTGTGACACAGCAGTACTGATGTAAAGAAATGTGATGCAGTTAAGTGAAACTGTTCTACAGCTAGAATAGAGTAGCTTAACTTGTTTATATGTGCGCATCTGTGTTTTTCAGTTCGCCTGCAATTATGTAAATGAAATTGACCATTACTTGCACAAATATTTCTTGAACTCATAAACTGAACAACAATTGTTTTAATCTTTATCTGTATCATAATCATAATCTTTAATTATAATAAACAATATGGTCCCACTTTATATTAGGTGTCTTTAACTACTATGTACTAACATTTAAATTAATCATTTGATACAATGCACTTATTATGTACACACATATTTTTACATTGTACTTATATTATTATTAATTATTATATTATTATAATTTAAGTAATTAATTTCTTTTGACCCTTTCCTTTTAACCCACCCTTAAACCTACCCATAACACTAAACCAGTCCGTACCCGTGTTTTGCAATACAACATCAACTCAATAAGTACATTGCACTTTTTTTTCTTTTTTTATGCAAGTATATAGTCGTTAAATACACCTAATATAAAGTGTGACTAACAAGATTAAACTACAATTTAATATTTGAATACTATAAACCAGTGTTCCATCCAACATGATTAGGTTTGTGCTTATGTGACTCCAATGAGATTAAGAGAACAAAAAAAAATGTAAAACGGAAATAGAAAAATAGAAAAAATGTATTATGTCATACGTATGGAATGAATAATTACAATGGAAAGTCAAGAAGAAAATTATTTCAGACTTTACTATATTTATAAAGCAATTTATTTTTATATTTATATTTATATGAAGCAAACTCCACCCAGAGGTGGAGGTACCCAGAAGTAACAAATGTATTCAGAGAGCAAAATAAATTAAAACTACTACAAAAATAAAAACTTTCTGAACTGCTCTGGCCCACTTGCCTGCTAATGTAAATGTATTAATGTAAACATTTTATGTAATTATTATAGCTGAAACTATTCCTTGTGGTAATATACAGCAAGTCACATATCCTGTCCATAGATATTACGTTGGAAAATAACCTGACTTCCTTTAAAGTTGCTCAGCATGATTCCAACAGATTAAAGTAACACAGTAAAAAAAAAATCCAAAGCTGATCAGTCACTAGTCTTTGATCTAACTTTTTCCAGACTGAGGCTCCTCATGGATTATGGGCATAACCAGGCTCTTGATGTCTGCCGTCTCTCTTTCTCACACAGGTGTACGGTCTGCCAAGTGTGGGTACAGAGGAGAATTATTAAAACCATTAAAACCGCTGTGTCCGAAGAGATGTGCGTGCAGGGGCTGATAAATGTGATGCACCGAATCACGTTTGGAAGTGACAAATGACTGCTCCGTCCCTGCAGGTAAACACAGGCAGAATAAATGAGGGGGCATTATTCTCCAGACACCCTGATTTGCATCTCATTATCTATAGTGTTTTTTTTATTTAATTTAACAGAAGGGCATGTCAAATCTCAAGATTCTAGGACATCCTCTTTAAAACTGGCACCTGTCAACCAAGCATGAATCTGTTGCTTCTGTGAAATGTCAGCAAGCTTGCACACATAAAATCTCCCACCAAATAATGACATATGATGCAAATTAGTCGCTGATATTATGGTGGGTCATTAAACTGCATATAAACAGCGAGTAATAGACTTATGAGACATTAAAACTACACAAGAGTAAAAAACATAAAAAAACAGGCTGTTTTACAGGAGCATGCAATATTTCCAGTGGGCAATGAATGGCTCACTAGCCTTAACTAACAAGGCAAAACAAAGCCATCGAGCTGCAAGGAGTTAAAGGCATGCATGGCATTCTGATTAGGCCTCCTTGTTCAGTTCAGGTGGAGGTCTCAGATTCCACGTCGCATTTCTTGCAGCTTGACCTTCATATCCTCTTATCACCAGTAACATTTTAATCATGGTGTTGATACGAGGTAGAGCTGTGCTGCTGATGTAATGAAGGGGACACAGCAAGGGCCTGCCGGGTCTCTTTGCCATCGGCATGGTAGCATCGCTAACAGAGACGAAACATTCTCGTTCCAGTCTGGTCACCAGGGGAGATGAGGTGCAATAGCTGCCTCAAGGAGAAGCGCAGTAAAAAAAATATATTTAATTAGACTTTAATGCCAAAGCTGCTCTCCAGGGTTCCACCATAGAAACTGTCTGTCTCAATTTAGCCAGGGCTTTGCCATATTCACAACAAGCACTGCATGTGCATTTTGTTTGTGTGAGTTTCTACAACAGTCTAAAATGTTGTTTAAGGAATAGTTGAACCAAAAGTTTTAATTCTGTCATTATTTGCTCACCTTCATGTCGTTCCAAACCTGTATGACTTCCTGACTTTTGTGGAATTTGACGTTTTGCTGACTGTCCAACCTATTCTTTTCTATCCAGTCAAGCACCCAAATTGACACAAAAGAGCACCACAAATGTAGTCCACACGACATGTGCACTATACTTCAGTCTTTTGAAGTCATAAAAATAGCTTTGTGTGAAGAACAAAAACACATTTTTTATTTACTGGAAATCTTCCCATCCACCATAGCTCTTAAATTTAATCCACGTCTGTGTATATTCAAATTCGAACCTCAATATGTGTTAAAGGTGCTGTATGTAAGAATGACAGCTAGTGGTTGAAATGGGTACTGCAGTCCAAAATATTGTTTGCCCCGCCTCCTCCTTAGACTCGACACGGTTGCCAGTTTGAGGACACACAACAGGAACAAGCGCTACTGACAATGGAAGGCGAGGAAACTTGCACACTGTAAGTTGATAAGTTGATTTTATGGCTGCAGAGGCTTTTTAGGTCGGGTGGAATTTGCAATCTCTGACCCAGTTTGTTTGCTGGCTTCCATGGCAGCAATGCGCTGTGTTTTTCGCCAACTGGCAACCTGTGGTGTTGAAATACTATTGGGTAAATTGGCAATGTGCATTATCGCACAGACCAAAACAAAAACAGACATTCCGACACAGAACGCACATTTCAAAGTAAAATAACTGGCTGCATTGTTTTTCAGACATACATACAGCACCTTTAAGGGACAGCTCACAAAAAAAAAATAAAAAAAAATGTCATTATTTACTTACACTCATGTCGTTCCAAACCTGTATGACAGTCTGTATATTCTGTATATGTTTTGATAAAGTGTTATACAGAATGAAGTAATGCTTACAGGTTTGGGACAACATGAGGGTGAGTAAATGATGACAGAATTTCCATTTTTCACTTGTGTCAAATTGTACAGATGGCTAACATGCTACAAAGAAGAATATGAAGGAGCTTTTGTTCAGACGGCTTTGAATCTATCAAAAAAGTTTAAAGGCTGAATGTCCTCCTTGAAAGGCAGGAGGCAGCACATGCTTATAGTGATTTATTTATTTATCTTTTTTTGAAATACTAGCCTGAAGCATATGAGTCTGTGACCTCCAAAATAATAGAAGCTTGATTGACAATGAAAGCACAAACAACACCGTAGTCTCTCTTTAAATGGTCCCCCTTAAACTGACCTCTTGAAAAAAGGAACTCATCTTCATCAATTCATATCTTATCTGCTCTCGCACCAGTTCAGAAAACCGACAGCAAAACAGCCCCCGTTCTCTAGCCGCCTTGCAGCGTACTGACTTATCAGTGGATAATTATTAGCAATTATCTCCAAATGAAGCTTACACATGCACGGCTAAGCATGCTGATCCAACCAAAACAGGCTGAGCAAAGACAGAATGGCCTGTGTGTGAGCGAAGTAAGTGAAGTAATTATGTTCAATTAAATGTGCAGGTGTTATTGTAATACAGAGAACAAGGTCAAAACTCTCACTAAAATTATTGTTTGCTCATGTCAGTGTATAAAAACCATTGTGCAAATCATTAAGATATGATGAGGCAAATAAACTTTAAATAAATAATAAGAGTGTTGCTGAGTGCTTGGGGTATTGCACAGCTTGAGAAGACTTGGAATATAACGCACAAATCGTATGGATTAATTGAACTTTTTAAATTACTAATTACTTTACTTTTTTAATTAATTGTTTTCCATAGAAGATATAGAATTGGTTTGGTACAACATACCCCTTTTCCGTGTGAGGTCCCGGCCTTTGTTTGTTCTCGAACCGTTCCGCGCATTTCCACTGCAGAAAAGGGGGTTCCGGGCTGGAAAGTTCGTTTCAACTACAGCTCTAAAAACTTGCCCCATTTTAGGGGTGGTGGTGTTATTACTTTGGCGACGCGTCATGCTTCTCACGACACAATTACAGTATACAGCCATAATAGCGCTGTATGACAGACATATTGCATTGCATATTGCATTTCTTTCGTTTTTTCCTATTCACAGACTTGTTCAACTAAATCATGAACTATCTGATATATTCCGATTGTCAAATATGCGGAAGTGAATGTGTTTTGTCACTTAAACACCTTTATAATGATCGCGTTTGTTGATTTATAACGCAAAATGGGTGCCGCCATGTTAGTTTGCACTGCAATTCAGAGAATCGGATCAGTCAGATATTTTGTCACTTAAATTAAAAAGAATAGAGAAACTATATAGTAACTGTACGCAATGTGTATAGGCTGATATCTGATATGAATAAAACACAATATCAAATTATAATTGAAAGGATTATTATTGCTGCTTCCATAGACATCAGTGTGTATTTTACAAACTTTTTTTTTTGCTATTGCCTACTTGTCTGAAACCTAAAATAAACATTATGTGGTGGAAAACACTGAATAGTTGTGATATATGAACAGCACTGAGTGCGTCCTTCTTTGGCTCAGCACTAGCTGAAAAGCAAAAGCACATTTTGGTTAGACTGTTAGCACTGAATGCAAAGTGCTATGGCTCTGAAGTGGACTTGAGTCCCCAAATGTCTAAATGCAGAACTCAGGTCTATAGCCATTCAGGTGTGGTATCTTGGGCTTTTTGAGGAACAATGGCTGCGCTTTTGAAGCAGATGGGAAAACTGCTGTGCAGTGCTGCTTTCAAACATCCAGTTACTTTGAAAAACATTCAAACTAACACATCTTGGCCAGCACAGTGTTACATTTCGATCCTTTATCTTTAAACATCCTTCAGTAATTTTGTTCAGGAGCATCTGAACTTGTTTTCTATTTTTGGAAAATGTTGGCTGAATTTTTACGATGAGTTTGGGTGATGGCATCTATCCATCTATCCATCTATCTAGCTAGAAGAATTCTCCAGATTCGGTTTACTTTACAAAGACATTGCTGCCCATTTTCTTATGGAACTGCATCACCCTTTTCTATATACTTCCCTTCCGCTATGTGTTATTTTATTTTTTTAAATGTCTCTGCACAGCAAGTATCACTAATCAGCCTTTCCCCCCCATCAAGGTAAAGACAAATTTCCCCTTCTCTGTAAAGTGTTTACTTCTCCATCCACTGTAAAGTGATTACTTCAGCCAGTTCTGACTTTGTGATTGGCTGTGAGCAGTAGCGTGTCATAGGCTGACAAGGTGAGGCCTGAGTATCGCACCTCACTCTGAATCTGAGATAAATGAAACAGGGCATCTTGTGTGCTGACTCTAATTGCCTCCTGACAAACACAGACAACTGCTCCGCAGCACAGCACACAAAGTGAAAAGTGGGTGCAATCTCTCCGAGACAGATCTCTGCAACTATTGCTTTTTGCTAAACTGCATGGACTTGACAGCAAGAGAAGTTAGATTCAGGGACAGCTTAATGCTTTGGAGAGCCGAAGATGACCATCTGAGAAACTAACAGATTCCTCTGGGTTCAACTACATGTAACAATACTTATTAAAAACAGTTGGTAACAACTTGCACCACATTAATCCTCTCACTCAACTGCTAATGAGTGACAAACATGACAATTCAAGTGGCCATGGTGGATATTTAATGGATATTCTGTACTTTGAAAAGAGGAATGTGGATGTTGTCTAAGGCTCTAGGGCTCACAATTATTTGACGGCTTCACATTTGCTAAATAACAATGTTAGCAGGATGCAGTGAGGAGCTAAATTGGAATAAATCTGAATGACCCTAAAGCCAAACATTGCCATTGAAATTACAACACTGTATCCACAATTCATTTAACAATTTAAAGAACATTCAGTCGTCCTACTTTTGTTTTGTGCAGCAGCCACAAGCAGATTGTTAATGTAAGCCCCAAGACATTCACATTATTTAGGGGTCAGTGAACTAATCACAAGATAAAGAAAAGCTGGAGAAACTAGAGAGGCAAAATCTATTCTGGGCTAATGCTGCATTCAATTTAACTTGAAAAGTCTGAATATAAAATTTTCTAATTGAGACTTCCTTGGAAACTTGTACCAGGGTGCAGGTGTATGACATCATGCAAAAAAGAGAACTAAGGGCAAAAATGAGTAAATACAAAAATGAGTAAATCAAAGATTTAACAATACATTATAAAACTTTGCAAACATTTAAAGACACAGGCAGGTTTTCTGTTCAAGTATTTCTCATGTAAAACATGTATGAGATATGACAAATACAAGTATGAAGAAGCTTGATCTAAAGAAACAAGTTTAATAAAAATGATAAATCAATAGGCTGTATGAAACGTGTGTATTGTACTGGTGATAATAAAGGCACAGTCTGGGGAGGGTTGTGAGATAAATGTCAAGGAGATTCTGCTAAAATGAAGCAAGAATATTCCTTTCTTTCTCCTTGAGTGTACCTTTACAGGCACCTAAGTGTGTTTCATTTCATTCTAGCACCTTCAATCCTAGAATAAGATTGAGAAGCTAAAATGTAGTATCTATCTATCTATCTATCTACCCTACATTCAAATTTGAAATTATTTTGCAACCACAATTCAAATTCAGGAATAAAATTAAAGTCTAAAAGTCATTTTCAATTCAATTCTGTAGTGAACAAAGGGTAAAACTGAAAAAGGACATTGAAATTGTTGTATAATGCAAAGAAAAAGAGAAAGAAATTCCTATTCATCTATGGAGCCCCACTCTGGTTTACAAAGAATCTCACAGAGCAAGCCCTTATAAGCCTGACAGCCTAGCTCACCACACGCCTGCCATGACCATACAGATGACATGGCTCTCTCTGATGGAGTGTCGCTGCGGGAATTCGTTTAAAACAAAACTCACGAATCTGGCTTTACACAGCCAATCTGTTGTCTTGTTTCCTGTCCCTTTCACACCACTGCAGCAAACAGCTTGTGTTTCGGTATTATAATTCTGGAAAAAACAAGGGTTCGTGACCTTCTTCGATTGCTGAATGTGTATTGCGGCGGATGAGGGATGTATTTAAATCTTAATGTGTCGTGTCTGTCGGAGGCGGGTAAGGGGAGGTCGGGGGATATCTGTGTTGTAATGATACATGGCTATATGGGGCTGGTGAATTGGCCTGGCTCAGATTGCCAAGTTCTCCCCAGACGCTCTGATTAAAGACTCTTAATCCATCATCAGACGCGGCCTGAACCGCACAGATGTGCCCGGGGTCAGAGGGCTGTTCGCGATTGGAATCCTACAGCTCTTTGCGTCTTCATCTGTCCCATACAACAGGCATCAGCCCAGAGTGAGAGAGAAATATTAGATGTAAGCACCTCATCCATTTTTAGCTAAAGCACCTTGAGACATAAAAGATGTTCATAACGCATGTAAAAGCGTATCACCCATAATGATTGAAAGAAACATCACAGTGATCTAAGCAGAGAGACATACTTGTGTGTGTATGTGTAAGTGGGTGTGTCAGAAGGTTTGGGGTGGGGAGAGAAGGTGGGGTTATCAGAGGCAGAGATGTTGAGTGAAGTTGAGGTCAATGAGGGGATTATTCATAGATATCCATCAACAGTTATATTATGAGTGTTTAAAATATCCATCAACAGTCGTATTATGAGTGATCAAAATATATGATCAAATAGCACGTTGACGTCTCCGTTTGTCTCTCAGAAATCAGAGCTTGGCAAGAGTAATATCAACTAAAATACTATACATTAGGGCTGGGTATTGACACAAATTTCACAATTCCATTCAATTTCACAAGCTTGCGATTTAATTCCGATTCGATACGATTCAATATTGATTATTGTGGATATATCAAATACAGTACATGGCAAATTTTCTTGAGGAAAAAAAATCTCAACTAATGTTGAAAACTATGGTAACGCTTTAGATTACAGCCCGGAAATTACTGCGTAAGAAAAGCGTATTTACTGCATAACTTTTGGTAATTATAGTGTAACTATAAAGTATGTATGTGTAGGTATAAGGGAACAATATGTAATATTTGGGGAATAACGGGTTAACTATCAGGAAAATTAACAAATCATTTATACTGTAAGTATTTTTTTTAATTAAGGGGTAATTATCCATGTAGTTGCAGGGTAAGTGGTGCTTGTTTTTCTATGTAGTTACAGGGTAAGTATGAATCTACGGGCTGTAAATTAAAGTGGTGCTTGTTCCCCTCTTGTTTCGTGTAGTTACAGGGCAAGTACAATAAAAAATACGTACACAAACTTTCAAAACAGATTTACAACATTTCTTATCCATTTTTCTTGCTTGGCTTCTGAAGTGAAACGATAAGTGTTTGTAAGAAAAATACCAATATTTTGAATTTTTTTAAACCATAGACTAACGAAAAAGAAGAAGAGGAACGAGGAGCCAAGCAAGAGAAACAAAACGTACCTCTTTCTGTCAGGACTTTGTTATTTGAAATGAAAAGTTTATTTTAAAAAAATAAATAAGAAGTGTCGTAAATCTGTTTTGAAAGTTGTTTTTCAAATAAATGTTTCCGAGTGATATCAGATTTTTTATGTGTTTTTTTATTGTACTTACCCTGTAACTACATGAAACAAGAGGGGAACAAGCAACACTTTAATTTACAGCCCGTAGATTCATACTTACCCTGTAACTACATGAAACAAGAGGGGAACAAGCACTACTTACCCTGTAAATACATGTATAATTACCCCTTAATTAAAAAATACTTGTAATTTGTTCATTTTCCTTATAGTTACCCCTTTATTCCCCAAATATTACATATTGTTCCCTTATACCTACGTAATTACTTTATAGTTACACTATAATTACTGAAAGTTACGCTGTAAATTTGTTTTACTTACGCAGTACATTACCAAAACTATACATGATAGTCAGTTGGTACTACACTCGATTTTTTTTTATATAATAATAGTTATAATACTAACTTTACAATTACATAATCATATTTCTACTCCAATTTGTTTTTTGAAATATAAACATTTAAATGGTGGCAGTCATAAAAACTTGACAAATTTATTCAAACATGCATTAATATTGAAGAATATTAAAAATATATAATGAATTGCCTATGTAATGTGGTGCATATATTTATCAAAATGCTCATCTCTAGACTTTTTATAGTTGACTAACGAGTTTATGGAGACTGAATGGTTTTTCTGAGGTAAATGTGACATTACGTGACATAGTGTTAAACTGTTTACTGACGTCTTTCCACGGTTGAAACACTGATTGATCGATTACATGTGACGTGAAAAGGATTGAAAGATGTTTTAACATACCTTCAGAAGTTCATTAATGTTTATTTCGTGCTGTAACTGATATTAAAGCAGAGGAGATGATCCGTTCTCCGCTTCTCTTGAGCTGAGTTGCGCTACTGCGATCTTTTTTACCCATCCTTACTATACATCATACACATGTTCTACTATTTGATATGTATATTTATATAATTTAAACCTTGTACGATATGATACACTAATTAATAAAATAAGCACAGCATTATCGCAAATCAAATCAACTAAGATACTGAAAATACACATTTTATACAAGGCATATTTGCCATAAAACCATAGACTACAAATACAGAGGTTGTTACAGAAACAAACATTGGCTCTGCTGCACACCCCTAGTCATGCCTATGAATGCAGAGTAGGCCGTCAAAAAAAGTTTTTTTTATTAAAAAATGTTTTTATAATTACTATAATTACTACTTTTACAGTCTTTGTGAACGCAGTGGGCCTCATTCATGTAACTTTCATAAATCAGTAAATACAGTGTATTTTACAAGTAAAATGGACAATTCTTAAACCTCAAAAGAGAATAAAACTATTCCATCCTAAAGTCCTTAAATGAAAGTGTTAAGCTTGCAGACAAATTTTTTTTCTTACCAGCTAACATTTTGAAAATACAAACATGAACTGGAAAATGATGTCAGAAGTTCTCAGAACGGCTTTACAAATGATTTACACAAAAATGAATTCTGCTTGTATTTCATGAATGAGGCCCAAAGGATGTAATGACTTTAAATGACCAAAACTTTCCTCCTCAGAAGGTATAACATAAAGTTAACCCAGATTTTGACACATTAACATAATAATTATTGTGTTACAGTGCTAATCTGGAGGGAGGCTAATAGCTTTATTCCAGTCAATGCTTTGAATGGGATAGGGATTTTGTTGGAACCACTAAATGGGATCAGCCTTTCCGGGTTAACACTATGGCTTTGTGCTGTAAAAATCCTCCCATCACCTTAGTATCAGCCCCGCTTATGGTGCTAAACTGTGTATACATGTGCGTGCCTGTATGTGTTTATATGCATGTGAATTTGCACTTGTCTGTGGCAAGGGATGTCTGTCTGCATGTGCTGATTTTTGACACTGTCTTTGTATACAATATTCACTGAGGTTTTCTACCCTGAAACACATAATTAATCCATTTGTGTAGAGATTGCACACGTTCCTTTGCTGAACGCTCTGAAAAGGAGGAGGAACAGAATAAGGGCTGTGCCATCTGTGAGTGATCAGGTCAGAGAGAGATAAAGAGAGAGACACCGACAGAGACGGTATGAGTGAGTGGAATGCAAATCAGCTCTGCTGAGAGGAAGGAGTCTTTGTGACAGTGTGAGAAAGATGTTGATCTTCTAAACAGTGATTCAGGCACAAGTGCACACTGACACTCAAGAAAAATTTGCTAATTGCCAAGGCACTTTCACAAAATACACAAATCACTGGTCACATCGGCTGCATTTAATGTGCACATGAAATGAATGATTTCAAAGTCGATATGTGCAACATTTGTGCTTGTAAACACACTGGGCCTCTGATCTGCAAATTGCAGGGGCAAGCACCTTTCTCTTCTTTTTAAATTAATTTTAATATTTGATGTTGTCAACACTTCTTTTTTAAAACCCCTTTTAAATCAAACATTAGCAGAAGGTTTTTATTTTTAAAACGACTGCCATAAAATGTCACCCTATTGATTTTGAGATATATATTTTTAATTGCTTGTGATGCAGTTGTTTCAAAAACACTTTGTTTCTAGACAGAATATCTATTCTAGACAGGCATTGATATATACAGGGTAATATATATGGAGTCTGTGTCTGAGTGGGATTTGAGCGAGTTTGACAAGGGCCAAATTGTGATGGCTAGACGACTGGGTCAGAGCATCTCCAAAACTGCAGCTCTTGTGGGGTGTTCCCGGTCTGCAGTGGTCAGTATCTATCAAAAGTGGTCCAAGGAAGGAACAGTGGTGAACTGGTGACAGGGTCATGGGTGGCCAAGGCTCATTGATGCACGTGGGGAGTGAAGGCTGGCCTGTGTGGTCCGATCAAACAGACGAGCTACTGTAGCTCAGATTGCTCAAGAAGTTAATGCTGGTTCTGATAGAAAGGTGTCAGAATACACAGTGCATCGCAGTTTGTTGCGTATGAGGCTGCATAGCCGCAGACCAGTCAGGGGGCCCATGCTGACCCCTGTCCAAAAGTGGGCACGTGAACATCAGAACTGGACCACGGAGCAATGGAAAAAGGTGGCCTGGTCTGATGAATCACGTTTTCTTTTACATCATGTGGATGGACGGGTGCGTGTGTGTCGCTTACCTGGGGAACACATGGCCCCAGGATGCACTATGGGAAAAAGGCAAGCCAGCGGAGGCAGTGTGATGCTTTGGGCAATGTTCTGCTGGGAAACCTTGGGTCCTGCCATCCATGTGGATGTTACATTGACACGTACCACCTACCTAAGCATTGTTGCAGACCATGTACACCCTTTCATGGAAACGGTATTTCCTGGTGGCTGTGGCCTCTTTCAGCAGGATAATGCGCCCTGTCACAAAGCAAAAATGGTGCAGGAATGGTTTGAGGAGCACAACAACTAGTTTGAAGTGTTGACTTGGCCTCCAAATTCCCCAGATCTCCAATCGAGCATCTGTGGGATGTGCTGCACAAACAAGTCCAATCCATGGAGGCCCAACTTCACAACTTACAGGACTTAAAGGATCTCTTCAGGGAAAACCAATCAAGGAAAACATATGCCTAGAACACCTCCTAGTGGTCATTATATAAAACATAGATGAAAAACCCTACATGAGATATTGCTTTGTAACTTAACAACTTTAGCTAAAAATATACACATGCTTAACCCTTTTAAACCGAACAAGTCGTCGGCGACACATCTAACCAAGCTGTATTAATGTTACCGTAACTCTTCAACCATTTGCACTATCAAAATCATTCAAATAGCGCCTGATAGTAGAAATTGTGCGCTTTCCGTCAATATATGTATTATTACGGTAATGTCATGATTTCCATCAGCAAATCACCGCAGCTTTATAGGGGGGCGGGAAGGAGTAATTTGAACGCAGATATGGATCACGGCAGGTTAGAGTTTTAGAAAGTTCGAGTTTTAGAGGATTTCTAGATTTCAAAACAATTAAAAACGGACAAAACATGGTGAAGACAGAGTATATACAAGAGAAGAGGCAACTGAGTTTATTTTTGACACTTGGAAGGAGGCTGAGTGGGACTCTTCAGACCCGGAGTCTGCATATTCAGATGTTGAGGATGCGTTTGCTGCTTGTGTTGATCCAGGCATGGATTGGTAAGTGAAGCTTGTCTTTTTTCTGATGAAGCTCTGAGAAATGTCAGTAAAATAGGCATAGATTCAGTGTTTCAGTTCAAAATACCAATGTTTCACGCATCTTAGAATGTGTGTGGTATGTGCGTGTGTATATGTGTGCGTGCGTGCGTATGTTTGCGTTGCATGTGTGTGTGTTCATGTGTTTGCATGCCCGTTTATGTGTTTGAGTGTGTGTGTGTGCCTTCATGTGTTTGCATGCGTGTGTGTGTGTGTGTGTGTGTGTGCCTTCATGGGTTTGCATGCGTGTGTGTGTGTGTGCATGGATGTGTGTGATATGTGTGTGATGTGTGTACATAAATATGTTGCCATGCGTGTGTGTAAGTAACTGCAGGCTTTATTTTTATTATTAATTTTTATTCATATATTTATTATTATTATTTAGTTATTGTGTTGTATTTATAACTTTTTTACAATTTTGCTTTTACTAATGTATTTGTTTTGTAATGTAAAATACATTTATAAATATACAGTGAGTTTGTAACACAAGCTTGTATTTTTTTTTCTCAGTGTGTCTACTACAGAAGCAAATGGGCCATCCACAACACCACCTCAGAGTGGCCGTGGGCACAGTCATAGCCAAACAAAATGCCTTGAACAGAAGGTCACCAAAAGGCTCCATTCGCTGGATCAGAGATGATGACCTTTTGTTGGTGAAGTGGATGGACACAAGGAAGGTCTCCATGTGCACAACTGTCTACACAGTGTACAGAGGTGGCAGACAACAGAGGATGGGCAAAAACAGAGGGTCCCTGTTCTCAGGCCAACAGCAGTTCAACAGTACAATAAGTACATGGGGGGAGTTGACACCTCTGACCAGATGCTGGGAACAAAGTCGGTTCACCGTAAAACACAGAAGTGGTACATGACCGTTTTCAGCACTTCCTGAATATTGCAGTAACCAACAGCTTCATTTTACACAAAGAGCTGTGTGCCATATCCCAGGACAAGCTCTTGACACTGCAAAACTTTTAGGAGCTTCTGGCTGCTCAGCTCACAGGCATTCGTCTGGATGGCAGCCCCAAAGAGAGATGCGATCATCTGCCCGTTCCTGTGAGTGACGTTCAGGACCTGTCACAGAGGGCCAGTGTCGTTGCATATGATGCAGAAGGAGCACCCCATGGAAGTGCCAGGAGTGTGATGTGGGCCTATGCTTGCAACTTGATAGGAACTGCTTTAGAGAGCACCATATGTGAATGACTAGAGTGAATAATCAAAAACGCCTGGAGAACTGGGATAAAGAAAGGCTCCTGAGTGAAAACTCTGCAACCCAGTGTCACAAAAAAGACTTGTATATATGTATTATAGTTTATTCTTCAAGTTTAAAGTGTTAGATTATTTCGTTCAGGGGTTTTCTGATTTTTTTCTAAATAAAAAGCAGTGAAATGTATTCCCGTTTTTAAAATGTGTTTATTTAAATTCTATTTTCAAACTCATCATACACAGTAAGAGTCAATAACTCTCATTTATTGAAAAAAATTACACCTTGCACTTGAGGATAGCACATTGTGTTATAATTCTACAGTCAAAAAAACTAAATATGTGAAAACATATAGCTTCAAGTTTTAAAGGGTTAACATAAATTATTCTGATATTCTGAGGGTTTTCCAGCAACGATGTAATGAAACAGTGACAATTTAAGTTTGAAGGGAGTAAAGCCTGTGTTTAGGCTATTAAGGAATTTAATTTTTGCCAAAGAAGAACTTTTATTTTAAATAAATAATAATTTAAAAGCAGTCTACTTCGGTGTGATATGTTACCATATCATCATGCTTTGAGAATTTGAATAATTGTAATGTGATGATTAAGTGCAAATATCTAAATCGGAGAATATTATAGGTTTGGGTGGTTGGCGGGTGGATGATTTATTTTTAACAGTGGATTCAGGTGACATTAGAGCTGATCTCAAGCGCATGAGTCCCCTTTAAAGTTCAGGTAAAAGTCAATGCACAGACTTTTTCTTTGTTCAATTTGCACACTAAACATGGGTTGGAGCTCTTAATTTTGACTACAATTTGGCCTTCTTTAAAAAATAAAGAGTAATATTGTTTAAGAAGGGTCAAAGAGTTTATAATACAGGCAGACTGGTTTGCTAACACCCTCTAGGCTACGGTCTGTCTCTCCTCTGAATGAATGTGCTGGATCAGGCAGTCGCTGGTAATCAGTAAGGGTGTCTAGAGGCATCCAAACGTTCAGCATGTTATCATTAACACAGTTCTCAGTCAGTCAGCAGAGTCCCAAAAGAACAACATTCTCTTCACGGAGAAGGGAATGCATTTCCCAGTCTCTGGATGACTGCTACATTATTGATATGTCGGCGTGGTTCAGCTGTTCTTCTTACTTAATGTCAAACAGGTGAAATAATTATCAGCATGTTTACTAGGCTTGCTGGTTGCAGGTCTGAAAAATGCAATCTTGAAATGTTGGGTAGATTTGATTTTTATTTTTCAAATTTAATGAGGAGAACACTCAGTCTCATGAGCTTGGTTTCTTTTTGATGGACTTTCAAATACATATTTTAAATCAGTGGTCTGTGTTTGTGTTTATTCGTGCATCAACTAAAACTTCACCTTCTGTGAAACAAGTGAAGGAGAAAGCAACACTATCAGACTTACAATAAACACATACACAAATATTAAAATAAACAAAAAAAGGAATCTACAGATCTCAAAGCAACATATAATTTAATTACCAGCTCTGTACCAAAACATAGCGAGCTACTTGCCTATACAGTAGTTTACTGAACATTCAGTCAGCACTTCAAATATATGGCAGTCACCAGAATTCACTGTGACATACGCAATGAAAAAAAATAAGAGGAATGTTAACTATAAAAATGTCATTCGGTACTTACAAGTATAAATTAAATAATAAACAGAGCAATTCCAATAGGGTCCTCGGTGCTCGGGCCCTAAATATCCCAACAACGTGTGTGCTTTTTTAAATAAACATATTTTTTATTTATATTTAGTGTTTATTTATATTTAGTGTTTTGGGACAGAACTAAGATGTTTCATCCACTAATACTAACCACTGATCTATATAAATGACTGGATTTCTCATCGCGTTCTAAACTGCCATCAGGCGGTGAAGCCACCGGAAGTGTTCAAGCGGCCATCTTACTATTCCCTACCGACAGAGGGCATCATTGACACAGAACCAAAACATTGCCCTAAATTCACACGATTTGCAGTCTCATAGGATTTGTTTTATGATATATGTATGTAAATGAATGTACTCCTCAGCTAAATGCATAAATGTAAGTTACTTCAGATGTTATCTGTAATGTTTATGGTCTTTTTCGGAGAGGATATGTCATATATTGAAATCAATTGAAATTAATGTGGGTGTGTCTACTGCACACTTCAGACAGAGGTAACGTTAACTGACCAAACACAAAAATATATTTCTTTATGTATGTAATTATGGAGGAAATCTTAAACATTAACATACATCTGTGTTTAGCTGCAAAAATGGAGTCGAATAGCTTATACAATAAATATTAATACAAGCCTCTGTTACTATATTACACTATATTGTATTAAAATTCAAAGTTTGCCATGCATCATCTAGGAAAAAGCAGTCAACGTAAACACAACAGTACAAAGCGATTTCAGGTTACAAGGCATAAATCTTTATTCCGATTTCAGAATGCGCACTTTGACATTTGTATTACATATGCTGAAGTGTCTCGTCCACCCGCTGAGCTGATGTTCATTACTGTAATGAATATGAACCTAACTTTTTAATAAGCAGGGGAAATTCCTGACTTTAAATGAATAACCATTTACATGCTTAGGACGTTTGTGTTGTAAGAATGTACAGGGGAACTTAAGATATAAAAATAGTGTCTCCTTAGGCAGTGTTTTCTCAGTAAAATCATATAATTTCCTATTGATTCAATAGAACGCAAGCTTACTAGGGAATACCAATATGGCGGCGTGGCGGCTTCACTTTTTATGACGTCATGAGCAATCCAGTTCTCTATATAGATAAGTGATACTAACACATATTCACAGGGATGTCAAAAGTACTAGTAAGATACAAATTGCCAATACTAAAATAAAAAGGGCTTAAAAATCAATTGGTTCACTCCGAACAGAATCAGCATTTTAACGCTTCTGTTCATGCGTTCCTTCTGTAACATTACAGTTCAGAAAACAGTTTGATTAATAACGTTATTTATTTATTTATTTTAATTAAATGTTATACTTTATACCAGAGCTTGAATAGAACTATATAAATAGCTTTATACTAGAGCTTGTGACTAAACCTCCAGCGGATCCTCAAACTGTTGGCAAAACCTCATACAGTAGCTCCACCCACCTCAATAGTGAATGAAGTGCTGCACACCCTCAGATGCGGCCGTTAATGACTGACAAAACACAAATCTCCGACATTCGCTGGTGAAAAGTTTCATAACTCAATTTGAGCTGGATTTTGGGAAAATTTTTATAATATAACGACACACACAAGTGTCTAAACATACATAAAGCCACAGTACTAACTCTGAAAACATGGTTTTTAATTATTTAAAAAAAAAAATTTTTTCCTTGCATAGTAACGATTCTACACTAACCTACAATTTACGCTGGTTTGAAAACACACACTACGCTGGATATTACCTGCATTAATTTTCATGATACTTTAACGATAGGTGACATCGTTAAAAAAACTCCAGAGATCCAAATCTAATGCCAGCAGCTTACCTATGATGACTTAGCTGAGCGTGGGCATTTCACTCACATTGAATGCGTAAACATCACATTTGCATATAGGCCATACTATTTCAATTCATGACTGGTTGACTGCCAAATTAAAATATTAAATAGAATGATAAAATAAATGTATTAACCGGTTAATGCTAATTTCAAATAAGCGTTTCTGTTCAGAATGATTCAACTTGATTTTGTTTTTGTTTTCGTTCCTTGAACCGGTTCGGAGCCCTGAAATAAAATTATATATACAGTATATAACATAACATTTTTATATATAACAATATGTCCAGTATCAGGAGTACTGACTCCATATACTGTGTGACTGACAGTCTCCTTTCCGACACCCATAAGTATTTGCCTTTGCTTGTCGGTCAAATGCTGAAAAAAAAAAAATCTTTAAAGAAAACTCTTTTCAAATAATATTTCATTTGTTACTGTATTAACAGATTCATATAAATCAAATTAAATATTAGGTTAATTTTCATTAAAACTAATATTAAAGGTCAGTTTTTATTGGTATTGGTATTAACTACTGAAATTTTAGTGATGTGATGTCCATAATATGCACTGAATATAAAAATTAACATATGACAGATGCCCGCTCTCTTAAGCCCTTAAATATCACTACAAAATGTGATATTTGATGGACAGTTCCTCCAAAGTGGTGCCTGCATTTAGTTTACCATCATAAATTGCTCCTTCATAATTCATAAAATCGATTGGCCTGACAAACAAAGAGCACACCAGCGTTTTTTAAACAGGAGCTAATTAAACATGTGAACTGCAGAACGATTCACATGGAACAGAGCGAGATTAGCCCGCCCCCTTTCAATTCTGACCAAGCATGGCAGTCACGCATCAGCCCAGCACGACACACACACATGCACACACGCACACATCTGGGACCTGGCAGCTGGGCTACCCAGATACGGCACATTCTGCTTCTGTTTTGCCATACAACCCTTCTCCTCTTCTCTCCCTCATTTTTTCTACCTTCCACGGTCTGCAGGTGCACTACTTGGGGAACTCTCAAAGCAGTGGGTATCTTATTATGGGGAGGCGATGGTGGAGAGAGACAGCACAGTGAGCCCCATGTGCTCAGACAGGAAGTGCTGGGCAATATGTGAAACTCTTTGTATGAAAGCCGGTGAAAACCACAGGCTGTGAAACACCAACAAGCAGATCTGTTATCCATAAACAAGTTAAAGAGAGTGCACAGGTCAGGTAGAGATGGGGGGAAAAGATGTGAAAGCAAAACAAATGAACTGAGAGATTTTCTGGACTGCAGGAGTGTCAGTGTTTCTGTTTGTGACTTGTTAAGATGCTTTAAATGAGCTTCTGCAGGTCTAATGGTAACAGGGCTGACAAGCCAGGTGTCACCTTCCATTTCCTTGAGTGATGCTACCTGTCTGCTGTTCATTCATTCTGAGATATACAACTGCCTGCTCAAGAACAACAATGAAGATGAGCCACAAAGAGATACTATTAAGTTTTATATATTTTATAATAGCGATAGATTCTATTTACACTAAGTGAAAATAACATATTTTCTTAGCGATAGATGATATTTACACTAAGTGCAAATAGCTGTAGATGCTATTTACTAAGTAAAAATAGTGATATATTCTATTTACACCATATAAAAGTAGCAGATCTTTGCAATATAAATAGTAATTACATGTAATTTATACTTTATTTTGACAGATACATACTATTTGCACCTCAGTATTGTTGTACAGGATGCAGTAATAATATAGAGTGTAAATGATTATATTTATTAAAATTATTAAATGGATGACGCCTTAAAGGGACAATAAAAGCCCTCCCTACACCTACCCTTAACCCTACCCAATAAATGCTTTTATTATTATTAAACATTTCGTTAGGCACTTTATTTCCACATTTAGAATATTTTCTTAATTTTTATTCAAAGTAAATGCCTTTCCGATGTGATATGTGAAAAGCTCTGCAAAAGGCGGATTCGAACCCTTGTTGATCGCGTCAAAACAATGATCCATTAGCCATACGCTTTACTGATTGCACCACTGAAGACATTGAATTAACAGTGGTATTTTTAAATGTTGTTTGGCACAGCAAGGCTTGGTTAGGCAGAGCTAGTGCGAATAGCACTTGCCAACAAGGCACGCTATTCGCACTTGGTGTGAATAGACACTCCGTTATTATTATAGCATGATCAAAAGACATACAATATAAAACAATGGTGCATATTCAATAGTTTATTATAATCTAAAAAAGTTTTTTTTTAATGCCATATTTTAAATGCCAAACAATTTCTGGAAAACTCCAAATCAATCAATCAATTTATATAAATATTAATATTAATCATATATTCTTAAAATGGTTCTAACAAGCACCCGCTTTACAACTCTTTAGAAAGCGTATATGAGGACTGCTGAGAAAGGCGGTGGTCTTCAGAAGATGGACCAGAATCAAGGTCAGGATTTAGGAAGATGTGGACGGAGAGATTACCAGATGCAGAGAACAGAATGACTAAATGCGTTCATCAATCATAGGGAGAGCAGAGTTACTCTGAGGAATTGCGAGAATTAATCCTTCACCTGCATTTGGTTTAATTCTCAAATCATTGAAAGGAGAAGTCAGCTAATGCACTCTTATGAGTGAGAGGGAACACAAGAAAACAAGTTAAACTGAGAGACCTCTGATTCAGGCTGTGAACAAGAGCTGGGAATTTCTTGAGTTGGCTCAAGTGATGCAGTGACAACAGCTATGTATCTACAGGGTCAAGTGTGTATTTTTACACATTAAATTGTTTTCTTAGCTGTGTTGACGCCTGGAAATGGTGTTTGTGAATAGCATGATGACTGGATGATGAATGAGGTGCCAGAATCAATTGGGTGTGTAATTACACTTCATCATTTGGATCTCTCACAGTAGAAACACACACACACACACACACACGCACAGTCTCAGATTAACTGCCTGGGCAGCAGCTTCCTGATCTGTCAATGGTTTTAAGAGGTCAAATGGAATATATCTAAATCGGTGTCCATATCAACCAATATAAAAAGTTGCACTGGAATTCTTCCATTGCTGTAACAATAGCACAAAATCAAACACTTTAAATAAAATCACAGAAATGTTAATCGGATTGCAATCATTTGAGGCCGGGAGGTTATAACATGATTAGATTAGGTTTTGTGGTGAAAGAGCATGAGGAACAGAAGACTGCTGAAACATCAGATGACCGGACCAATGAAATGTGCTGATGTGGAAGAGCTGAAGTGCCGAGCGCAGCACATGAGATGGCAAGAGGAAGATACAGAGTGGAATGACTTATTCTGGAAGGGGCGGGGGTTTGGGGTGAATCTCGAAATTAGCACAAATAGATTATCTGTCCTCTGGTTCCTGGCCTCAGCACGGCCCAAGCAGACTGGAAAAAAAGAAAAAGAGAAAAACACATTGACTTCTCAGCAAACGACTGCCCATCCGAGCAGCCATGGAGGACCGCAATTAAGCGATCAATCACCGTATCATCGATCCCCAGGGGAGACAACTGTATCCGGGCCTAACTAAATATGCAACGTTTTGCACAGATAACAGACAGGCATTTGAAATGGAGTTTAACATTGTTTAATTGACTAATGCATTCATCTTTTAGTACCCATGGTATTTTTTTGTTTGAGATGAATTAAGTAACAATCTAAAGACAATCAAGTATGTACTGTATATATATATATATATATATATATATATATATATATATATATATATATATACACTGACTCTTTTAGTCAATAGGGAAATGTCAACCAGTAATAAGCCTGTACTGGTCTGCTGAAAAAAGTGGCACTGACAAAGACCTGCTCAACGCACGAAACGACCCACCCAACCGCAAACTACTCAAAACGATTCATTAAAAGTTAATGCTGATCTGTAAGATCTGCTAATTCAATTTCTGTCGCGACCGTTTATCATGTTTCAAAATTCAAAAATGTAAAGATTGTCTTTTAGACATGGCTGTTCAATGAGACATTTACACTCCTTTTTGTCTTCATTGCAAGCTAACAAGGAACAGTAGGAGTCTTCAGTTCTCCTGCAGAGACTATGGTTGAGCAAGAGAGAAGGCTGATGTATAATGCATACATTATACATCAGAATGAGTGAGGGCCAGCAGTGTGTCAGAGGAGACAGAGTCAGTCTCAAGCTGTTCCTCCAGGAGCCTGCTTCATCCCTCCTTTAATTACACTCTATTGATCAAACACAGATGGAGGGGGAATGAAGGATGGAGTAAAAGAAAAAAAAGAAAGACATGGAAGGACAGAAGTGAAGAAAGTGAGAAATAAGTGTTGTGTGTAGTTTTCAGACTGAGAGGGAGAGAAAGAGACTATTTACTATTGCTGTAGTATATAGTATGTATACACTGCACAGTATGCAAATGATGTGACCTACTACATTTGCAGAAATGCTTACTACATAAAATACCGTACTTGACTTGAACCATTTCCAGTGTGATGGATGAACCAGAAGTAATATCAGCCACAAAAATGTAATGATAAAAAATGAAAATAAAAATAATATAATTATAATTAAAAAAAAAAAATGTCATCAATATTTTAATTCCTTATATGTATGAATATATAGAATATAATAGTATATAATATATTTTAAAATATAAGGAACTGTAGAAAGCTAGTATTCCAGTCAGAATATAGTCTATAATCTAACACGGTTCACATCAGGGCTTTTCAGTCTCTTCAGATGTAAAAAGGACAACCTCATTTTTCTGACACAAACAAGATGTCTCCATTTTTATTTCTAATATTAGATATCAATCTGCTCTTCCAAAACTTGCATACATGACCTTCATAATTATTACAAACGGGAGCTTTATACAACAAACATTAAGTGTGCTTCAAAGGTCTAAAGTGTATATTCTCTTCTTTTCTCTTTCATTTTGCTGACCTACTTAGCTCTCCGTTCCAGGGCTGCATCTTGGCTCCTTTGTTTCATACCGATATAGACTGAATCTCTTCTGAGATCAGGAATTTCTGTGCTTGGGGTCATCCGCCTCCTGCCAGACTCTAGTGGCTCATGCACTGTGAGGCAGAAACACATTTCAGGGGATGAAGGAGCATATGCTTCCTGTGAGCTTGCAGAGGGAGATGAATCATGATTCTCCATGACAGGGAGGCTCGGAGAAAAACCCACTACAATGAGCATGCTGCTGAACTCTGGATTACCTTTTTAGAAACAAAACGACAAGTCACTGCTCTCATAAATATCTGTCAGAGATGACACTCAATGATCATCACTGTGCACCATTAATGAGAACACAGCCTTGAGGGAGATTTAAAATTTACAGCTTTCTGTGATCAACTGTCATCTTCGCCCAGTAACAGGTTTAGAAACATCCACACACTCAACACACAGCATTGTACACTCTGATGTGAAGTTTGATGATTAGACTTTCTTTTGCTATGTGGTCTAATTTCCCTATAATAAAACAATACATATTGATTACTCGTTAGTAAATACTGTTCAGCAGATCATCATCAGCATCATCATTATTATTAAATTAATATTGCATAATTGTTATTATAATTATATTATTGATATTTATTTAGAATTTTTAAGATAATTTGGTGTGGGAGATATTACTTCTGGTGCATCCTTAAAAAAAAAAAAAAATCAGGGCTTGACATTAACGCTTGTCCGCTTGTCCGGGACAAGTAGATTTTACAAGAGAATTTTACTTGCCCGACCGGACAAGTATCCTGATTAAAATGTCAATAACAAAAAATAACTAGGGAGTCACCAAAACGCGAGAATGATTCTGCATTAATTTAGTGTAAGTGGTGATTGATAGTTAATAATAATATAATATAATGTACTGACGGTAACAAGGTTGGGCTGTTGAGGCTCACGCAGCCTCATGAGGAGAAAACGCAACAAATGAGCGCAGCTCGTACAAAGAAACTCAGTTAACTTGCTGTGGTAAAAATTCAAAATGTGGAGTTTTTATATTTTTAACATATGATACTGTTAAGCAACATCGCACGACCATCACGAGTGAATGAATACCATCACGATTGAAAATGTGAAACTGATTTCATTTCATCGTTTGTATAAATGACTTACTCATTAAGACGTCATCTGCCGCCACCTACTGGTGGTTTAGTTTCATGCTTAAAAGTATAATTCTTTCAAACATTTCTTATTTGTATATTCAAAAAATATTTAAAGCAATCTCATAAAATGTTTTAATGCAGTTGTAATTTTTCAGTGTAAATTATTTAATTTGATTGGTAACAGCCCTATAGTGTCTTATTAATTGAATTTATTGATCAAATTTAAGAATTTAAAATGAAAGATGAAGCATATACTTAAAAATATATATATTTATATTTTATTTATTTTTATTATACCTTTATAAAGGTAAAACAATATCATAAATATGCAGATTTAAATATCTCAAAGCTGACTGAACACTGATGCTTCAGAATAAATTATATTTACAACACACATTTTTTTTTTTTTATTCGGGACAAGTACATGAATGACCGATTTACTTGTCTGAAGGACAAGCACATGAAAAGGCTTAAAGTCAAGCCTTGAGAAAGATTCATCTACATTAGATATATAAATTTGTTAATTTTTTTAATGTTTTTATTGTTGACCTCAGACACTAATGAAATGGACAAGCAGGTATAGATCCTGAAAATAAACTAGTCTCCTTGTTAAGACCGAAAGAAATAAACATATAAAGGTGAGATGAGATGGAGGCGGTTATGGCCCCTGCTACGTGTATAATTAGAGAATGAACTTCTGTTTATAGCCCGGGTGTCAGAACAGTGAATTTCACAGTCTTGAGATTGATCACAGAGTGTCAAGTTAGAAAGTATATTTCAGAATGCTGCAATCCTGACGATGCAAGAGTTTAGCAAAACATAAAGAACAAAGAGTTCTCGTGCACACTGAAATGAAAGAGTTAATGAGGATAGTAGTTAACAATGCTTGATTCCCAAGGTACAAATTTGCACTTATACTAAATGTTTCCCCCAGAAATGTTATCTTTTTTAATGCATTGTTAAAAATAATTGTTAGACAGAAAAAGTGCCTGTAGTTCTGTCTAGTTGTTTTTAAAAATCAAGCTTATGCATAAAACAAACCCCTAAAAATATAAAGCAAAGTAAACATACCCTGCCTCCCAATATACAGAATTACATAATGAGAAACGGATTGTTAGGAAAATGAAAAAGAGCCAAGGGCAACAATCTCCAACCAAAATTCGACTGCAACAACAACTAATCCAAATGTCTTACCTGCCATGTACTTTAATGTCAGAGATGGCATAGAAGTATCTGGAAAGGTTGTTCTCATCCACCATGGTGGCGCCTGTGGCAGGCCTGAGCAGACGTACGCGCAGGTCAGTAATGGTGAAAAAGTCTCTCAGGTTCTTGGTGGTGTCCAGTTGTCCATACAGCGAGGCCATATTGTGCAGCTTGGGCCCGGCAAACAGTGCGAAGCGTTCTTTTATTTCGAAACGCACGGTCTTGTCGTTCTTCCAAACGTAACCTCTGGAATATTCCTCGGTGCAGATAATGTCCAGCAATGTGTGCTGAGTAATGTCTCTCACCGTCTTGGGCTCCATAGTGAAAGCGTCAAGGCAGTCAGTAGCGTAGAACTGGTAGGGCTGCCAGCTACGTCCATAGTCCAGAGACTTCTCCAAAACCATCTGCTCAGGCCGACCTGACTCAAAAGTGATGACAATGTCGTCAGTCAGCTCAATGGTCTTGTTCCACGACAGGGTTATGTTGACTGCCAGCGGTTTAGGGTATTTCTTCCAGGAGGTGGACTGCCAGAAGGTGGTGGGGTTGCGGCCCTCAAAGTCGAACATGAGCTCAGGAGGGTGGGCCAGCTCGTCTGTGGCTGCATCGCACTCGTTGTTGCACATATAGGGGTTTTCCTACAAGATAAAGCAAATAAAGAAGACAACAGTTAAATGAGAATCCAAACAAAAGTGTTTTTTATGAGCTTTATCACATGTGTGCAGATATGGAGTATAGGTTGGTGTAGGCAAATGAGATGAAGAGTACTCATATTTCAAAGGCACTGGCCTTGGTGGTGAAACATCAGCGTTATTATGGATATGAAGCAGTGGTCGAATCTATTCTCCAGCTGTTGGCTGAATCTACACAAGGACTGGCCATTAAACGCCTAAATACTCATAGATCTTTTATAGAGCCATTTAAAGTCAAGTTCCCTCATGTGCAGACAACCAGTAAAACCAGTCTTGTTTAGCACATAATTTATGAGAAGATTATTCCCTGTTTTAAGTTCCATCTATCCATGATAATAAAGAACAAGAGAATGGAGTCTCTAAAGAGCTAAAATGGACATGGATTCATGTTAAAATGCTCGTTAAAAAGAGAAACATATGAAGGTCAGACTGACAAATTGTGAATAATACACTCTCCTCAAGTCATTCTTTTGCATAAAGACTACCTTGTTCTGCACCTTGAGGTAAGGACACCCAGAGGTGCACTTTTGTCAAAGCCACAGCTGGCAGGTGAAAAATATACCACAGATCTAAAATTCAGAAAAAGGCATTGAAATAAGTGTGCTGCTGGCTTGTGTGAAGACTGTTTGTGCCCTCATGTCAACTGGCCTTCTTCACCCTGTATCATCCCCCTCTCAAACAGTCAGACTAATCAGCATACTGGTATGTTCCACTGCAACACATGCTGCCGGTGCTAAGCAGGGGCTCTTGGGGCTGTGATACTGTCGGGTGGCTGTGGCGTCCTCCAGGAAATACCTCTCAAGAGGCACAATCTCCAATTTATCTGAACAAGAAACACAGCAGCTGATTAAGTGGGAGATGTCTGTCTCTCTGCGGGAATCTGCAGGCCTGGACACTAGGGAAGAGCACAGTGATAAAGGATAGGTGGAGAAAGGGACTGCGGAGAATGAGCGACACAGTGGCAGAAAGGTACACAGGGGAAAAAAAAGGAGTGCTTCTGTTAATAGGCTTTTCCTCTTGCCTTTACCTCCAAGGCAATGTGACAACAAAGACCTGACAACCATTTAACCTCTTAATTTTGACAAAGTGGCATTAATATGCTCTCCAGCCAGTCCTCTACAGCTGTGCATGTAAACTTGGAGAATGATCAGACCCACCATTGGAGTCCACATGCCTCTCACTAGACCATCTAGTCAAGAGGCAGAGCTGTTCCTGCTGTTCTATTTCAGCATGTGCTTTAGGCACGAGCCCTCCTATGAAGAGAATAACCAATTGGTGTCTATAGCACTCTATGTTTAGCTAGCAAGCATCAAAACTACTATAGCTTATACTTGGAATGTGCGATTAAGTGATTTAAACAAACCCATACCCCTAAGAATTAAGCTTTAGTGCATAATTTGTCCATGCAGTGTACAATGTATGCAGTTTTGGAGATGCTCTGACCCAGTTGTCTAGCCATCACAACTTGGCCCATGTCAAACTGCTTCTAACACATCAACTTTGAGGACAAAATGTTCACTTGCTACCTAATATATCCCACCCACTAACAGGTCCTGTGATGAAGAGATAATCAGTGTCATTTACTTCACCTGTCAGTGGTCATAATGTTATGCAATATATATATATATATATATATATATATTGTTGTTTTTAAGAATTTTATCAATTAGACATGATTTTTGATTATTAAAATTTTATTAAATGATTAAAATGGAATCCAGAAAACTTAAAACAGAAAACACAGAATTAGGTAAAAATAAAACGGAATTGGATGGGAAAAAACTTATATTTCATAGGGCCCTAAACTTTTAATAAGTTGTTGTTGTTTTAACAATTAAAAATTAAAAACTTTTAAAAAACATGATTTTTGATTACTCAACAAATTTAATTTAACCATTAAAATCAAAACAGAAAAAAAAAACGTAATCCAGAAAAATTGAAACGGAAAAAACGGAATTAGAAAAAAAATAAAACGGAAAGAATAAAACGGGTTTCATAGGACCCTAACTTCCCTACAAACTTGTGTTATTATTATGTTTTTAGTCCACAGGACAGTAGTGTAGTAGTGTAGGACATCTGTAGTGTTGCAGCTGCAAAACTAGAAGCTGATGTGAGGAAATAGGCCACACAGTAATGCCTTATAAAGATTAATTTTTCCTAGTCACTGTAAACCTCACATTTATAGAGAGAGAGACATCACCTTTAAAAGGAACCACTGAAAAGCAAACATAAAAAGTTATTTCATGCCATTGACTCACATTAGAAAAACTGATATAGCGGTCACATTGACAAAAATGAGCAATTACTACAAATATTTCTATTAATCCTAAACTGATAAGGACACCCAGGATACTTGGACCAGGGCTGGGAATTTTGATGGCTGGGCTCATTTGAAAAAGCAGACAGCTTTTTGTGAATTGGTGTTAATGACAGTGTAAGGCTACAAACCGTGTAAGGTTAAACCCATCCACAAAGAGCTTGACGAAGTTTGATGAACAAGAAAGAGGGCCAGAGATAGAGAGAAAGCAAGGCGAGTAAAAGAAAAATAGAAAGAGAGATGTACTGCACATGCACTCAGCTGCCTGGTTCTAATCTGAGCCTGTTGTCCCCATTAAATGTGTTCTGGGTAATTTCACACCAACAAACACGCACAGTCGTCATGAATCACCTCTCACTTGCTTACTAAACACAGCCTTAAAAAACCCACCCGTCCTACAAACGCTGTTTGTCTGTTCAGTGCCTGGCTGAGTGTTTTTCTCACGGCTGATCACACATCTCTACGGAATGAAGATGTATTATCAATGAAATAATTTGTCTCAGTAGAGTGCAAATGAAATCCATGTCTAAAGCCAGCCACAATCAACAGTGTATGCTTACACTCAGTAATGACTCCCATTATTTTCCTGCTGATAATCTCACAAATTGCAGGGCTCTGCAAAACTGAAGGCTCTTTCACATGAGTCATGTGCACTGAACTCTATGAAGTGTCAAGCAACAACATTACCACTGCCAAGCATGCAGGGCATTGTAGCATGACTCTCAGAGATCAGACAGTATTAACTATGACCTTGTTTGCCGCTGACCGTTTGAACCACAGCCAGAGATGACAAGGGAATTTGCATGACGTATCAATACATGGGTGGTGTAACAGAGTTGCGCACCACTCAGAATTTAATTGAGAATGCCTTTTAAATTCCTGAACTGCGATTCTAAATTGAATATAGGAAGTAGAATTGTGCCCTAGTTATTGGCGATTCTATTACACGGAGCGTGAAAATAGAGACACCAGCCACTATAGTCACATGTTTCCTGGGAGCAAATTTAAGCAAATTCAAAAGTGCTGGCTAATGCTAATCGTAAATTCTCTAAGATTATTATTCACGTCGGCACTAATGATGTTCGACTTCGCCAGTCGGAGATCACCAAAATTAACATTAAAGAGGTGTGTGAACTCACAAGTACGATGGCAGCTAACGTTTTTTTGCTCTGGTCCCCTCCCTGTAGAAGCAGTGATGAGATACTTAGCAGACTATAATCACTCAATGGCTGGTTGTCTAAGTGATGTCCGCAGAATAACATAGGGTGTTCATAGACAATTGGAAAAGCTTTTGGGGCAGACCTGACTTGTTAAAAAAAGATGGTATCCATCTTTCCTGGGATGGTGCCGTTCTTCTCTCTAGTAATTTGGCACATAGTCTTAGAGCTAAATCTTGACTAACTGGGGCCCAGGTCAGGAAGCAGACAGACTGGCTCAACCGACCGTCTGCTAGCTGTCTCACGTCACAGAAGTCAGATAAATCCCAGCACATAGAGACTCTTTCACCTAGATATTATCAAATAGAGACAGTGTCTGTTCCCAGAATTAGTAAATACAAAAAACTCTCAAACCCACTTAAGGGAAAAAATTTAATTGATGTTCAACAAATAAAAAACAGATATAATACAGATGATCAAATGATAAAGCTCGGGTTGATGAATATTCAATCCCTTTCCTCAAAAGCGCTTATTGTTAATGATATGATTACAGATCATAACCTAGATTAAACCTGGCTAAAACCTGACGACTACATTATTTAAATGAGTCCACTCCTCAAGATTATTGTTATAAACATGAGCCACGTCTGAAAGGCAAAGGGGGAGGTGTTGCTGTAATTTATAATAATATCTTCAGTATTACTCAGAAGTCTAGTTTCAATTATAATTCCTTTGAAGTTTTGGTGCTTTACGTAACGTTAAGTAGTATAAATGATAAATTCCATTTGACATTTGTGCTGGCTACTGTATACAGGCCCCCAGGGCACCATACAGACTTTATCAAAGAATTTGCTGATTTTCTATCAGAGTTAGTACTGGCTACAGATAAAGTCCTAATTGTTGGTGATTTTAATATCCATGTAGATAATGAAAAAGACGCATTGGGATTGGCATTTAGAGACATTCTAAACTCTATTGGAGTTAGGCAACATGTGTAAGGACCCACTCATCGCCGTAATAATACTTTAGACCTAATACTTTCACATGGAATAAATGTTGATACCGTTGAAATTCTGCAGCAGAGCGATGACATCTCAGATCATTACCTAGTATCATGTATACTTAATGTAGCAAAGGCTGCAAAACCGTCCCGTTGTTTCAAATATGGCAAGACTATCACCGCTGCCACTAAAGATTGCTTTGTAAATAAACTTCCTCATCAGTTTCATCTGCTCAGCATCCCAGAGAGCCTAGAGGAACTCGATGTTGCAACAGAAACTATACCGACTATACCCTATACCAACTAAGCTACTAAAAAAGATGCTTCCAGAGGTCATAGATCCTCTTCTTAATATCATTAATTCATCTTTGTCATTAGGATACGTACTTTCTTCGTAATAATTTTTAAGAAAACTTTTAAGTTAGCTATTATTAAACCACTTAGTAAAAAAATGCAACTTGATCCTACAGAATTAGTCAATTACAGGCCAATCTCAAATCTACCCTTTCTGTCAAAAATACTAGAAAAGGCAGTGTCCTCACAACTACGCTCCTTTTTAGAAAAAAATGGTATCTGTGAGGATTTCCAGTCAGGATTTAGACCGTATCATAGTACTGAGATTGCTCTCATTAGAGTTACAAATGATTTACTCTTATCATCCGATCATGGTTGAATATCTCTATTAGTTTTACTCGATCTTAGCGCTGCATTCGATACTATCGACCACAACATTCTTCTAAATAGACTCGAAAATTATGTTGGCATTAGTGGAATTGCATTGGCATGGTTTAAATCATACTTATCTGACCGTTTTCAGTTTGTAGCAGTAAATGAAGAGATGTCACACCGATCACAAGTTCAATATGGAGTACCGCAGGGCTCAGCGCTAGGACCGTTGCTTTTCACCCTGTACATGCTACCACTGGGAGATATCATTAGGAAGCATGGCGTTAGTTTTCATTGTTATGCTGACGATACTCAGCTCTATATTTCCTCATGCCCTGACGAAACTTACCAATTCACAAGATTAAAGGAATGCATAACTGACATAAAAAATTGGATTACTATTAATTTCCTGCAACTTAATTCAGAAAAAACTGAATTTTTAATTATTAGACAAAAACCCTCTACACACAGTAACCTAGAATACTGTCTAACACTTGATGGCTGCTCTGTCAAGTCCTAGTCGTCAGTTAGGAACCTGGGTGTGCTCTTTGATACCAATCTTTCATTTGAAAGCCATGTTTCTAGCATCTGTAAAACTGCATTCTACCATCTTAGAAATATATCTAAATTACGGCACATGCTTTCAATGCAAAATGCTGAACAGTTAGTTCATGCATTCATGACCTCAAGGCTAGATTATTGTAATGCTCTACTGGGTGGTTGCCCTGCTCGCTTAATAAATAAACTGCAGCTGGTCTAAAACGTAGCAGCATTAGTTCTTACTAGAACCAAGAAGTATGACCATATTAGCCTGGTTCCTAAAATCTTGCTAATTACTTACAAAGCACTAAATGGTTTAGCTCCCCAGTACTTGAGCGAGCTCTTAACGCATTATACTCCATCACGTCTATTACGGTCTCAAAACATTATCAATTTCTATTATTCAAATCATTTAAATTATTGTTTTTAGGCTGTATTAACTAGGTCAGCCGGAACCGGGAACACTTCCCATAACACCTGATGTACTCGTTACATCATAAGAAGAATGGCATCTACGCTAATGTTAGTCTCTCTGTTTATCCTGAGGTTTACTGCAGTCAGCCGTATCCGGGCCGTATCCAGATCAGATGGTGGACCTGCGCCTAGACATGACCAATGCATCCCTGAAATGTCTGCAGAGACCGTGTCAATTAAACTCCACCCTGTAAATGCCACATCGGCACGTCATCCTCATTAAACCCGTCTCCAGCACAACGACTCCAATCTTTTGAATAATCTTACGAATATCTTTCGATCTAATATGAATTCTGACCTGTAATGTTGCCAGAATCATAGTCATACACTATTTGTTCGTCGGCCAGAGGAGAACTGGCACTCCGACTGAGCCTGGTTTCTCCCAAGGTTTATTCTCCATTCTGGCCACTGAAGGAGTTTTGGTTCCTTGCCACCGTCGCCTTTGGCTTTTGGCTTGCTCAGTTGGGGACACTAAAATTTCAATTATATTACTGATCTGCCCGCATTGACACTATATGATAATTGAAATTAGCTGGATGACATCACCGTTTTCTCCAGAGCGGCTGTACAGCCGAATCAAATTCTGTTGCATTAGTTTCCTGTTAACACTGTGAAGCTGCTTTGTATCAATCTGCATTGTAAAAAGCGCTATATAAATAAAGAAGACTTGACTTGACTAGAATTAAAGCAAAACAAAATATAAAGAAATATAATTAACTAATTTTTAACAATGTCTGCATTACTTTTCATGTGGAGGTCAAAGTGGTGTATGAAGCTTGAATGTATGAAAACGAGAGGTGCATTGAAGCCCTGTCAGGAGTCATGTGAAAGAGCCTCAAAAGCATTAACTGTAAAGACAAATATTAGTAGTTTAGGACCTATTCTGACCAAGCCACATGAAAAATTATTATTCGGGTGGGAATTTCTTGTCGAGGGCAGAAGTGAATGAGATACGACTGTCCCACTGGCAGGCAAGGCTTCAGATGACCAGATCACCAATGTGACCGAGTATAAATTTACTGTGGCTGACAGCAGACTGAGATATATAGGACCAACCAATCAAACAAATCCTTTTGTGTGAGAGATATCTGTGACATGCAATCTGGATCAAAGTTTGCTCTCTCTGTGTCCATTTGAACAGATTCAAACATGCCCACACACCAATATCTAGATCATCTAAATCAGCAAGCGCATTGTCTGTTCCATCACTCTCTTGCCATGCTTTTCACGTATTTGATTGTGGCTGTTTTGAGCTCTTCAGAAATGACAAATAGATCAATATCGTTTCATTGGAAATGAAATTACTATGCAGCGGCCACACTGAGATCAGTGCTCACGTTGTGAAATCTACTGTGTAATTGTCTCAGCTAAAGGAGACCAGTGTGAAGAGCGATTTCTCCTCAATCGTTTCAAATGTTAATGTCTAATCTGTCAGAGGCCGTTTTGCCAGACCGTACTATAGTACAGGTCAGTCCGTTTGCTTATCTCTTTTTCTGGTGCTAACATGAAATTATTTAAATCAAAGTTGTTCATATGACACAACATTAGCCACTAAATTACAAAGGAGCAAATTTGATTTTACGAGCACGGCTTGCAGGTGTTACAAATAAACATGAGGGTCTGGGCATGTAATTTCTTCTCTTTTTTTCTTTCTGTCTCTTTCTTTCTCTCTCTCTCTCTCTCTCTCTCTCTCTCTCTCTCCCCCCAGACTGCGGTTAAATCCATCACTTGTGCATAAATGAGACCTTGGTGGAGGAATAGATTTCTCCAAGGCCTTCGGTTTGATTGAAGCTCCGACTCCTTTTCAATCTGCCTCTGTGCTCTTGCAAGCACCTTTGAGCTCGTCCTGCAGAATAGCCACAAACGCACTTGGGCTTCACCGCCACGCTGCTTGAATACAGGAAACACAGATTACTGTGTGTAATAGACCCCAGGATAAATCCCACCAAGAATTACAGTCGCATTTTTGAACTAGAGGTCAGCGGGACGAGATAGCAGACAAAAGTGAAGCCAGTTCAATCCCTGCCTGCCAAATGCATTGACACAAAAAAACATGCTGCCTGGATTTAAAATAGACATTATTCACACATAAGCATTTCAAAGGGTCATGAAACCCTAAAACACATTTTTTGAGATGTTGATATGTACAAGTTGAACATTAATGAAAACAACAATAGCACTTATTATGTTTATTTTAGAGGGTATGCATCAACGCCACTTTCCCGCCGGAACACGCCCCCTCAGCCGGGACTGAGTGGCAGAAGAGCTGCTGCGTGACTGGAGCTAATATTGAATCATTTGATGAGCGCAAAGACAGATACGCGCTGAATCTTTTGCCAACTCTTTATCACTAATATGCGATTATTACGAAGAAAACAGACCCTAGACCAGCAGTTATGGGCAGCTTTTCCCTCTAAAAGCAATCAGTAGCAGAAGCAGCAGGTGGCAGTGTTTTGGGTGAGAAAATTACACGCTATTATCAAGTCCGTCTCCCGCAGTCCGGAGGGGGGTACAGGGATGTCCATGGGGTCCGTGGCCAAGCCTCCCCCGACCCCCCCTCTGGCGCTGGGCCTTGTTTTGTGTGTTTTCTGCGGCATTCAAGCTGTAAACCAATGCTGCCTCTCAGTATTTTTGCCACTCAGTGGGGCGTAACCGCAGTCACTCCAGCTGACGGTGACGTCACATGGATACCCAGATTTTTTTTTCATTTTTCGGAGCTATTTCGTTCTTCCAGTTTAAAAAGCAAAGCTGAACCAACATCACAAAAAGTGAGGTATATGCGTTAATTCAGAGTGGCCATTGGCTGCCGTGGCTGGAAAGTATGCATCAATGTCATCAGTTTCTGAGCTTTTCTCTGCATTATTCATGAGAATGAACTCTTTTAATCCAATACTGGATTAAACACTTATTTCATCATGTCTTCTTCTAATGAAATATATATATGTGCAAATGACACTGATACAGCGGTACATCTGATGACACAGAAGACCATGATGTGGACCGAACATCATTAAATAATTTATCAGAATGTATTTAAATTTCTTCATGATAGTTGTTAGTAGTCTCTAATGATAACATTTTTGTGAGTTTGTTGTCATAGGGTTATATTTTTAAAATACATCAAGGTTCCCCTCAACTCTGTTTGCTTTTTCTCCGCTCAAATTTTAATATTCATTTGTCTGTATAATGAATGTGTTGTAGGTCTGTGTTTTACTGTTTTTGTCTCCCATCTTCCCACCCTCTACAATCCCACATTCCCCATAGCTTTACATGCCCATTTCTTGAGTCTTTACAAATCTGAGGTGTGAATGACCATTGCTAAAAAAAGGGTGGTTTCATGATACTTTAAATCAGACCTGTTCCCGCAGTCTTTGGTGATAGTAATCATTCTAATTCAAGTAAATGAGGTGAGTGACATGAGCTGATAAAATCTAGTTAGTGCTGCATGCATCATTATTATTATTACTCATACTCATTACAACAAATTCCTATCCTTTCTAGGTAATTACATTTTTGCCCACAGTTTACACACCACCATATGTACTAGAGAAATTAATGACACCTACAATCAGGCAGCTTTGACTTATGGTTTTTTAGGTTAGTAGCTTAGTTTTATTTAACATGTCTTAAGAAATACTACAGAAATTGAATAATAAAATGTATAAAATAAAACACTGTATAGTCTTCAGTGTATGAATTAAATATAAATTGATTCATAATAAAGATACGAAAGTGATTCAGTCAAAAGCAGTGAGATTTTTTACTTCTGATCTTTTTTTGTTTTTGATTAACATTAATGAAACTGATGGCAACAGTTTATTATGTTGCTGTCCCTTTAAGAACAAATGCACAGATCTAATATACTGTTAAACATCTGATTTGCTCACGTAGGACATAACAGACTGTGTTTATGTAAATACTTCACAGGATGTTCATTTTGTGTGTATAATTGTGTGTGTATTTGACCATGCATGCGCAATAAGCTGGGAAAGAAAACGAAATTCGGGATCGTATGCATCTGAGAGGCGGCATCTGTGCTTGCACTTCGGCTGTGTCCGTCAGCACAAGCACCGCATTGCATAGTCTTTTTTTGTGACTTACTGTGATAACACTAATGTGTCAATAACTTTAGTACAGCAAAGTTTAAGAAATGTAACACTTTCTGACATTTGTGAATCGATGTGAATCGGCAGAAGATAGAATATGTGTCATATGTGAATTGTTTTTCCCCCACCCCTGACAGAGATGGATGGATGGATGGATAAACTACAGCTTATCATTTTAGATGGTCTGGAAGACTTCCCTATGGACACAAGGTGAGAAGGGGGAAAAAAAAAATCACGATTCAAAAGACACTACTTAAGGCGCTGTATTCACAGATGCAGATCACACCTGACTTCCAATATGTCAAGGTGATTTCTTGAGGGATGAAAAGTGAACAGCTGCCTGCATCTTTACAAAATGGACTTGTTAAAGCATGTAAAAAAACAAAAACTGCATTACAGCATAGCATTTAAATGAGAAGCCTCATTCTTATATCAATTGTTTACCAAAAGCTCACCACTAACTATTGATGGCTTTCTTCTGCCATTTAGCATTTAGAGAGATTACATGTCAGATCTCAAGCTGATGTGTTGTGACAGCAGAACTCTCTCCAGCCTGCAGTTATCTGTTTGTTGTGCTGGGTCAGCATTATCAGGGCCAGAGGTTCAAGTCCCCTTTGATTGTTCGAAAATGAGAGTACAAATGAACTGAAGTCAGGACGAAGTTAGATGCTCCACCCCTAATGTTCTAAGTAGTACAGAGAACTTCAAGTGGTAGTAATTATTTCTTCTTTCCAATGCCATAAAGAGTGTCCATTTCTTTTCTTCATAAAAGAAGCAGCCATTACATGCAGGGAAGCACCCATAGCTGATCTCATTAGACAATCACAAAAGATCAAAAATACCACATAAAGTTGTCTGATGACCTGCCTCGCTCAGTTATTCCTTCTTTTGATCTGCCAGAACTAATCAGCCATATTACCACAGAGCACAGACTCACCACACACACATTGCACTTACACATAAAATGAAAAACAATCAACTCTAAACAAAAGGCATACCAAACATACACACACTCTTTTTAAAGGGACCATCCAGTATCAAGAAAAACTAAATTTTCTTGCTCTTTTAAAAATAATATATTATAGATATACTCCCTGACCAATCCATTTATGCAAACTATACTACACCTATTCAGTATTCAGCAGATTGCCCTGTTCAGTCATGGCAATAGTATTATACAATTGCCTATACTGGACAAGGCAAGCTGCTGAATACTAGATGGAGACATGTTTACATAAATGGAATACCTGCAATACCAGAGGCTGCAATTTCAGGACAACAGTCCCAGAACCTAATTTCTAGGACCCTAGTTTTTTTTGTGACAGTGCCACCTTGTCAACTCTACTCAATCAGAGGAGAACTGATTCAAACCTGAAACAAACAGGTGCGAAGACTAGACCCACAAAATAACATTTTTAAAACTCTGTTGCAAAATGGTATTTGTTATCATACTATTTTTTACCAACATATGTTCTATATATTGTAATCATTACCTATTGTCTTCACAACCTATATTTACTTAAATGAGGTCATTGTTTTTGTAGTAAATTAATACATTGTTATCTAACTGCGTGATTTGTATATGTAAATTTCTGAAATACATTACTTGGACACAGTCACCTCTAATTAGCCTGGCCCTACCAGACATTTCATTTGTACAGCGAGTCTGGCCACTCTCCATTGACAAGCATTAACTTCCTTGAAAGCAGGTAATCTGTTGAGCTTTAAAACTATTGGATCTGCCCAGAGCCACTCTGGATCGGCCATAACCAATCGCTAACGTTTGGTCGTGACGTATGTCATGCGTTCGCCTTAGCCAACTCCTTCACCACTAATGGAGTGAGCTGGAAAATCAAACTTTTCCTGAACCCCGTGGGCCAACATCATGGCCACCAACAAAACTCAGCAAAGATTGTTCTTGCTCCGGATTAAACTTCTGGATATTCGGCAGCATTGCCACAACGGACCGAATAGCTTCGCTCGCATCTTTCTCTGCCGCCATTACTGAACTACAACTCAAACTAGCGCACAACATCAACGTCATCGTTCTCAGCCACTCCCTCTGTTCGCTGACTGGACCGGTTAAAATTTGACCGGAGAAAACCAGCAAATATACCGCAAACCCAGACGACGTACTGAAGGAAATATAGGGGCGCATACACTGCAGAATCATGATACTCGTGGTGAGGTAATAAGAAAGAAGTAGGAAGTAGATATTAGTACCCCAAAGCAACAGAAAAAGATACTTTTCCAATTAGTAGCTAGTTGTGGGGGACGTTTGCCAAACATTCTTCTATTCCTAGCTTTGTATAGCGTATGTCACTGCACATTCTCCCAAGTTTATTTTTGACTATCGTCCCTGATAATTTCTCTCTGACCTAAGAGTTTGTGCTGCATGTTTCAGCATGGATTGCTTTGAGAAGCTTTCACAATGTAGGCATTGCAAAGAGGCTGTTATTGAATGATGGGGCAGTGCCAAATTCCTTGAACCTGACAGCAACTTTCAAAACATAAAAATGCGTTACTCATTCACATTCAAAACATTTAGCCAATCACAGCAGAGATTATTTAAACATAGAAGTGTATTAGCAAAAATCAGAGCCATAGAAAAAGAGAGTTGCGACACGCTTTGATCTCGCCGTCACGTGGTTCATAGAGCTCTCAATAGTTCCAAACAATCTGTTTGAATAGGATTAAGCAGGACAGCAGTTTCACTATGTTTGCAGCAATTTCTGGCAAATATTAGAACAATATGTGCATCGACTTTGACTAGGCTTTACAGTAGCATTTTATTCTAGGGAGAGATAAAGAAGAGACAACGTTAATGTTTTTCTTGGGTGATCTGGTTATTTTATTTGGGTCATGCAAGTGCATGATTTTACAGCATTGAGTATTGTAGCCAATCACGGGCATTTCTGTTGAAAATAATGACCAATCATATGTTTAATTTACTGGGAATGAGAATCCTCTCAGTATCGATCAAAACAAGTTTTATACAGTCTCAAAACGCTGAATGAATTTTAGTGCAAGTTTACATTTTAACACGATTCTTCACATTATCTACAAATCCTCTCATCATAACAAAGCACAGACACGATTTAAATAAAGATTTATTGTGTAGTTTAGTCAGATGTTTTTGTTTTTCATTTTCATCACTTTGTGATGTTCCCTACAATTAGCCTATATATTTAACACTTCAGTACAAATAAAGTAACAAAAATAGATATTTTAATATATGTTATAATAGTGATTTGATAATCTATAAAAATGTATTCAAAAGAAAAAAATGTCTATAATAATGAGCCAATAAGTGTTCCTCTTCCGCCATCTACTGGTTATAGTGGTACTTTCTTTTATCATTTTAATGTTGTTAATGTACTAATGTTACTTTATGATACTCGAAGCATGCACAACAGGTGAATATAAATGAATGATGCTAGCATATACAGAATTTAACCCATGAAATAAGTTTTAAATAATGTTTAAAAAAAAAAAAACAGGGCAACCAATTTAATTCAACTCTTATATCCAGGCGCTAGATACGTTATTCCTTGAATGGGCTGACTTCATAGAAACGCATTTGACAGAATTAAGATCTCAGAGAGACTAAAAACTGTTGAAATATGACAGATAGCATCTGGATATTATCTAACTGCAGTTAGAGTCTAACGATCTATTATATAACAATAAACATTAACTCTAACATGCTTCATAAAATACATCTTCTATCAATATTCCTGAGAGGTCAACTAATACCATAAAATCTCAAAATATGCAGTCATTTCGTCAATTTGCAAGCGAGTTTGCTTGAGATACACTAAAATGAATGGGGTTCAATGCTGGAACTATTGGTTGTTTGGAACTATTGGTCGCTTAATTCTAAGGGAGTTTTTGATACAGAATTCAGAATTAGTTGCGTATATCTTTGATACTCAGTTAAAGTATAAAGTAGCCAAAAAGATACTTAAGTGCAGTAACTAATTACATTTACTTAAATACTTTACAGCACTGATTATAAACACTATAAGAAGGTTTGAGAAAAACATGCTAAGAATACACAGTAAAGCCCCTTTAATAAAGCACATGGACTGGAAAAGTTGAAAAACGTATTAAAGCGAATTCATTGGCTTTATAGAATTATTTACACACTCTTTCATCGTGCCACCCACTGTGATCATCCACATCATGAGTCTCTCGGCAGTTAACAAATCATCATTCATGGTGCATGACCGGGGCCATGGTGTGGGTTACTATGGCAGCAGAACTTATAGAGGATAAGGCTGTCCACGCTGTCGTAGACCTGATAATCCCGCTTCAGTCTTGAACTGACTGACAGACCATATTTCCTCTTTCTTCAATCCTTCTTCCTCAGTGTTTTCTACCTTCAGTCAGACATACATATTGTGCGTGTCTGCTTCGCCGCTATGGCTGAATGGCTGAATGAACAAGCATTTCAGTGTTGACCGCACCCTCCTCTGAGGGCGCCCAAGATAGAAAACTAATTTCACCAAGAAAGGTGTTCAATTTTACAGCATTTCCAAAAGACTAATATTTTTATGATAATAGTAATGTGCTGGATGCGAGGAGACAAGCGTTGGTTGTAGAGATCTGCAAATAGCATTGCTGCAATTCATAATGTCTTATAAAGATCTGCGATATGGACCTATATTGTTCCTGCCAGCTACAACTTGCATTTTAAAAGTAATTTCTCAGCCATGTCATTGGTGAATCTCTGTAAATAGCAGCCTGAGGGTTTCATTCAGAATAATTTCATAACAACTCTTCTGGGATTTTCTTTTTGACAGGGAAATTGTCCCTTGATACGAGAAAACTTCCTTTGAAATACCAGGCCCTTAGAACAACCATAACATGGTTTTAATATTTTGTGTCTGCTTGATTAAGAGTCGCTGTGCAGACATTAATTACTGTTGGCTCAGCGATCTCCCTTTGTGTTTAATCTGGTTATATTGGAATTCTGACAATCTCAGAAAAGCGAAAGGTGTTTGACTGCTGAAGGTGTCAAAAGAATTCAGTCAAATGTCCCTATTTGATACTTTCACCATTCTTGGATATAACATATTTTTGAGGCTGTATTTTGCTCATTTTATTTCTGGGTACTGGAGCACTGTGGGATGATTAAACTCAATATGGCTTTGAATGTCATCTGTGTGTGGCAGACTGCTTTAGTGGTCTTTAAATTCTGCTCCTACCACCCCTGCCGATCAGTGAAGCCTCTTTGGTGCATCCGCCGGGGATTCTTTTACTCTTTTTCACAGCTGAATGTGAAATATGATTGACAGATGATTCTAGGGACCAGAGAACAATCCTCTGTACTCTGCTAGACTTATTCATGTGTGCACACACACACAAGCAGCTTTTGTATTTACATAGAAAGAAAGACGGGGTGAGAGAGACAGACACTGAGGACATTGTACAACATTTTTTTTTACAGGTGAATATGCATTATAAGCATGAAGATGCTTTTTTTAAACTTTCCCACGAAATGAAACCAGGATATTTTTCAGTCCAGACAGACTCATTTGCTTCCTGACAAACTTGACCAACTTGGCTGATTAACTCCACTCCTCAGAAATAAAATATGATTTAAGCTTTCTTAAAGTGACTAATTAAGCCTTGAGAATAATCTAATGAGATAACCTAGAAAATAGCATGAAAAGCCCTAAATTCTCAATCTACACTTGGCAGGGCTCAGCGTGGGGGTCCACAAGAGTGAGTGAGTGTGTGAGAGAGTGTGTGTGTGTGTTTGTGTGTGTGTGTGTGTGTTTGTGTGTGTGTGTGTGTGTGAAATCAAGTATGGAGAGTTCGAAGTGTCATCTAGTCAGCATCATATAACTTTACAGAAATAGCACTTTTTCACAATTGGTAAAACAATAAGGATAAATTCAGATATCTTTAAATATGTTGTGGATCCTTGCAGGTTTTGAATAGCACCACTCAATGAAAGAGTTCCATGAATTAGAAATTCTGCAAATTCATGAAAGTTCTGTGTGATAACAAGCCTAGAATTCCTCAGTTTGAATGGAAACAAACAAAAAAAACTTATTCTTTTATAAATAAATAAATAAAAGAGCGAAACGATTCCTTCTCTCCTCTGGAACAGTGAGTTCACAACAAACATATTTATCATACTTCGGATATATAGCATACTAACAAAACTACCTCATGAACGACTGGCTCAAGGGACTATGATAAGGCACAAATTTTGTTAATAGCCACTTGTGCACTCTGACTCACACAAGAGATAAGCATATGCAACGGATTCTGACATTAACATGTGACTGCTGATACGAGACCACACTTGATTAAGCACAACACATGTACACACATCAATAAATTATACACTACTGTTGAAAATTTGGGTTCAGTAAGATTATGTTTGTATAACTGATCAATTTTGAACTGGTAAATGTTTCTTGAAATCAGCATATTAGAATGATTTCTAAAGAATCATGTCAAACTAAAAAATGGAGTAATAGCTGCTAAAAATTCAGCTTTGCAATCAAAAGAAGAAATTACAGTTTCTGCGCGTTCTGTGAGTAAATTTTAACTTTTGGGTGAACTATGCCATTACATTTAATGTTTTTTATATGTAGAGTTGAGTTAGGCGTGTACCATATGCTAATCTAAAGCCCTGAAAGAACTTGTGTTTTTTATCTGTGAACAAACTATAATATATAAAAAATAAAACTGTATGAGCCTGTGTAACCTTGCAAGCACTTCCACCCCACATTTTTATTCAATTATTTATTTCCATGTTTTAAAACTCTGTACAGACTGAACGTTCCACCATAACCTCCTCCTTCTGTCTCAACCCTTCTTTCCTTTCTCTAATGTTTATTGTCAAACTTTTTTTCATTATTGATGTTTATTGTCAAACTATTCCTATCTACTTTTCTGCTATTCCATCTGTTTCTCCAACAGGCCCCTTAGCTCCGACTCTCAGCCACTTCTCTCAGCTCTGTCTGACACATCTCTCCTTGAGATCGATGCAGCTGACAGCTCCGACTGAAGTTCTGCGCGGGGGTTTGTGATTTTTAGATGCGAAGCAGCACAAAAAACTCTCCCTATCCTCTGCTAAAACATCTTTCTTGTATTTTTCTCTCTCGCTCTCTCTTTATGTCACTTTCTCTAAGAGAGAGAGAGAAAATAATATATTTCTGAATTATTTCATTAGATATGAGTCAGAGCGTAAGGCCAGAGGTAGAAGTGATGCACATGTGTCTTGTATAATGCTGGCCTGGCAGTGAGTGAGCTAGAACAGCTCAGATGCAGCTATTCACAAGCCCATGCTTACACATACACAGAGGAACGATCTCTCCTTCCCACACTCAGCACACCACAGTAGCACCTGTCTGTAGTATCTGTCACTGTATATTTCATATCTCAAAGCTGCCCCAGATTCTACTGCAGACTTTTGGCAACTGAAAAAAAAAAAAAACGTCATTCTATTTCTTGTTTGTTGCCGCAAAGATTTGGATTTAGCATGCAGATAATAGCGGTTCTCAATATGCATTCTTGTTAGTACTTGTGTTCTTGTGAAACGTCATCAGTTGCTGCCCAAGTTGTGTTCCAATTCAAAGTTCACATTAAGCCAGGTACAGTTCAAAACCCCAGATGTGTTCTTACTCCGCCCTTTTTATCAAGGATGCATTGAGAGGTGATTTAGGCAGACTTGAGACAGCCAAGTATCATATATAAAATCTATTACTTGTTTTCGGGCAAATCGTTTTTGGCTGGGGGCAGAGTTAAGTTCCATAACTTGATATTTAGAGCACTTTGTACTTTTTACCAAATTGTTTGCTTCTCTTTATTTCTTATTGTATACGCTTCTTATACTTTAGACATATACATTTATAATGGCTATTATTTTTCATTAAAATTAACATCTTAACACAACTAACATTTTAAAAAATAAAACGAAAAGAGGCGGGGTTGTGTTTTATAGCTTATTTTGTAATAAATATACATACAATGTAGATAATGCATGTGTTGCCTTTAACCACATATTAATGTTTAATATATAAAATGAAAACTAAAAGAGGCTTTTAGATTTTAAGATTTTGTTTTGCCAATATAAATTACAAGATAACTAAAGTAGGAACCTATAACCTATAAGAGCTAAGTGAAGTCATCAAGTATGATGCTGTTCTATTTGTAGAATGACCGGACTGCATCCCCGGGAGTTTGTACTACTGAGTCAAACATGTTAAGTCCGAACTGCCAAGGAAACAAATTCAAACTTGGTGTACTTGGTATTGAGAAATGCCTAATGTCTGGAAAAAAAGAAAAGAAAAAAGCATTGCTGGTCAGCAGCCAACATTTCTTCAGAGAAGTATCCTAGCTTATGCTGGTCCACCAGCTTGACGCTGATCTAAACTAGTCTTTTCAATAGGGCAATAAAGCTAATACTCAAAAACAGCAGTGACCATTTACAACATATTAACTTTGAGATGTGAGATAAATATCTGCTGTTTTTGATTTTGACCACACAACAATATCTCAAGACAAAAACTTAGATGCTATGTTCAACACCTGTGCTGTCAGCAAGCCAGGAAGTCAAGTCAAGGAATAGAAGAATCTAGAAAATCACTCCTGGCAAGCCTTGACATTACATCTCTCTGAGGTAAAAGGTCAGACCCAGCAGCATCTTGCATGACTCAGGGAGAATTTTATACACCCCACACAAAGCCCTTGAGTGGAAACGTCATCAGCCATCAATTTGAGGGGTTTTCTAAACAACAGCTTAGTCTGAAATGACAGATTCAGACAGGTACAAGCACAAAACATTTAGCAAAAATCCTTAAAACAATCCCATGACTCTCTGTAAAAAGCACAAGCTTTAAATGAATTAAAGGGGTCTGTTATGCCCTTTTACAAAGTCTTGATTTTGTTTTTGGTGTGTACTAGAATAGGTTTACCATAACCAAGAGTTTCATCTGCTCAGGTGTAAATATTGATGATGCTGTCAATTTTGCCATACAAATTCGAGCCCGATTCAGACCCTGAGAATGTTTACGAACAAGAGGATCGTGCAGAACCATTGCAGGCACGTATTTTACAGGACATTTTAGAGTGGCAAGTTCCTTAATATCAGTGAACAGTCTTACAAGAGCGAGAGCTTACGTAGCTAAGAGCGAGAGCCCCATAGCTAAACACTTCATCAACACTGTAATGTTAGCTATGCTAGTGGATAATAACGAATAATAAAACATACTTACATGTTGTGATCCATAAACAACTGATTGTCCCGACAAAGTGGGAAATGCTCTGTCTTTCAGGAGAGGCTTTTGTGCGTAGCCGTCGTTGTACTCTCTTTCTGGAAACTGTATTTCGTAAAATGTGCAGCACACAGATAAACATTGGGGTTATAATGTTCAGGAACAGTGTTAAAAATTTATTTTAACGACTTTTCTAAGTTTGTCTGCCTTAGGAAGGCCAGAACCGGGGTGGAAAAACAGTCTCTTCGACATGGCAACAACACGGTACTAAAGCAGGTCTTCTTCTTCGTCTTCTCTAGTGTAGCTCAACCAGGTCTCGCCCACACCTTTTTTTGCGTAGTCGGTGGGTGGGTATTATTTAAGTGAGTGACATTGTGAATTCACAAGATCTGTAAAAAGCGTGTTGTAGTCCCAACAAGCCGCTTGTTGTTCTTGATCCCCTTAGTGTTTTCTGTTAAAGAGACTTTCAGCTTTGTAACCTTGCAGATCAGAAGCAACATTACACTCTAACTAAACTTGAAACTTGAAAAAGCCCCCTTTAAAATAAAAATGTAGCAAATAACATATTACATTAAACGGAAAAAACTTTTTCTATCTATTAAATCATTTGGATGGATGGATGGATGGATGGATAGATAGACAGATGAGAACATATGTGAGCATCTATCAAGGCTTCTTCACTTAGAAATTAACACTTCCCTCCAGCGGAGCGTGTGTGGGGCTCTAGCCAGCGGCAGAGGGAGGTTGGCTGTTGGCAGAGAGGTGTGATATCCCTGCCAATCCCCCTCTATCCCTCCGCCCTCTGATGGGAATATGGAGCTCGCTACAAGTAATTAAATCAGGCGCCATTCAGCTGCATAACTGCCTAAATTACAAGAATGACAGTGAAAAGGAAACATCAAAAGAATCACATTGTGGATCTGTAATTAGTTTGGATTTAATTTGCCGTGCTACTGACGTATTTGCAACGAATACCTTCCAGCATTATCTACAGACCATTAGTAATTTTGCAACATAAAAGATTATTTAAAGATATCTGGTGCCATAGAATGGCACAACAATTCAACGCAAGAGATCTGATGGACCCTTCAGGACACATGAACTCACGGGCTCTACCATGCAGTCTGGACATGCGTAAGGTTTTAGCTGAGGCATGCTGTGAAAGCGATCCTTAATTTGATGCTGGCAGACAGAGAGGAAGTGAGAACACTTGGGCTGAATGTAGACTGGAGAGTGGTGTTAACTGTCCCGTCAGACAACACTACATATCACATTTATCAAGAAGCAAAAACAGATCCAGGGGAAGAATGTATGCAGATAGCATGTACACACATACCACTTACACAGTGCTGGTGCTGGAGTCAGTGTTTAGCGGTGGAATCTGTGGTCGTCTGTGAGAACCAGCCTGTGTTTCCAGTGACTTGGGAGACAAACAATACTGCAACTAACTATATTACTACAGTACACACTCATCCTACAAAAAAAAAATCACTTTGCGAAGATATTTTGTTATCCAAAGTAATTTAATTCAGTAATTGAATTTTAAAGTGCCCCTATTATACTTTTAGGATTATTACCTTTCATGCAGTTTGTAATAAAGATGTTTGTAAATGTAAAATGTCATGCAAAGTGTTAAAGATCAAAGTACACAACAAATAAAGTTATTCCAGTCTCACTTCCTGTTACATACCTAAGTAACAATGTAACACATTAGCATAATGCCAGCCTATGGTCTTCATTGGCTGCCTGTGAACAGCGTCTACTTTGACCCGCCCTCAAACACTACAGTTGTAGCTGACGCCTGGATGAGTTTGGTTTGTGTTGTCGACTGTTTTCTGCGCTGCAAACCCACTTTTCATGCACTTCAAAAGGATACGGACTCGTGCTGGAACTGATAAAAAAAAACGATGCCATTGTTACTGTCCGTATCACTGTGTATACAAGTGCTGAGGAAGCCTCTGGAGTTGAGATTCAGATATGGTAATGGATATTTCATTCAGTAGACCAATCACAACAGACTGGGCTGTCTGAACAATCAGAGCAGAGTAGGCTTGCGGAAAGGAGGGGTTTAGAGAGACTGAATCTTCTAACAAACCGTTTTCTGACTCATTAGAAATTAGGTGATGTGCAATGTATATTATGAGAAAATTTAAATGTTTTTTGACCTTTGATGCATGTAAATCTATTGTATTTGTGAATAAAAAAGAGTAGCTTTGCAGTATGACCAACATAGGATTAGACTGTCTGTCAAATGAATGACAGAACTGAATATTAAGTGCAACATTGTGTGCTTCCAGTCTAGACAGCTGTGCTGATAATAATGGGAGCGATCTAATTCTAAGTTTGTCTTGTCAAACTAACACTGAACAGAGAAAGATGATCATTTGCACAGAAAGATTTATTGCGTGAACAAGGAATACACACAAACTAACTGCAACTCAAATTACATAAATATCTTCACTGCGTAAAAAAAAAATGCTGTTCAACATTAATTAATCACATACGTTAAATGCAGTAACGCATTAATTTTGACAGCCTGTCAAAATATAACCTCTCCAACTACACTGAAGAGTGATGATCATCTCCTTAAATTACAGCAAGAAAATGCAACATATTCAACTACATAATCTGGGTAAGTGAAACACCCCCTGGGAAACTCTGCTGCCTTTTATCAAGCTATCAAACAAAACCACACTAAATTAAAAGGCAATGTGGCCACTGTGATAGTCAAAGGAAAGAGAATTTGTTTGCTTATTAATTTTTAATTGTTGCACTTAACTGAATGGTTTCGCAAGATAATGCAGCACTGTGCTACTTCAGTTCATCTCCTGAGTGTTCCTTAGTAAATGTGAGATAAATCATCCCAACAAACGTAAACGCAAGGCTCCTTAGCTCTCGAGGGTTTCAAGCAAGACATTTTTTCACATAGACAATACATTTGTGAATGGAGATCATATTTGTTTCCAAATTTGCACTGGTACAGAAGCAACTACCAATCCTAATAAGATGTGGGGGGTATAAGAAAGTACACAGACAGAAAAGGAGCTCAAACTGTGTCACTTATTGGTTTCCATTTTACTGCTTGTTTTACTGTTGTTTTGTAACAGCTCTGAGTGACAGAGCACATACAACTATTCTGCATGGAATAGCACTAGTTGCGGCTTTGTGATCATCTAAATTTATCTACAGAAATCAATAGTCCTAATGCGCAAAAGTGAAGAGCATCAAACGGAATAGAATGAGATGATGTGTATTAGAGCTCACTGTATTGGCTGCTTTTTAAATCCTTTTTACGTAGAACACAAACAAGGCTTAGAAGAGATAGATAAATTGACGAAAAAGAGGGAGCACCTACAAATTCAGATTATAAACAGAATTACTAATTGCAAGAAAATTAGAGACAGATAATTTTTTATCTTATCATTCAAACTGGATTTCAACTTCCTGTTCCTACCACTACCATATCTAAATGAACCCCCACACCTTTACCTTCTCACTCTCTTTCTCCCAGGGCTGATTACTTCCCAGGTTGGATGTCATTTATCCCCTTAGCTGTCGAGGTGTGGGCCAGACTCCTCTCAGCTCTCTGTCAGCTCTGAGGGACCAATGTTCTGAGGTTGTGACCGTGGTTAACTGGCTGTCCTTTTCGCCCACTCCGGGATGGCACGCGCTGACACCATGAGTCAGCCTCCTGTCTGCCCCTGCACACCCCCTGGGATACACTGGCCTGGCTGAGGATATTGAGTCTTATTTTCAGATTGCACCTGATTATAGTATATTGCTGTCAAGTACATGGACATATTTGTCTATAAACTGTGTGCAATGTCATGATGGTAATGGCCCTGCTGAGATAATCTGTAATTGTTTACAATTCAACACAGCACTGACTAATATTTAACATCAACAGATTATGGGTATATCAGAGTTTTTGCTCAGACCGATGCATCCACAGGAGGCAAATGATATATATCCAGTGGACCCAAACCCATCTGCTCTTGAAATCGAAAGCAAGACATTTTGATGACTCCCAAAGATCACACAGAGAAAAAAATGCATAACATTCAAATGCACTAATTGTGAAGAAAAAGAAAAATCTAAATAAATAAACTAAATTTGTGACAGCTGTCAGCAGTATTATTGAGTGAGTTTGTAATTGTCATGCAGCGGATGGTTCATGGCCGAAAGGGAACGATTGAAGATGTTTTGGTGCTGCCAGTCAGAGACATATCAGCCTTCCAAAATGATCCACTGAATATTCATTAGGTTTAGCTCAATGAAAAAAGAGGTATGTCTGGGGTTGCTTCATAATAAAAGCTGCAGAAACATAAGTTAATGAGCGTTGGTGTTCTTTTTCTGACCTCATTTGATAGTGTAAGCATGTCTATGCATTTTCATTACAGACTGTAGTGAATTCATTTATATGAATGCCAGCAGAAATACAAAAGGCAAATTCTGATATTCTCAGAGAAACGTATGGGATTCTGCAGATGAACACATTAAATTCAATTAAATATCTAACGCTATTTAATGCATTCTGAGTTTTTTACACTGTTAAAGAGTTGGATTCCCATGCTAAACATTGCCAAAGTTTTAAAAAATGAGTTGGACATATGACGTATTTCTGTGCCAAAAATACTCCGTTGCAGGCAGTGAGTAAAATGCATCAAATGTCTGTGTTTTGTTGGCAATTGGCGCGTAAGTGCATACAATGTAAACAACACGAACGTATAGTTAATCAAAAGTTATCCGTGGATAATGTGGTGTAGTGGCGTAACTTTGTTTTAAAAAGTGGGTGAGTGGGGAAAGTCATGAGAAGTCATGTTTAACGTGATAGGTGCAATCTGAAAATAAGAACCAATTTGTGAAAATTAGTCTAAAATGAGAATGAAATGAAAATGAGTTAGCTATATAAAGTATATTTAATATATGAAACTAAATTATATTTAATTATACATATTAAATGATATACATAAATTAAAATATAAAAATATATAATATCAGAAATAGCTCCAGAAATAGTAAAGGGGCTTAAAATGAATAAGTGCTGCATTACATCATGCTCTGTGATATTCAGTATTTATTTATACATCAACTCATCAACTCACAAATTCAAAATATAAAATTATTGATCAGAGCATGTTACACAAGGTTGCATCTGTTGATTTCTTTGTCATAATTTGAGCATTAAACAGCTCTTTTCCATTTCACTGAAAAACAGGCTTATTGGAAGTTGAGGAACAGTGGTAAAATTGCCACAGACTTCAAGAAATAAGGCAAAGAGAACAGTGTTTTAAACAAGATTGGAATGGGATGGTAAAGGCTGTCTTTAGTGTACACCATCTAACCTAACATGGACTTACAAAATGCAGAGCTAAGCCAGTCACCCAGACAGCAGTCAGACTACATATCACCACTGCATGCTAAGAAGACCACTTTAACCTAAATGCTGTCACGCACCTTAATCCAGATTCTGAAATCTCAGCCTTTATGTTTCCTCTGCCCACAGCTGAATCAGTCACACTAGAAGGAATGGTGAATGAAGAGGTGAATCCCTCAGTGAAAAAGTTAAGCAACTCTAGCAAACAGTCATACAGAGATAATATTCTCAACATTTTGGCTTTAAACCCTCAACCCGATCCTAAAAACACAGCAGCCATTAATAGAATGGAATAGAATGGATTATTTTATAGCAAATAAATCATCCACTAAATGCAAATTATAATAACAGTGCATTAAATGCTCTATAAAATTAAATGAACCAAAATTAAGATTTCATTAATGTAGAGAATATTTGGCAAAAGTCATCAAACTGACAGCTATGCTGCACATAACCTAGAAGCAATATCTTTAGCGAAAAGAGTTTACATGAAACGATTATGGCAGAAGACATGCCTAGCCTTCCAAATTGCCTGTTTAAAAATAGACAGCAGAAACAACTTTGGACGGAGATAATTTTGTGGAAAGGCCTGTCGACTGGGGAGAAGAGCGGCTTATGTTGTGTTCTTATCTACGAGCAGAATAAACCCCGACGCCGTGACACATGGCACACTGGCACACACCTCTACTTTCATCCATACTCTGAAAGCAGAACAGAGTTCAAAAGCATTAGAAGAATTCAGTGCCAGTGTAAAGCACCGCTAGAGATCTTTAGTTCTCACATACTATGACATTCTAAATAGGTTTGCTCTCAGCAGCAGAAAAAAACATGCTCTGATAACATTGACGTCCAAGCTAAAGTGCAGTTAATTGGCAGAAGGCTATTACAAAGTTCGCACAGAAAACCATTTAAGCCTGTTTTTGTATCATAACCTTGTTTGCCAAGAATACGTGCCACATTTCACAAGAATATGTGCTGTAAAGTTTTTTAATAGAGATGATCTTAGTTAAGTGTAAACCACACCAGCAGCTTTAAGCAACCATAATGGGCCATGCACTCATGGCTCACTCTAGAGGAAATGTTTGAGGGGAAATACATTAGGAGGAGTAATTAGGATTATTAGCAGGGTGTAATTTGCTCAAGAGGGAATAAAACAAATTGCTGAGGCGTTTCTAAGCTAAATTGAAAATGAATACAAAATTAATGGCATGATGAATAGAGGGATTTTACAACTGTTGACACGAAGGGCCCTGGTGTCACCACCAAACCGCCTAATGAGTAGAGAACACCACACGGTCCAGGGATATTGTGTCAGATACAGTAAATGCTGACCTGTGGTTTTCATGCAGCCATCCTTTCTGTTCATATTCTCTGAGGTAATATTCATTGGTCCATATGAGTCATGAGTCATCATTACTTGTATGCATCTGAATTGGGGTTAAATGTCAGACAAACAATAAATAATAATAATAAAAAATCAAACAGAATAAAAAAATGTGTAATCATCTTTTCTGGATAAGGGAAAATCAATGAAGGGAGTTTTTTCCTAAGCAAGTCAGTCCTCAATACAGATTTACATTCTCACAAGTTTTTTCCTCATGCATGCAAGGTTTTATTCTTCTCTCTTTAGGCAGCTTCACTGTGAAAGAGCAGCTTGAAACGATAGGAGCTATAAGAAAAGGCTCTAATGAGATTTCTACAAATTCCAGCATACATCAGAGAAAATAGCCCGTAGTATGGCGGCTGTCGTTTTGAGCTATGAAGTTTGGTGGGGTGGGAGAGAACGAACACATTAAACACCATTAAAGAGCCCCTTAACACGCCCCGAGATGAGCCGTTACTCCCAGAGCAACATCTGAGCTCAATGTGTCACTAAATCACTTCACTTCTATTCTCTAATGTGCAGCGAGAGGATACAATACATTTTAAGCCAAGGCTTTTGAAAACGACGACCCGCTGAAGTTACTAGAGTTTCTCATTACGTTGTCTTCTCTAACTAGGGACAAAGATACATCTCCCTGTAGAATATATACGTGGATAGCCAGTGAAAACGATGAATAAAGCCCTCGTTTTGCTCTGTGAGATAATTAAAATGAAAGAAAAGCATATAATAAAAAGCAATGCTGCGTTAGACAAGCTGTGTGGTTTGCAGTTAAGACAAGAAAGGAGAAATGGAGGTGAGGGAGAGGAGGGGTCCCTCCCCAGTACATCCAGGCTATTTATGACAACTAAACTGCAGAAATTGGTAATTTGGCAACTGGCATGGTTATGACAACCACAAGCACATTCACATATCAGCACCTATTCAGCATCTTGGTCCGCCCTGATAAACACCAGTACACACAGGTTAGTCAATCATAACAGAGGCAATTGACATATTGGTACAGTAGCCTGTTTAATTGCAAAGAGATGTTTGAAAAATGCCCATGAATATAAAAACTAAATTGACTTTTTCATACATGAAACCATAGGAAACCATTCAAATGTAGAATGTGTGTGTGTTTTTTTGGGGGTTTTTTTTAAAAGAGAAGAGTAGATAGGGCAGATGGGATATAAAAGATGTCTAAATAGAAGGGAGTGGAAAGGGAGAGGTTTAAATGCCAGACATATGCTGGCTGCTGCCTGCGGGACACAGACTTGCAGACACTGCAGTCCATCCACCAACAGACTCAATTTACAGATTGGAGAGCAGCAATAAAGAGCTAACAATCTCACTACAGACAGCACTTCTGTAACCGCTCAGTGGCACGTCCATTTCTTCTTCTCGCCCTCCAAAGAAACTGTAATTTGCTCCTTTTTTTTAATCAGGGTCTCACTAATTAAATAAAAGCTCCTGGGCCTTTCCTAATTTGGTCCTGGGACAGTCTCATTTGCGCAGTAAATACTGATTATATCAAAAAAGTGTGTATGAGAGCTGAAGGTTTTGTCTCTTTAATTAAAGAAAGGGTGATTTTTATGAAATGACTGCTCTTGAAAATCGACAGTAACAGGACTAAATACGATACGGTGATGTTCAGAAAATAATATTTATATATTTCTAATTTATTAATAATGATAATCAGAACATATAATTATTTTACCAAGTACTATAGTTAATTCAATCAGAAATCAAAAAGAGTCTGAACCATTCTCCAGGAAGTTTTTACTTACAGACAGAACCCATACATTAAATGTGAATAAAATTAAACAAGTGTCATAAATATTCGTGTGCAATTTTGTGCTCTTCTGCAGCAGTAGTGTCACACCTGACTGTGGGCTACTAGCAATAAGCTCAGGAGCACATTAGCAATTCATCAAAAAAGCAAATGTCATTCTGCCGTAAATGTCTAGGGAAATATTTAGCATTTGATTCTCGTTTCTGATTGCATTGTCATTGATTTAAAATTTTCTCTGCACTGCCTGGGACAGACATAACAGATCATTGCATTTTTGAACTGTCAGTCAGTTGAGGTGCTCTGTCTGGGGGCCAGTGAAGACAGCCAGTCTCTCTCTCTTTCTTTCTGTCTTCACACGGCTCTCAGAAAGAGAGATCCAGCCCTCGAGGCCTGCAAAGAGCCTCCTCAGCCCTTTTCTCATTGCCCGCTATCCCTTGAAAAGACAGCTTTTTCCTTTTCTTTCCTCTCCTTGAAAATGAATAGCCCTATTAATCCATCCTCCACTGACCATTCTGAAAAAGATAGAAAATGAGAGAGACGGCTTGAATTGTGTGTTTGTGAAGTTTCTTTTTTTTGTCTTCTTTTTTAATCAATCCCCTTCACCTCGGTCAAGAAACGTTGCTGCTCGTGGTCCATTGCCCATTTAAGGAGATCAATGTTTTTATCGATAAGGTCCTTCCTTTACTCAGCTGTTTCTGTCAGTCTCCAATTAGTAAATGGCTTGGCTTTGACATCTAGAAACTGCACATTCTTGGTTAATCTCTCTGCCCCTCCACAAACACACACACACACACACACAGTTAATGTGGTTGGAATAGTGGATCTGGTCCTGTAAACCTCTGTGACCCAGTGCAACACTGTGAATGATGCCGGCCTTCATGGATCTAATTCAGCAGTGCCAAAAGCAATCCATGTCCTCGTACTGTACACAGGATGATTCATTCAATTGGGTAAAATATTGTTTGTGTCTTAGCAGTTAGTGTGTGATGCATGTGTCTATGTTTAATGTGTTTAGTTTATTTTCTGCCGCTTATTGAATCATTTCCATTTCCCAGTCTTTTCCGTTTTTGAATGCCAAACAGACTGTGAAAATCACAATGTCTGCTCAGCCAACACAAACATGCTAGTAACACAGAGAATGAGACAGAGAAAAGAGTCATTTGAAAAAGAAAGAAAGAAAGGGAGAGAGAGAGGGAGGAAGGAAGGGAAGGAAAGATCTGCAGCCTAAAGGCAGAGACAGCAATTAAAAGTAAATGGATCCCAGGGCCCTGTTTCAGATAGGCTACTACAGAATTCTGCCTATTCTTAGAAGCCGTCCTCAGAGAAGGTTTGAGCTGAGAATTTTCCATGCGTGATGAACTGTGGAAACCAACAAAAGCCCCATTACCAGGAGAGGGATTTAGCCTCGTCTTGTATTAAGAGAGGGAGAGAGAAAAGAAGCCCTTAGTCAAATGGAATACATTAAAGAAAATTCCCTGTGTCATAGAAATAAAAACTAGAAGCCAAATGACGGCGCTCTCATTATCTGCAAACCAAGAGCTCTAGTGGGACATATTCACAGAGCAAATTACAGACCAGACAAAATGATTTTCCAATATTCTAATGCACAGTTTGACAGTGACTCAGAAATGTTTGCATTAATTTAAGGTTATAATTTTTCCATTCTGTTAGGGTAAATGTCAGGATAAATGTTTATGAAAATCATTTTAGCTCAAGCCACCTGTACTTCCTCCAACCTTTACAAGAGAAAGATAAGATGGTACACTGCGTGTGTGTGTAGGTGCTAGGGTTGTGCCGATAGATGATAGTATCGTGTATCGACGATAGTCAGACATATCGCCAATGGCTGATGCCTTTAAAGTCCTCATGAAATCAAAATCGATCTTATTTACTTTGTTAACACACATTACAGGTCTTAGGGTGAACAATTAATCCGTGCAAGTTAATACATTGTTTGCCATGGTAATCTTTAATCAAAATCTGAAAAGTAACTTCCGGTCTGGAATGGCGTTCCCTTTCCGATGACGGCAGTTTGACGGCTTGGGTTTGAATATCCTTAACCACACCCCTCCAACCGTTAGTCTGTTATGAGCGAGAGATGGAGAGGAGGAGCACTGAAGTAAAACCCTGCCCTCTATTCAATATTCCATTTCACTTGGAAATACATCACAGGACTGAAATAAAATCAGTTGCAACTTCCGGTTCACTGGGACTTTAACAATATCAAGATGATAATTGGCTAATTTTCCTATTAATGTATTAAATTATTATTATTATTATCATAAGGCTAGTGTTACTATTAAATTAATCTATTAATCTATTAAAAAACGGCATCGTTGTTTGTCAGCATTGTTTTGTTTCCATAGAACATTACCAAAACATTTAATGACACTAATAACACTAAAAACAATACAATTACAAATTAATAATAATAATATCACTAAAATTATATAGACCTAATAACAGTCTTTAGGTCAAAACACAGCACAAATCAGTCATCTGTGAAAATCAAAGGCAGCTTCAAACACTGAAAAAACAAAAACAAAAAAACTTGTTTAATAAGAAATATTGATTCTTCAAATGTTTTCGCTGTCATTAATGTATGGTCCACAAGACAAATATTTAGTATGTGTGGTCACTAGGCTACAAAAGTGTGCATGCGCTGGAAAAACCGCATGGACGTCGAATTTGAAGAGAGGCTGTGTGAAGATGTCCGTCGCTTCCTGCACCTCTACAATCCGTCGTTAAAACACTATAAAGCAATAATACATGGAGGGAAATTGGAAGTGTGGAAGTGTACACGCCAATCTATTGCGCATTAGAGGCTGACATTTTTTCGGGAATCCCGCGGGATGGGAAACAAAATCACAATTAATCATGTGACTGGAAAATTTTCAGCCAGAGAGGGCGGGACCAGGAATTGCAATAACACCATGATACCAACTATATACACTAATATACCTTTTAATTAACTATATGTTTTCATTTTGAACTAATTCTAGTTACCCTGTCTCTTTATGCGTTCCTGTTTGCTTTGGTGTGGCTGGTTAAGTGAATGACGTGCTCCACACCCGTAACAGTTGGTGGCGGTAATGCACTTTGTAGCCGCGAAAATCATAATCAAAATGGAGTCAGACATGAAAGCCACGCTGCAACGACTACTGTCGGAAAATGATACCTCATTTGTGCTCACCGACATTTCTGGGCAGTCTGAAGTAACCAAAAAGACGGCGTGAAAACGCCATACGCAAGACATTTACTGCGCGTGTGTGTGTGTGCGTGCCTGTGTGTTTCTGTTTGTGTGTGTTTGCATAGATGATTTACATGGAATTTAATGTGTGTGCATTGTTTAAGCAAGCTTTCAGTTCAATAAAATAATAAAAACTGAATTTTTTACTGTAACTGACAGATTCCGGCCAAAAAAACACAACACGGGAGTGGGAGGGAATGGGAGTCATTCTTCTGGGATTGGGATGGGATTTTCCCCCAGTTTTTTCATGGGATTGGGATGGGACAGGATTTTTTGTGGGAGTGGGACGGGAGAGGTTTGAAAATCCACTCCTGTGTCACCCTCTACTGCGCATGTGTGGAACACGTCCGCTGAGCGGGCCCAAGCATACACTTTCAGTAGTATAAATACAAGTAGTCGACGTCTGTGCTGTCTGCAGTTGTCCGTGTACACATCCAAACTGGAGTATAATTGAGACTTTAAGCATAAACCGATCGACACAGCTAGATTTTTGCCCGTATAATAATATTAATATTATTTATTATAAATAGGGATGCACAATATATCGCCAACATATTGTTATCGTGCTGTTGTGGGTAGAACACATTCTGACCCGCGTCAAGTCTGCTTGTACATTCAGTCATTTTGTGCAGAGTCGTAATATTAAGTTTATGTAGTATAAACATCTGATTAATCTCATATAGAATGCGTTTGGTTGAGTTAAAAACCCACAGCAGTTCATTGTACCGGTGATCATCTTCAGCGTGCTCAGCTCAAACAGGAGAAGAGTGCGTCCACAGGAGTTATAGGCCTTCTGACTACGTAACTTAGTTCATCTGTGCGTGATTTTGTGCAAATATAAGTTGTAATATTATAAATATTTTGTAGAAATATCTGATTATTCTCATATATGATGCGTTTCATTGAGTTAATTAATCTTCTAAGCGCTTCAGTTTACGGGTGTTCATTCTCTTCAGAGCGTGTAGCTCAAACAACAATGATGTAATTTGAAACAGCCTAATATTAAAGATGTTTACTATTACTGTAATATTAAACATATTTAATAAAAAAAAATATATAGTTATTATTAATAACTAGCACTTTTATTGTTCTTGATTTATTTTTATCAACGATACTGTTTGATTAAAATAATTTCCTTATTGTCTGTGGGGAGGCTATTTCATGCATGGCACATGCATTTTGTTTCTTTATATGTAGTCCAAGTAATGTTGTCCATGACTCGTTTGCATTATTAAGGTATTTTATTTTTATTTTTTGTTAGGCAACAGAATTACTTTACAATGAGGTCTCATTTGTTAATGCATTAAAAAACATGAACAAACAGAGAGCAATAACCTTTGTTAATGTTAGTAATACCATTTTTGTGTTCATTTTAGTTCACAGTGCATTACCTAATGTTAACAGATATTGAATATTGTGCACAATATGTCTATGGAAATCATTTAGTTAGTTCAGTTAGAGAACCGATTAACTACAATTAAAAATTGAACGTGCTGCATGAGCCGAGCGAGAGTCTCAGCACAGAGCAGCCGCAGGAGTCAGATTGCATTCATCACGACAGCGAGGAGCTGAGCTGAAGATTTGATTTAAACATGAAATGTAAAAGCGCCTATTTAGGGAAGTTTGTCATTGTACTGTTTTTTTCATTAAAAATAATGAACCCACCATTCAAGCAACCCGCCTCCGAATTGGCGCTAATTCTAAACCGAAACTAAAATGTGCACGGCCGCACTGTCATTCGTTCACGGCCACACTCTCATTCATTCACGGCCGCACAGTGCACAAGCACTGTAATGTGACGATGAGAAAATTCCCTAATGGGTAAAAAGGCTAATATATTTTGATTCTATTATTCTATTTTCCACAATGTCAAACCAATGCAGCTTAACCCAAAATGCAAGCTCAGGCATGTGCTTCTTCTATACAAGCTCATGCAGTTGTGCGCTCTAGACAGAGAATACTCCGTTGCAGGGAACACTTAGGCTAAGAAGCAAATATATTTATTAAAGGGTTAGTTCACCCAAAAATTAAAATTAGCCCATGATTTACTCAAGTCATCCTAAGTGTATATGACATTCTTCTTTCAAATGAATAAAATCAGAGTTATATTAAAAAAGTCCTGGCCCTTCCAAGCTTTATAATGGCAGTGAATTGTTGCATCGTTTTTGAAGTCCATAAAAGTGCATCTGTCCGTCATATAACTGCTCCACACAGCTCCGGGGGGTTAATAAAGGCCTTCTGAAGCAAATCGATGGGTTTGTGTAAGAAAAATATCCATATTTAAAACTTTCTAAAGTAAATTATCTAGTTTCCTGCCGATCGCCTTTCATATTCAACTTATGGAAAAAGTGTAGTGCCTCTCGCAGTTTAAAATGCTTACGCTACGTCTGACGACATTGCACACCAGTTACGCTGGTCAGACATAGAGCAAGCATTTTAAACTGCGAGAGGCACTACACTTTTTCCGTAATTTACTGGTAATGTTACAACTTCCCTTACTGGTAAATTGCCGGAACCAATTTACTGGTATTTTTGAAAAGGTCCTGTTCACACATGATCTCTTACCGGTAATTTACTAGTAAAGACTGTATGTGTGAAAGGGGCTAGTCAATTTGCATGCAAAAGACAGTTGTCAAACCTTATTAAACAGCACAGCCAGTGACAAACAAAAAACAGAGCAACTGATAAAACATAATGCCATTTACTATGCCCTTCTGAAAGTATATCTTTCTTGTTGCAACAGTTGTTTCAAGATATAAAACCCCAGAATTTTTATGGACTTATCTATTCTGCAATAGGCAAAGGGATGGGTCAGAACACACAGGCACACAGTCATTCTGCAAAGCCCCCGGAACAAGCAGAGGTTATATGCCCTGCTCGATGCCCCTCACTTAGGCAGACCCTTCAGCACTATTTGAACCAAGCTGTTTTCATTCATGATGCCAAGCCACCAAACAGCTGACAGTGTACAGATGTGGATAGGGTGCTGTGATTCAACACATACAGTAGGTGATGGTGATGTTACACATAGGTAGTGATAGAAGCGAGCAAACTCCTAAACCAAAACAAAAGTCTAAAATCAAGAATATGAAATATATTTCCGCAAGAAAGAGATGAACTGTCGAAGAATACTCTCTGACAATTTGAAATGTCAGACATGCTCTAAGTCATATACTTTTGTTCTAGAGGGTTGTACTAATGCTGATTTGTTAATTTTTAGAGTGTTTAGGTGATGATACATGGGCAACTTTTTGAGCAATGTTGCTGTCAACGAGCAACCAGGTGAGACACAGGGCCCAGGAGACAAATTTGTTGCCCATTCTCAATGGGAAACATCGCTCGGCAACATTGCTTAAAAAAAGTTGCCTGTGTATCATCACCTTTAGGCTCTGATACAGAGCAGCTACTTCAGTTAGTTGCTACAGTAGCCTTTGATTTCTATCAGCTGTACAACTCGGCTAAAAAGAAAACAAATAAATATATAAATATAACTCCTCAGATGTTTAACAGCTCTATTGAAAAGTAATTAGTTTTTCAATAGTGTTAAAATGCAAATATTTGCCTCAGTCCATTCATGAAAGTCAGCACTTTTGAAAAGCTGCTTTGTGGCTGGTTTTGTGCAATCTCTCAGCATGAATTCGGCATGAATAAACTATTTGATTAAAGTCGAATGTCACCATTTGTCTGAGACAACACTGTATTGGCAGGAGCCTTTTCCCCTCGGCTTTCATCGAGATGCACATTTAAATATGAGAGGAGGCATATTGAAGCTGACAGCACACTCAAATCTCACTGAAATGTCAATGCTAAGCCACTTGAGGAATGGCACCGCTCTGAGAGAAGGCTGATGAAACAAAATGTCTTCCATCACTTCCTGAGTTCTGTAATATCACGCAGAAATATGCAGGAAAAGGTCAGAATTATATATCAAAACATAAATAAAGCGGTGTCACTTTATAGAATAATGAAAGGTTGAGTAATGCTGCAATGGGACAATCTTCAGATAAAAGCCATTGTGATTTTTAAACCACAATCTAGTTTTCTTTCTGCAACTGTGTAATTGTTCAATTTTCCTTATTATAAACAGCTCTCTGTCATTCAGTTCTTCTTTTTAAGATGTATAATATCACATGATGAAAGGAAAGGTCTTCTACGGCTGTTGCATTAGTGAGGACATCTCACTGAATTAGTGTCATGCCACATCACTGACAAACAAGCCATTTGAATGATATCTTTTCTAACTTTAAATATAAAAAACAATTTCATTTCAATAATCTAGAGATGCATGAGGTCAATCTTACAAATGTAAGCCTTTTTTTTTTTTTTTTTTTACAAAAACTGGCTGAACTGAAAGCTAGAGTTCCAATCCAATACTGAGGGGCAAGTGTGGGAAAAAAAATTCAGACCATAATGAGTGTGAACATGAAGAAATTGAGAAGCAAGGTGACAGAAATGGCTGATAGCAGTGACCAGCTGTTTGATTAAAGTCTAAAGGTAGAGGTGGCACAGACCAAAGCAGCGTTTTAGGCCTGTCTTAAATTCATTCTAGTAGAGCTGCACGGTTAATCGCTAAAAGATTGCGATTTCAAATTCAAACACCCACGCAATCTTTTTCTTAATGACAACTATTCCGCTATATATGTCTATTACACCTGTTTCACATTGTGCTTTTATAGTACGATCATCACACTGCAGCATTCAAATCTGTGTCGCGCTGCCTCTGATACGGAGAGAGCAGCTGCCATGTAAATGTACAGTATGAAGCAGCTTCACAAACAGTCTTTTCAATCACACATTATCGTTATTTATATGTTACAAACTAGGGTTGCACGATTTGGGGAAAATATCTGGTTAAAATTGCGATTTTATGCGATTTTATGCATCCACTGTGGGAAAAAAAAAAAAATTTTTACCCAAAAGTTTCATTCATACTGGAAGCCAGAGGGCACCATCGAGCAGAAACTCCACATTTGCCTCAGAAAAGTAATATTTTTCAGGAAATCCCTAATGTGAAGCTAGCGCTGTAGGCTGAATAAAAAGAAGATAGAAACGTTTTGACTGATTAAACATGAAGACAATAAACATGACAGCATCAAGATATGGTGTATTTGAGTTCTTCAAGCCTTCTCTGGTATTTTCATAATAATAAAGTATGTAGTGTTGATTGACATTAACTTTATCACTGTATAGAATGCTATAAAATAATGCATTGTCTGCCTCATTCTGTGAAAAGCAGCCACATCAGTTCACAAACACTCGACTGACGATATGAAGTAATTTAAAACGTGTTAATAAATGTTGTATTTTGTTGGACAACAGGTTTATGAACGCTCCGCATTACTAGCATTACTAGAGATGTTTGACGCGTTTTGTTTTTTCATACTCACGTTATAAGCGACTCAAACTCGCAGTGCTTTCAGACGGAGCAGCATTTAATACTGACCACAGAGCGGCTCTTCACTAACACACTGTGCATACATTTATTTAATTAAAATCACAGCCTTTGCGCTTTCATAATCGCACACAACCCAAATCGCGATTTTCGATTAAGCGTGCAGCCCTATTACAAACAGTTAAATAACAGGGGATTAAAGTGTACTGGGATAAAAGTTCATTGTTTGGGTATAAACACTGATGTGGTAGTGATCAAAATAAGAGTAAATCATCGTTTGAAGAATTTCGAGTATTTTGACATTTGTATCTATTGTATTGCTTATCATTACACCAGGAGGTGGCGTGTTTATAACGCCATTGAATCATTTATTTTAAAGATTTATTCACAAACGCTGATTCATCCAATAATGAAACAGTTTTTATGAATGAGACATAAGCCCTTAACACAGTAATACCGGTAAATTGATGGAAAATTACCAGAATGACTTTACAGGTAAATACGGGTTTGCTGTGCACACAAGCAACAGCGTTCTGGCTTTTTACCGGTAAGAGACCGTTCACACATCAGCACCAAAATACTGGTAAATTATGTGATGTCAGTCATCGGAAGTGATCTTTAAACGCTGCACTGTTGTCTTCATTCACCCACATGGGAAGAAGCACTTTAGTTTCACTATCTGTTCAATTTGACAACATATTTCGACGTCTGAGTGACAGGCATAACGGTTGATCAGACAGAACACGTGTTTGCACTTAAAAACACGAGATGCGCGTAATACTATCCAACTGCAGAGCCACAGCGCTGATTAATGGAAAAGAAGGGTCTCGAGCGCGACACGTTGAAAAAGCTGCGAGATGCGCCGCAAAGGTCAAAGTTAGTCATTTAGCGCATATTTAAATAGAAAAGCTATTCAAAGCTTTCTGTAAACAGCGCAGAGTAATCACGTCATCTCCATAAGTACTTATGATTGGCCCAAAGCAGACCTCTTACATCAGCACGTTCTGATTACATGAATATACCGGTAATCTTCATTCTGCGTTCACACAGCGCACATTACCAGTAATTTACTGGTAATGTTACAATTTCCCTTACTGGTAAATTGCCAGAACTGATTTACCGGTATTTTGAAAAGGTCCTGTTCACACATGACCTCTTACCGGTAATTTACCAGTAAAGACTGTATGTGTGAAAGGGGCTATTGACTATTTTGCATGTTATTTTATTTAGTTGTATAATGCTTTTTTCCCCCTTCAGAACTGTGGGAGAATCGCAATCTCCATTTTACACCAAAAAAATTGTGATTCTCAATTTATCCAGAATCGTGCAGCTCTAAATTCTAGAAATTACTGGAAGCCAGCGCAGAGACCTGGGCAGTAGTGTAATATGAGAGACTTTCCAGAGGTTAAATACAAGGGCAACTTTTTTTGATATGCTCAAGGGACCAAGAGGGAGAGATTTCCTTTAAATTTCAGATGTTGAGACAGAGAATGAGACATAGAGATTGTGAGCAGTACGGTGTGTTCTGGTGTAAATAGAGAAGAGGGGCCAACTACCACCACACTAGTGAGTGCACAAAGGGTGAAAAAGTAGATGTCTTTAACTGACTTGGCATGATGTGTTATCCAAGTCTAGAAGTGTTTGGCATTAATTCCCCAACTTTGGACAACAAAGGCACAAACAATTCAGAGACAAATAGCACTCTCTACAGCACAGTCTTCAGCTTAAAGACCGGCTGAAGAGGCGTTATTATGTGGTGTAGGCCACAGAGGGTCAAGTTTTTGCCATAGAGAAGGTCATCACCCATGGTAGTATAAAAGCTTTTCACAAATGGATCTGTTCGGCTTCCTGCACTTCAGATTTCAGGGTAAAGCATCGGTCTCTCCAGTGCTTGATTCTCTCCAGCCCGCAGCGGGTTTGCTGTCTGCCTGTGATGGCTGTTACGGGTCTAATCAGCCAAGCAGCCTCAGAGAGGAAGAGAGAGAAGCCCATGGCCAGCCGGAGTAGAAATCAATTACAGAGGATTGAGCTCTTGTATAAAGAACACTAATGGCAATAGCCGGAAATAAAAGAATGATTACAGACATCATAAAAACTGTTATTGGCATAATCAGTATATCTATGTAATGTCTGCTGCCAATTTATGGCTAACAGCTCAGAAATTGATCTGTCTCGATGCACTGGCAGAAAACCGAGTGGGTTTCAAGGCTGGACAATAGCAATGTATGTTGCTTGACAACATGGGGGCCAGATAACCTAGCAATAAGAGAAGTTTTACAATAAATATTTTATGTAAACATATGAGAGGCCTATGACTGTACTCAATTGTAAAATTAGGTTTATCGCAACTAGGAACTATATTTCTATTATAAACACCACAGACATGTTATAAGTAGAGAGTAATACTGAGGCCAGGAATGAAGGCAGGTACGACCACAGTGCATGCAGTTTGTCAGTTATCTGTTATTGCAATAATAACTGACTGGTGTACTAGGGTGAAATTATGTGTCAATTTTTTTACTCTGGGCCCTTGGGAAACCAAAGAGCGGAGCTATATTGTGACAGTGACCCTCCAAAATGGATAACAGCCCTTGCTCTAACCTTGGAATCTATCAGAGGGAGTCAGCATTTTCAAAAGTGCCTCCCAGATATGGCTCTGAATAATGTATCCTATGAATAAAACACATTAGCGACAAAACATACTGAATAATTCACTTTTCATTCCCTGCACACCAGATATTAGGTCCTCTGTCACTCAGCAGACTCTCATTGGACTGTCCCACTCCACTCGTTATTTTCACCTCTTAAATACTGTAAACAGAATCTTGCTCGCTCTCTCTGAACCTGTAGTAAAACTAAAAAGAGTCTTTAAAAACACACACATACATGCAGACACTAGTACAAGTAAAGCTGATAATAATTAACTCATTTCTAATAGTGCTGGCCAGCTGTGAGTTACAAAGAACCATGTGTAAATATAAAAATTTTATTTTTCTAATTAAACACTTAGTCCTGTCCATTAAAAGACATACAGCTCACCTCCTCAAAGAAAGCCAGATTTTTTTAAGTGCCTCTTTCATCTGTCTCTCTCCTCTCTTATCTCTAATTCTTTTCTTATTCTCATTTTCAATGCTAATGACAGACAGCATTTTGTTCACAAACACCTAATGAAGACTTCCACCAAAGCTGAAACTAGATAATAATCATATAAATCGAAACAGTCAATGACCCGGCACATGAAAAGTGGACACCAGCAGTTCTAAAGACTTTTGAGCATCTCAGTTCCTAATGGTTGTAGAATACGCAGATCCATCCCACATCCTCAAAACGATTTAACTTCCATTACAGTTTGCATGTGGCACCATGCATATCAAATGTGAAGCACATAAATAAGTGAAATAAAATGAGATGAAGCCACAACAAGTAATAAATAAACTGTAGGTGAAATCATATGATTCATTCACTCACCAGGGTGCAGTATGTCTCTGGTGGATCTCCACAGGTGATGTTGGGTGGGTCAAGAGTGACTTTTAGGTACTTGGTCATGTCTGCGGCTTCGGGCTGACAGGCCATGTAATACCAGGTCGGGCCTTCGTCCGTGTAGCCATGTGACTTGCACAAGTCATAGTGTCCCCAGGTTGTGGGATAGTGTTGCGTGGCCTGACACACAGTCAGCCATAATGCCTGCAGTGTCAAGAGCAGCGGGAAACGCATGGCTGCTTCCTTTATTCGGGCCGCCCCTCTAATAGACTCTTCAATGTGATGTAAAGTATCCGTCTGCTCCCTCCTCTCAAAGACGCATGAGAGAAGGAGAGATAGAGAGAGAGGGGATGGAGAGGAAGGTCTAGATCTAGTTTAGAAAATAATCCAACTTTTGCTGAGTGTAGGTCAGAAGAACTGCAGCAGCATGCCAGCTTCCTGTTGGTCACTGTAAGGTCGTCAAGTCTGACGCTTCAATCTCCACCTCTGGTCTTTATTGTGTCCACTGGGAAGGGGCAGGGTGGCAGGCAGGATCGGGGTGCCAGCAGAGATAAGAGAAGTGGAGGCAGAGAAGACGAAATGATCGGTTAGTGTTGGAGGGAGAGCAAGGTTTCTGACACTCTGATGAATCGACTCTCTGGCTAGATGTTGACTGACAGCCGTCTTAGCTTTGCCTTCTGTCAATCATCCTCTATTGCAGCTTGGCATCTGCACTCTGCACAGAAAAATGAGAAAGGTGATGGTGAATATCAGTTAGGGGATAGAGTTTGACAGCAAGAGGAAATTAGCGCTCTGACTCCTCTGAGGTGGTGCCAGTCAGGTGTCTGGTGTGCGTCACAGAGAAATATCAGATATCTAAAAGGCCATCAAAGAAAACGTGATATTGAGAGCTTTCATGCATTCACTCCCGTCATTAGCCATAATCCCATGCAGGCCTGTTCTCTTCCTCCATGCCTACACTTAAAATGCTCTTTTGATACTGAATATAGACCAACAGCTACATGTAACACTACACGAAAATACAGGAGAATTCACAGAATAAGTGGAAAGCTGATGATTGCTTGGATGCCTTTTGTATGGGAATTGATGAAATTGTGAATAGGAGGCAAACTCACAAGGTTAGTCTCACAAAAGTTACTATAGAAACACGTTATCTTCTGCTCAACAGCAAGCTGAAGTCACTTAGGAGCCCCTAAACGGGGCCTGTAAAATGCTTGTGTAGGGAGATAATAATGTAACACCTCGCACAACATTAAAGGGGGGGTATAATGCTATTTCATGCATACTGAGCTTTTTACACTGTTAAAGACTTGGATTCCCATGCTAAATATGGACAAAGTTTCAAAAAATAAGTTGGACGTTTGATGGAGTATTTATGTGCCAAAAATACTCCTTCCGGTTTCTCACAAGTTTCGGAAAGTTTTTTGCGAGTATGGGTCTGCGTGACATCAACAAGGGCGGAATTTCCTTGTACGGGCCGTACGGGCACTTCTCCCGGAAGGGAGACACTTCGACCAGAGCGAAAGAGCGAAAGCAGCATGCCCAACAACGCGCTTTGCTCAGCTTTAGGGAAGTCGTCGGCTGTGCTGCACAGGTCACAGGACTTCATGAAATCAACAATGTCACCAAAGAAGTGTGTTTAGACAACCCTGTTCAGTTTCGTTCCCTACATTTCGGCGATGATTGTTTTATAAACAAGGCCCAGTTCAACTCCGGATTTGCAAATCGTCTAATGCTGAAAGATGGAGCGGGCCTAACGATAAAAGGTTTACGGTCATGTGTTGTAACCGCAGACGGTGATTAAAACTGCTTCAAATATCTGTGTGTGTTGTTGGCTATCGGCAAGTAAGTGCACATCAAATAAACAACATGATCACGTATAGTTAATTTATCAATGGAGCATGCGATGTGCACTTCCCACATGTACACCTTTTAAAACGGGCAAATAAAAAAAAATTGCGACGACATAATGAAAATAGAAATTAGTAATTTACACAAGCCGCTAAGCAAATATATACAGTTGAAGTACATAACGTTACCACATAGAGATGTCCTGCTGTAGTCGTTGTTGCTGCTGCTCCTCTTCAATTTCAGCCTCTGGATCTGATTTTGGATCATATATGTATGGCTGAATCTGATTGATTCACGTTCACGACTAAACGTTTTTTTTCTCCACGTTTTCTAAGGATGTCACAGCTTTCAGACTCTCTCAACACAATAGCTGTGTTGTGGCTCTTTAGCTCCGCCCACACGATACGCCTCCAGCCACTCGTTTTTATTCGGAAAGACTCGGTACAGCGTATCTTTCATTTATAAATATGATAAAACTAAAGACTTTTTCGGAGATATGGAGGATGCAATACTACTCTATAGGTACTGAAGATTGACATGAGATTGACATAAACCGTGTGTGATACCCCCCCTTTAAATGCTTTTCCCGGTTATTACGAAAAGAAGCTCAACATCTAAATGTTTCACTGCATGCATTGCAAATAGAAACCAGAACCTGAAGAATCCAATGCATTCTTGACTGACTGTTTGCTCACATAGCTGAAGAAGCAGGGTTGATCTGAACATGAAAATAGCCCTATTAGTTTTAACCAAAGATTTTTTACAACAGCAAGGGAGTTGTACCTTTCTAACTTTACAAAAGTACAATATTTCGCTTTTAGTTGAGATGCTTTTTAGCTGACGATGAAATTATTGATGGATTGTTATGGTCCCACATTGCCTTATCTTCTTGTCATCTTCACTTGTGATTCTACTGTAATGATTTAATCAAATATATTTTATCAAAGTTCTCTATTCATCCAGAATCATCCAGTGTCTTATTCTCCCAGGCATGTGTGGGGCCTTTGAAAATTAAGTCTGAAACTGCAAAACTGCAACAAGTAATGGAACTTCCAGAAAAATTGTAGTGCTTCAGAACAGTAAAACAATGTACTGAAATAAAACCAAAATACTAGAAGGATGAAAAACTAAGCAAGAAAAGGAGCCATGCCTATGGTTGCACGAGATCTAGCATGAGATCCAGCTAGCTACATTGAAACTATTTTGATTTGTTTTGTTTTTTGTGGTTGTTGTTTACAACATTACAAATAACTGAATAATTGTTAATGAAGAATGTTTCAGGTAGGCTAAAAGGAGTAGTCAAAAATGCATGTTTAAACTCACAGCACATGCAGTGATAGAGCTCACAGCATTTACTGTGAATGAAGCTGCTCTGAGACACTAATCATGAGCTGCTTGCAGTGTACTTTGTTCTGAAACCCACTGCTACTCCCCAACACTGTACTACATTACATTGCATATGTTTACATGCATGCACAATCTTGATTACAATTATTAAGCTAACCAAGTTTAAGGTCATTTAAACACCTTAAACAGCAAGATTGATGCCTAGATATTTTCCTGCTATACAGATTTTGCTTAGCATATATAAACATAGACAGTTATTTAATCAGAATATGTGTGCTGATGAAAAAAAATATTTATTGATTGATTTGCATCTAATCCCTTAGTTATCAGTGTTTTGTTGTAAATGTGCTCATTGCCCGTTTTCCAGACAATCAATATACCTGTCACCCAATGTGTAACCATTTCTCCAATATGAAATGTTTGTTAGATTCAACCAGTTCGTAACCCTTGCTAAGAGCAATCAATACGGAGCAGTTAGAGTCGCCCGTGTGCGTTTCGCAAAAGCACGGTTTCTGCACAGCACAGCTACAAAATGAAGAGAGAGCAAAGGTTGCCAGTTCCCCCTGATGGAGGCTGGCAGGGGGATAATTGACGACGACTTACCAAACGTTCTAAAAGCAGGGGCCAGGAGCGTTTTAGTGCTTGTTAATCAGTCTGTCCAGTCAATACAGATGCTGACCCCACACCCATCCCGTCACCAGTCCCACAGTGATCAATTAACCTTGTGAGCCCCAAACGAGTTGGGGCGGTGAGTCAGATCACAGAGCAGTCTCGCAGTGGACCACCCTCAGACAGGGGCTCTTTTCTCACCAGAGCAGAGCTCATGGACATTCTAGTGCAGAACAGATCATTTGCACAATCGCTGTCACTGTAAAATCACAGAACAGGGAGTGGAGTGGGGTGTCTGTAATAGAGCCTAATCTCCAATTAGAAAAACATGGAGCATGAAATCACATCACAATCTGACTTTTGACCAAAGCTGCCTAAATAAAAGGGTGTTTGGTGCCAATGGATCAAAGAGTTCATCATAACTGAACTTGCACAAATATTTTAGGATCAGAGATGTACTTAAACTTTGAAATGCACAGATTAGTCATATTAGCTGTTCTGAAAGCCAGACCAAAACCATGTCTTCAAATATGCATTAGGGAGGAAAGAAAAAGAAAAACATCACTGAATGAAAGAACACAATTTAACCTATGGATTAATAAAAATGAATACAAATAGAATTGGAAAAGGTCTGCTTTTTTATGTATTTTAAAGTATGGGCATGTCTTATTAAAACTCATCACATCCATCACAATGACCATTATCCAGAACTATGGATGGAGGGCGTGATTAGATTTCTCCAGATTTAATAAGGACAGAGTGAGGAGAGAGTGGGGTAGAGAAGCAGACAGCAAAGAGTGAGAAAGAGTAGGTGGGAAATACTTTTTAACAGCTGTAATGTTAAGGACTGGGACCAAAAAATGAAAGAAAAAGAAAATGGGCAAACCTTTGGCATGCAGCTCTCAATAGGCACAAAATCCAAACGTGCAGGAACAAGGCACTAAGGGAGAAAGACGAGGGAGGAAAAGAGGACAGTGTAATGAGCCATTAGAAATACAGGGAGGATAAGTGTCTAGGGCACATTAAAGATCACACAAGCCCGCTTGTTATCACTTTCCATGATCCATATACGAGTCCTCTTAATTATTCTGCTCTGCCTCCGGTGATGTGGCTGGCGCAGAGTGCAGGATGCATTATGACACAGAGCGGGGTGATTTGAGGCAGGTCACCTCATCTAGCATCTATCGTATTTAACATGGGACCCTGATGAGGAGATTCACAAACAATCTCATCGTTTAATCCCCCCATTGTAGGGCAGTCATATTCGTCATCTGCTGGGGGCCTGGTTTAGCATGGGGGGGGAGGCAATCCTCGTAACCATAGTTACATGTGAATTTTTATGGGGATTGGGGCAGGGGGAGGATTTTTCAGCCAGTGAAATGAATGAAAGAAGCTAAAATTTCACCAACAATTCAGCAACAATATAGGAGTGATTTTATAATTTGAAAAAAAGTTTTAAATGCAAGAAATATTAAACATTACTGGTGATTTTAGCTGTTCCAACAGGATGAATATGACACTTATGTTGATAAAATAATTGCATATTATTTAGCAAACCTTGAAATAGTCTAAGTGCATGTAGCATTCCATTGTCATTTTCAGACATTTTTTCAGACACATATTTTTTTACTGTTTACTTATTTAAAAATATGCATAGACTTTTATCATTTTGTCACTGAATTGCTTCACTTTTTTTCTTCCTTTACTCCGTTGGCAAAAAAAATTGTGTCTGCATTTTTGCTTTATTTACTTTAACTGTATAAAAAAAAAAAATAAAAAAAAAAACTTGAAAACTTTCAACAAGACTTGAAAGACCTTTAAAAAAATAGCAAAATCAAATTTCTCTTTATATTGCCTATATAAATTAATTTACTTTCTCCCCACAGGTAGACAAGACCTCCTTGCAGTCAAAAAACCAAAAGCCACATGACAAACATGCATCACAGGTGAATATGTATTTAAGAATGAGAGTTTCACCAGTAAACCACATGTTAATATTATATTTAAACCAATAAATCATTCACAGATTTCATATGACCTTGACAAGACTAGAACTAGAGGCTCAGATTTCCTCATCCATGTAATGCCGTGAAGCACACCCCTCCTTTTCTTGGTGTTCACTTCGATCTTGTTCCCTGGGCTATTCAAGCATGCCTGCATGTCTAAACCTCGGAGGTGCTCATAAACGATGGCCTGCTAAACTAGTCTTGCCAGAACAGATACATGTCTGCTTTTAATTTCATTATACATAAAATTCTATAAAGCAGCCTCCATCTTCCATCCCAAAACCCTTTTCTCTTGTCGCCACATTTCTCTCTCTGCCATTCATGTATCAGCCTGTGATAGAGAGGGAGGTGTAGCGCTCGATGAGATCTGCGCTTTTGGGATTTCTGCGCCCGCCTGCACGGGATCAGTGATTTTGCCATAAACAGCCTGCCAATATGACAGGTCTCATAAATAAACATTCAGTGCAGCAGGGAGTGAGTATGTTTTCCCTAAACATGACAGCCCAACACATACACCCACTGAGTCTGATGATCTCTACTCTAATCCAGACTTAACCACAGCACAACCATCCACTCCGCCATGTCACCTCTTCTAATATTCAGGTGCGAGATATTTCTTTCATCGTAATGTGTGGCAATCGCAAGCAGAAGGCATGATGGTGGCTGCATGTGACTCAGCCTGTCAGTAGAAGGCAAAATCAAAGCACAGGTTTGTCTACACTTCACGAGAGCTACTGGACCTGGCAGACGTCCTATCCCATAATGCAATCTGATTGTCTACAGTAGACAGGTCCCTGGCCTCGGAAGAAAGGGATCTCCCTTAGCACAGCTGCTAAACCTGGCTTGACTTCTCCCACTCTTGCTCTTCATTTTCTCTTTTTCTTTCGCTCTCCTCGGCATGTTCTGTCACTTTCTGTTCATGTGTGAAGGCACAGGACGCTTGACAGGGCGACTCTCGACTCTAGCAATGCCATTTGTGTTGTGCAGCTTAGCTTCAGGGGTTTGTTTCTCAATCTCCGCACACAAAAGCCCCTATAAGGCTTGTGTTGTCACAGACCTTCTCCCCTACAATCCCCCCTCCACTGCCAAGCACACACTTTGCTGCGACATCGGAACATGTTATGCATTATTAAATATACTTTTCCTAAAAGGCTGCTGTGGCATTCAGTTTTCGGCACGATATGTCAGACTGCTCAAAATATCCCACTGGAGAACGAAGCTTGAAATCATTATATTGGGATGTTGAGAATAATTTTGCACTTAACTAAAGCTCACAGCTCAAGTGCATGCTATTATTTCTTCATTCTGTATACTTACATAAGTGATACTGCTAAATCTGAGATATGTCATAAACGTCTGATGATGATGGTGATTGATACAATTCCCCCACTCACCATACAAATATTTTGCGACAAAGCATGACTTAAACGCAACCTCTACCCTATGCCTTTTCGCTTAAATGAAGGCTGAATGAAAGTAGATTGTAATGACAACATGCACTATTATTTTAAAAATCAATTATGTTTTATGTCACAATACATCTTAGTCATCTATCTATCTATATATAGCAACAACATTTTAGTTTTAAATATATATGAATGTATAAAGGCTGTAAATGTATAAATGCAGCATGCATGCATAACAAGTTTACAAAACTGCTGTTTAAATGTCACATCAGTCAAATTATGTGAAGTATTCCATTTCAACTACTTCAGGACAACTCTAGTTCTCTGAAACTAACATAAAATACAGAACAAGAATCGGTTATGGGTAAAGAGGAAACACCAATAAAAACTGAAGTTTATAATGATTCATTCAGTTTGATGTTTAGATTTACAGTACAGGTCAAATAAACCAAAAATGGAGATTATACTAATCGCACTCCAGCAGAATTTGCTAACCTCTATCGAAACAGTACTGTGCAAATTATTTCTTTAGAGACTTTGATCAAGTTTTCTATTCAACAAAGTGGCCTAGTTTGACGAATTAACACAAATTAGGGCATAGCAGGTAAGAGTTAACCGTGCGTAAAAGCAACCTAAACATAGTCAATAAAACGCATTTACCCGCAAGGGGGCGCTTCCATTCGCATTCTCTCAAAGGAAAGTCCACTGTTCAAGGTGCTGAAATCATATTCGGTTCGCATACATTTACTTGTATATCACAAATATAACGCTTTCAAGGTTACAGTACAGCTTGTAAGCCGGTATCCGGTTTAAGTACTAGGCAATAAACCACAAACTATTCTGAATGAATTTGAATAAAGGCTGTGGAAAGTTAAAGCTGCAGCGAAACCACATTACTAGATCCCATAAGTAAACTATTAACTAACGTATGGCACAAATACTCACACAAACCAAACTAAACTTTAAAAGAAAGGGGAATACTCACGTCATCGAGGTTCACTCTAGATATGAAGGGTCCCGCGGAGGGCTGGGTGTTCAACAAGTTCATGAAAGACCACAGAGGATCCTCTTAAAGACGGCTTGTTAATCTTAATGTGATGACTTCGGGGGAAACGGAATCTCCCCCCACCTCCACCCTATCTAAACGGGCTGACTAAACACACAGCGACTGAAAGGTGTCTCGCGGCACGTCAATCTTTCCTTAAGTCGCGTGCCACATCTTTCTAGTGCGAAACGTTAGTGGAGCATCAATTTCTGAGGTAAACTTCAAAGGAAATGTTTTCAGTGCCAACAAAATGAGCATAAATTCAACCTCTGCGTGTTTCCCAAACAATATAAACTCATAAATCCCACAATATCTCCTTCTTCATCGTGTTTTCTTTTGTGAGCCTCATGACAATCACCGTCCTCACTAAACTTTGAATAGCCAAGTGTCCGTTCCTCCTGCGGCTTTTTTAACCGCCCTATATCCAAAAAAGAGAGAGATTCCCTTCTTGTTTGAGGGGATAACGAAAAACTGTTCTTTTGTGATATTTTCACTATCTCCTCGACGTTTTAGTCGTGAGCGAGACACGAATCGCACCAATTAGACCCGCGCGCGCCGAGAATATCCTCACGCGCATTCCCTTACGCGCATATACCGCGAGTGTTCGGCGGGAAATGATGGCTGGGGAAGATTACGCACTTGGACACTCCACACACACTCTGCTTTTACACATCCACTCAGCCCTCAGTGTTTTCTGTTCATCCTCTCCCTCTCTCTCACAGCAGTTTAAAACTCAGATGGGACTTCAGCAAAGACACAAACGGGACAGAAAACAGTGTCCCTGTTTTATTCGAACAAATGGTGAGGGCGATGGGTTACAGATAGTTATATATTTTTGTCTGATGTGAGGATCTCTTCAATTTAAATACTAAGTAGGATATGCCATCCACAGGGTCCTAGAGGTAGCATTTAAGACATTATACCAGAGCTTCTATTTATGGTGATTGAGTACAGTAATTCATTATCTAGATTCATCAAGAATATGATACCTTTTCTATTTAAAAAAAACTGCTGTAGAATTTCACATATTGGCTATTTTTTATATATTATTTGATAAATTAAATTAACCAACTAAAATGATTAATATATAACTAATACAGGCCTAATGTAATATATAATTAATTTACTTAACTAATTATAAATTATTAGTATATTCACTTTACAGAGAAAAGTTAAACATTTTAAATAAAAGTAAAACAAATAGAAAACATTAAATAAATAAAAAGGGGTCAAATGAAATAATTTGCTTTAACTAACACAGGCCAGAAATACATGTGACGAAAAATCACTCATATGGCTATACTGAGTGGAGAACGATTTGGAAATGTTGTGGATTTTAGCTAAAGAGGCAGGGGTAACGTCTACAAAGTAGAAATAAAGTCCAAAAAGGAATCAAATGAATTAGTTATTAAGACAATAAAGCTAAAGTAACTATGATACATTGCAAAACACTAGTTATTTTCAGGATGATGTCCTAGTCTCCAAACTGCTGTAAAAAGCCAAAGTGGCCTATTTTTTCCTCAAAGCAACAACTTAATTTCCGCCAGTAGCTAAGTTCAAGCACCCTACCAATATGCAATTAACTAATGGCATTTAAAACTTGCATCTTATAAAGTGTGGAAAATACTCCATACACTACTGTTGCAAGTCAACTGGTCACTGAACATTGAGAACTATAGATAAAAAGAAACATCTAGTGATAATCATTCATCTCATAAAAAGGCAATGAGTTCAAGCTCTGCTCATTTATGTAGTTGCTGTCAGAAAGCCCTTTATGGATAACCAATAAACTAGATGATTGCCAGTGCGTGACATCCTACACACTAATTGGTTGTGTTTTTCTTTTCACCTATGAGTAATATCTAAAGAATGGTAACAGCAATTTAGCAACTTACAAAACAAACAAAAAAATAAAATAAAATAAAAGAAGAAGAAGAGTTTCACACAAGCAAGGTCCACTAGAGCCATAAACAAAATGAGACAAGTGCGCAAAAGCGCGTGGTAGATTTTACGCACTGCAGGCAAAGGAGAATAAAACCATCCATTTAGAAAAAAAATAGCAGCTCCGTAGACAATTAGGCTCGTATTATATTAGCGTGTTAAGTAAGTTACATTTAAATGGTATTTTAAGAACACCGACAAGCCATGGTATTCCCATAAAACACCTAACGCTCATCAAAAGTTTGGGCGAGACGCACCCATTACCCATGCATGCATTGAGATAAAAAGTCCTCATTGATCTCACCTTCACTCAGAAGCTTCAATCCCAACAGTGCGATGAGATCTCATGTTGCACACCGATATTTGACGGCTTTCAATCGGGACATCTTGGAGTCGCGCAGGTGCGGAGCTGAACTCAGAAGCGACCACTCCTGTCCTCGGCTCCGGGAGAATGGAGGTCTAATCGAAGGCACAAATGGCACTTCAGCGAGTCAAACAACTCAGCAAACAAATGCGACGGCGGGGAAACACTTTACCGGCTTAGTGTTAGGTTTTGGTGAAGCCTTATTTCTTTGAGGTGGATGTGACAGTTGAGATGCCTTGGGAAGGTGGGATTATATTCAACATGTGGCGTATGGTCGTAGGTGCGATTTGAAAAAAAAAATGGATTACACATAGCCTATTAAACGTAAATCGTAAAAAAACGTTATATTTAAGCTTCATATATATATATATATATATATATATATATATATATATATATATATATATACTTGAGGTTTTTAGACCATTGCTAATGTCAAAAGTCATTTGTCTAGAGATTTTTTTGCATATCATAACTGCATATTCAGAAATGGAAGAAGGTTGTATGTCCTTTAAAATAGTTGTCCTCAAACCAAATGGATGACAAAACAATGAATTCTTGATTAAAATGTTTTGCATGTGTGAAATTAGCATGTTGATATTATTCCCGTGACTTGTCTCTGATGCACACCTGCACATCTAAATTAGTGATGGAGAAAGAAGATACACTTTCTGTCACGGACCATTTAACCTTAAAGTGTCCAGTCATTAGTTCAGACAGGAAGGTCAAGTCTCCGATATGAAAACCTAAATGCTGCTTGTCTACATAAAAGAACATTTAAGGTGACTGCATGGACTACTGAATAGAGTAATTCATGTAAAAATATATATACTAAACAGCCTTTAGGGTGAGGAAAAATCACTTCAGCTTATCATCATCATGCAAGTCAACAACAAACAAACAAATCACACACTGGTGAGAATAAGGCCATATATACAAGCAGATAATGTATATCACCAATTGTTGTGCGCCTCCTAAACACACGCTTTAAAAATCATTTGATATCCTTCCTTCACAGACAGCGCACATCCGCTGTATGTTTACCATTTGATATTCCGCACAGCCATGCATCTTAAAATCTATCATAAAGTTCAATAGCTCACTGGTGCTGCAATTGACTTGGACAGGCAATCACATGACTGCATCAGCCAGTAGGAGATGCAGCCTGTGTTTCCTTCAGTGCTGTCATACCTTTCAGTTATCTGAGAATTGATGACTGTCTCTCATGTGGCTCATCACTGTCTCTCACATCTGAGGAGGGTATTGAGTTTCATCTGCTCCGTCCAGCACATATCTGTCACATGGTAGGAAATATGAAGAGAGATCACTATGAAGTGAAATGTTTTCACAGGTGGTTCAACCTTTAAATAGACAATAACACTTCTGATTCTCCAATAAGATGCTTATACTTTGATTTATTGTGACCTATAAAAGACTTATACAGTGAAAGTTGGATAAAAGTCAACCTTCAAAAGTTCAAAAGTCATTCTTTTATGACCATGTTTAAATCTAAGTATAGATCTTAGCTAATCAAAATACTATAATAAGCCAAACCATGGAACACAAACAAGAACATCATCAGCAAACAACATTGGGTTACACTTTATTTTAAGATGACATAGTTACATTGTTATTACTCAAATAAGTACTGAGTCATATTAATTAATTTGTACTTACGATTGGAGTTATGTTTTGGGTAACACTTTATTTTACAGTGCCCTTGTTATATATGTTACATGTACTTACCATAGTGATAACAGTAAATTATGCATAATTACATGGACCTAACCCTCAACCAAACCCTAATCCAACCATAACCATATAGTAAGTACATGTAGTTAATTAATATTACTCAGTACTTAAATATATAATTACACTGTAACAATGACACTGTAAAATAAAGTGTAACCGGGTTTGGTTTAGTTATGGTTTTGGTTAGTTATTTGCAATTATGCATAATTTACTGTTATTACTATAGAAAGTACATAACATGTAACTACATCACCTTAAAATAAAGTGTTACCAACAATGTTCCATTTTCATAACAAAAAAATATCTTCAAAAAATATTTGATAAATGTTCAAAATGTCTTCCTTTTTTTGTTCAACAGAAGAAAGCAAGAATGACACAAGGGTGAATTATCTCTTTAACTTCATAACTACTTATATATATATAAAAAAAAATATATATATATATATATATATAGTATCATGTAATCATAAACCTCTGCTAAAAATGATTTGCACTGCAAAGAAAATGTGTCACATAACAGTGATTTTTAAAAACCATATATATGACAAATTCACATGATTTAAGCCTGGTACTTTTCAACATTTAAAACTGAGCACCATAATCATTCATTTTTATATTTAAGCTCTAGTCTCTTCTTAAGTTTACTGACAAGGAAAAGTAATATACAGCAGCAGATGATGTTCCTCCAAAACTGATCTCATCAAACATAAAACACACAAAACCTCCAAATCTACAGTAAATAACCCCTCAAAAATAAAATTTGTTTTTAGCTGCTGTTCATTAAATCTACTGACTTGAGGGCAGATATCACACAATGAGAGACCTTGTCACCATATTAATGAAAGCAAACTGGCCTGCTAATGACAATGATGACAAATTGTCACATGGCCATGGAGATCCGCATAGTGCCTTGGGATTTGGTCTTCTAAATTAGGATTTGTCAATAACATGCTTCCAATTTGTCTTCTCACGAATCAAAAATATTGGTTACTGTAACTGGCAGGCGGCAAATGATTTCCCCTGGTTTATTTACAGTAACATCATTAGCATACCAGGGGGATGTATTGGATAAAATGATATGCCTTTGTGGATAAAACTCATTGAGGCTGTCTAGGAGACAGAGACACAGCTTTGATTTAATTTACTGTCTAAACAGCTATTAATAGCAGGATTCAATTAAATGCATTTAATTCTTAAATATGGGAAAGTATTTTTATCTATCTGTATAAAATGGAATACATCAATTCAAGTGTGGCTCTGAAAGCATGATAATGACAGATTGTTCCAATTAATCGTGACATAATAACATGAGCTCACATAAATAAAAAGAAAATGATTTTACTTTGCAACAAATCACTCTCTGTGATTTTGAGGATTAGTAACTTCCTGCATCCAAAATGCATTCAATCCGAATCACAGCTAAAAACGAATGATGATTGTGTCATAACTGAGCTTAAGCTAGTACATACAACAAATGAGAAATTAGTTTTGAATGGATTCCACAAGTACAAATATCCATCAGATCAGCCCATATACAATTCCAATCAGTCATCATAGCATAGCCTGTACGCATTTTACTAAATACCTTGGCTGCATCCGAAATCACATTCAAATAAGTACTTCTGTCAAGACCACTATCGTCAAAGATGATTGATTGATTGACTATTAGCATACAGTTCGGATTGGCGGTATGGTTCTGTTCTGGGCAAGAACTCCCTGCGCATCCATGCAGCCTAGCATGGATAAGATCAGGGAGAGCAGCAATAACCCCCCTTAGGGTAAACAGAACAGAACCAACATAATGTATTTGCAGATATCGTTGTCAATATTAAATGTACAAAATAATTTAGTCTGATTGAAGGGGATGAGGGGGGGGGGGGTTGTTGGGTGGTAGATGTGTAGATGTGATCAGCTGACAGTCAGCTGATGAGAGCTTGACTAACGTGACCTGCCAGAACTGACACTATACGCTTGATGTATGCGATTTCGGATAACCAATGTTTCTATGTCAACAGTATTCTTTGTGCCACTGTAAAGATAAGGTTGAGATTAGGTTATGCAAAATTTAGTAGGCTACCCACTGATCATGACGTGTTTATTGGGTAACTTAGCAATTGGCTATTGTTAAATAAAAGAAAAAGTATTTATCACTATGTAACTAAATGAGCGTGGCCTGAATAGCCAGAATACACATTGGGCCTTTCCCTCACTGATGAACTGTATGTTGCTTGCCAACCTGCAAATGGCCTTTCAACAATGACCTCATACAGATTTACCATACTCTCTCCATTCTTATGACTACAACAAAAAATAATGCTTTAATCTGAGCAAGTACAATTACTACGTTGCAACTCAAAAACTGTGCCAGAGGTCTGTTCCCGAAAGGGATTATTTTGCTATCAATCCCATAAATAAACTAAAATAATAAATCATCATAAATGTTATCTATAGACAATATTGAGAGCGAGAGGGAATACATTGTATACTTAGTGACATCAAGTATAATCTATCAGAAATTCCTGATATGCAAGACGTATGAATGTCACTGTTAAAAATGCAAAACACTGTGAATAGGTTTATTAACTTTTAAAAGGTTTTAAAATATAATTTCACGAGTTCACACTTAAAAATAATCAGATAAAGTATGCGTATTTGGCGTGCTGTCCGAGGGGAGGGCTCCGAGCTCGGAATTTGGCCCTAACCCAGAGTACTCTCCACTTATCTCTGGTTAGGATAGTAACCAGGCGAGTTTGAGGAGACGGGGTGGTGGAGGGATGCAGAAAACTTTTGAGGAACATAGGTGAGTTGGCTTCAACGCCCATAATGCATGTTGTCTGAGGCCACTCCTACCAGTTGGCTATGGATACGCTTACCAAACACTGCCTTGCTTTAGCAGGAAATACATCTAAGCAAACGTTTAGTCATAATTTTAGTGTTGATTTGTATTGTACTCAGGTTCAAGAATTAAAAGTGTAAACGTTAAGCGGGAGTGAGTTATTTTCAGTTTCCAGTGAAGGATCCAGTGCGTTGTAGGCAGTGGCTAAAGGCTGCAATTATGGAGAGAATCCCGAGACACAAAATCTGTAAAACCTCTGTGTGCAAAGTGGATGACCACAAACAGTGTTTCAGGCCAAACGGAGGGTAAAAAAATTCAAGAAACTGCTGTTCTGTCAGTTCCGCCCAACACCCGAAGCAAAACAACGTTGTGTACAGGTAAGAAAGCTGTTGTCATTGTTCCATTTTTACCATAATGATGTTTAAAGAGTAGACAAAGCACAATACAATTTTAGTGATAAACCTACCATTACAATAACTGTTAAGTCGGTCCGACTATCCATGAGCGGGATACAAACATGCGGAAGTATAATCTGTAGTTTTCAAGAAAAGCCTAGAGTTGTCAAAAGTTTTGCTGACAAATAAACTTGAATTTCTCAATCCAGGTAACATGGAAAACAAGTAAGCATTGTTAATTTACAAAATACAAAGCGGGTAGAAAATCGGCAAAGTTACACTTTAAACTAATACAATATTTGGCTTAGTGGCTGATAAATCATATTTCCCTTGTTGTTTATACATTTCCATTCTTTATCTTGAAACTAAATGATTAGAATAACCAGTTGTTCTCGATGTCATCCAACTGGCCAAACAAGTGGAATGATTGTTCCATTTTTTCATAGATTTTTTACATAATAAGCAAAAATACATAGCTCAGGCAAGCATTGTTTATTTTGTATAACTTTGTTTGCACACGTGCTGTCCGTAGACAGGAGTTTAAACCTGATTTTTTCCCCAGACACTTAACATACAATTTCAAGGAATAACTCATAGTGAAAAGTATGTAATTCTGTGTGAAACCTGTGTGAAAAAAACACAATCCAAAAGGAGTGCTACTGGATTTTATTTTATACATTACCATAATTTGAAGCTAATCACAAATTATTTTAACGAGACACTACCAGCAAAATGTCAGTATATCCAGAAGGATCCAGTATATCCACCCCCTCCTTTTTAATGTGTATTTGATTACAAATACATTAATTCAAAATTACCATAAAATCCATTAGCATTCCTAATTTTTTTAGAATAGGTAAATAACTACAAATAGCCGATATAATGGCCAGACTTCTATTTAACTTCTAAATACTGATCAGGAATAGAAAAGGTTTTGGAGTGTTTCTTCTGTTCACCTATCACATAGTCAACACGAATGCATATGTGTCTAGAATTCTCCTCGGAGGGATACAAACTGATCTCCCCCTCAACTTTAGTGTCCTGCATCACATCCACAGCATCATCCAGATACAGCACAGCCTGTTTCCAGTGCGTCTCTGGTTTGAATGGAGATGTGGAGAGCACCAGGGCCTTCTCCTCAGCGGGGAAAGTCACGGTGAACCACACGCACAAGGCGTGGATGGAGGACGAGCCGAAACACTGGCAGCTAAACACGCCCCTCACATCTCTGAGCTGCTCGAGTGTGACTGTGTTCAAATCCAACTCGGCAAACGTGCACGGGTGGGAGAGCACATCCTCCACCGTCACCGGATTCACAGTGATGTCTTTGTTCATGATGCACTTCCTGGCAAAGTCGGTCATGCAGGACATGTCCACGCCGTACTGTCCTTTAACGGTGCTCCAAAAATTCAATCTGCCCTCCACCACCAGATCGTTTATGGGAGCGATGTAAAGATCCGCCCGGCTAGGTAATATGAGGCCACCGGGTTTGAGCCACTTATCCCGAGCAAAAATCACAGAGTTCAGCATGGATTCGTGGAGGAGCGCGTAGCCCATCCACTCGCTGACAATCACATCCACCTGTTCGGCCAGTTCGATCGTCTCTAGTGTAGCTTTAATGACTTCGATTCTGTCCTCCATCTGATTCAGTTTTACGATTCTTACAGCCTGGTCGGCAATCGAGCTCGCTTCGACTGCATAAACCTTCCTGGCACCCGCTTGCGCACAGAACAAGCTCAAGACGCCGGTACCGGCTCCCACATCAAGCACCACTTTCCCCTCTATTGACTTACTGTTTTTAAAAATGCCCATTCTGTACGTGTTAGTGCGCACAGTGTCTGCAATCATCTCTTCGTGAATGGTGACATCGGAGTAGCTGTCAAAGTACATGTAATCCTCTGTACTGCGGTCTAATTTTCTTTTCTTTGTACTGTGCTGTGACATTTTTCCCAAGTTTGCCATGCGTATTCAATTTTCTCCCAAGTAGCTTCCGTATCTGAAACGCAACTCGAAAGGCATCATGGGAAATGTAGTTTTTAAACACGACCGTGTTTCCTCGGAAAGAACGTCAATTGGTTTTGAAATGAACTACACTTCCCATAAGTGACCAGACATTCTTAATAAAACGATTTTTTCCCCCATTAAAAATAAATGTAGGGTAGTGAATGATATTATAACATTTTCCTACATTTTTTGGGAGCTTTGTTTGCTATATTTTAAAATAGTCTTTGCCTCCAAGAAGTTAGCTAAATGTGACAAACCTCCCTTCAAAACATGCAGAGACAATCCCATTCATAAATGAACTAGCTTACATAATGATTTGAACAATATTGACAGAGAGAGGGAGGAAACATTGTATACTTATAATCTATCAAAAAATCCTGATATGCAAGGTGAATGTACTATATTAACACTTGTTTGTCGCAATATATCCATGAGGTTATTTAAGTTAATACTGCATGCTGGCCCACACAAATAAGTGGATTAAGCGTTATACATTCTCATATTTTTTTACAGTGAGTGTTAGCATTGCTGTCTGCCTGTTTGGCAGAAGTTCCAGGACAGCTGTTTAAACTGACTGTGCCCAGCTGTAGCCATACTAACATAACACCAGGGCTCCGTCTGAGCCAAACTGCATTTTCCACCATGACGGATAGCATGATCTGCTTTTAACCTTAATAAAATAGCACTGCCTCACCCTGGGCCGTCACTCTCTCCATGCACGCTAAAGGCTACACGCTGACAGCAAGCTATTCCTCTTGAATACAGTGTGTTTTATGATTTATTCTGCTTTATCTATGGTGATAAATGTTCACAGTTGGATTATAAGATCTGGCCTTTTTTCATCATTGTCCTCAGGTTGAACTCGTGGAGTAGGAAGTCATAGGACAAGGATGTACATTGGTTATCTATGTTTTAATAAATGACACGTACACACATTTCTTTTAACAGAAAAATAAAATATCGTACAGGGACAATGGCATATACATGCAGGGCTGCCAACTTTTCAGGTTAGCTTGGAGTGAGAATTGTTTGGTACAATGGCTACTGTTTTTATTAGTGCTTGACACAAATGTAATGCTGTAAACATACAGGGAGCCCTGTCAGCTAGTATTATTATTAAAGGTTAAACTTAACAACTCAAATTAATATAATGCTGTTTTTATAATAATAATTTTAATGATATGAGTAAAAATATAAATATGTAATATAGTGCATATATTTGACAAAATTCTCCTCTCTATAGTTCATTTTTCTAGCTAACTAACATGCTATGGCTTTCCTGTAAATGGATGTGTGGTGTGAGAGGTGAGAACAGTGCGTGTGCGTGAGTCTCACGCTGAATGCGTGCGAGTTGGCAGCCCTGTACATGTGAACTATAGCACATAAGAAGAAAAAACACTTTTAAATGAAATGCATATCCATGCAGCTTAAAGAAAAGCTCAATTTGGCATGAAATGAATATTCACCATATTATACATGCATTTTATAGATCTTATTGTTAATGATTCATGCATGGCCTATATGTTTAATAAAAATTATATCTGAAAATACAATCAATAAGCAATATATAGAACCATATATAGCTCTACAATTTATTTATTTTTTGATAGAAAAATGTACATAACAGAAGAAAAGATCTGTCACTACTTCTGATTCATTGCGACATTAAAGTACCCTATTTACTTTCTTAATCCACGTTAATGGTTTTATTGTGAACAATGCATTTGTGCAAAAGGTCATACAGGCTATTAGGTAATGTTAACCACTAGTCAAATAGCTATTTAGGAATTGTTTCAGCAAACTTGCATTTAGTCTGGCTTCATTCTGGTATGTAATCCTCAATTTTCAGTTTCCTGCCCTCTTTGAATATATATTTTACTTGTAAATATGTCACATAGAAGTAAATAGAAGTAAAACATGGATATCTACAAAAGGCATTGGAAACATTTTCTCATCCTTTTAAAAAATTGATAAAGCTATTTAATTTTGCTATTTCGCATTGTTTTTTTTACCACCTGCTGTCTGTGAGCCTATCTAACCTGCTGCGACCCACTTTTGGTGGCAACCCACCAGTTGAGGAAAAGTATTAAAATGTGGTGTTTTGCAAAATTTCTCTCTTTCCATATCTCTCTTGGGTGGTAGTCCTTGCTATGATAACACAGAATTTCCACATCCTGTGAATGCTTTTACACATTCTGAAATGATTGAAAAAAAACTGTGTGTTTGCACAGACATTGGCACCTGATCTCGCTTTAATTAAAATTGCACATCACTGTTTGCCCATCTAAAGCACAGACTCTGAGCTGATTGGAAGGGGATGGACTGGCAACGAAGGAAGAGACTTTGCTCAGTGGTCCTGAAACATGTCTGGAAAGCCTGAGATAATTTCAGAGCAGAAAGATGGTGGCTTCTGCAAAGGGAAGAGACTGGTTGTTCAAGCATGAGTGTAACAGAGGGAAACCAAATCACTTTGGACAATGAAGGATGTCCTGAAAACATTTGATAACACAGCTCAAGCTGATTTTTCCTGGGTGGCTCATGTTGTTTCCAATCCGCCTGCTGAATCTTGTTTGGTTGGATCAGTTAAGGGTGAGGACATGTGATAAGTGAAAGCTGAAAGGATGAAACCAGAAGGGGAAGTCGCAATCACCGCAGCGTATTGGTGGTTTGATTCAGTTGTAGCAGTGCCACCCTGCCGGCACGAATTTGATTCCTATCTGAAGCAGCAAGCACATTCAAATCTTTGGAAACAACCTGTCCAACAGTCAGTCAAAATGTTTCTTTCAGTTGAATAAAACAATAATGTTGTCTGCTTTTTGGCCTCTTTTGACAGGATGATGTGCTATTGTACATATTGTAGAAACGCAGTATTTTTTAAAACCTAGGCTCATTGGGAAAAACAGGCCTCTACTTACATTTTTGCAAAACGAAAAAAAAAAAGTACCTATTGGCCTACATACAATTCACTGCAGTTAGTGGCAGTAAAACACCAACAACTTTTATTCTTTTTCACACAAATTACGATTATGAGGGGCAGATTATCGGTTAATAAAGACCTATTTTTGTGCAGCTCCTTGCAAAGTACTATATTATCACCTCAAAACACATTTACCATAGTTTGTGATTTGTAAACTAATACATGTTGACATTGGCATCATAACCAGCTCCATATGTCTGGCTCTTCTGACATTGTAAATTTCTTGTTAGCTGTCCATGTGACTACAGTGGTTCAACCTTAATGTTATGAAGCGACAAGAATACTTATCGTGCACAAAAAAACAAAACAAATAACTTTATTCAACAATTACGTCTTTTCCATTTAAGTCTCCAATGCTGTTCACGTAGTAAACACAGTGCAGTGCTTCTGGGTTCTACGTAGGGCTGCACGATAAATTGCAATAAAACTGCACGCAGGGTACTCCAACTATGTGCCACAGAAGTACGATAACACACGTCATTCATGGGAATCCCTATGAACATCATACTATCGGTGAGCTGAATAAATAGATTGAAACTAAATGCTTGTGTTTGGAAAGTTGTTTGACGCATGTTGCTTTTTTCAAATGTTATAAGCGACTCAAACTCGCAGTGATTTCAGTTGGAGCAGCATTTCCTACTGATCATAGAGTCATCCTGCACTGATAAACTGCGCATAAAAGATAAACTCAGCCTTTGCGATTTCATAATCACGATAAGCATGATTTCATGTAAATTGCGATTTATTGTGCAGCCCTAGTTCTACGTCAGAACGCCGGCTTAGTACTGGCCACTGATTGGCCAGCTCCTGCGTCAGCATCACACACATGGGTCATGGCGCTCACGTGAACAACTTCGGGCCAATAGTGAGCCTGCGTTCTGATGTAGAAACCGGAAGCTCTGCACTGTGTTTACTACGTGAACAGCGTAGGAGACTTAAATGGAAGAGAAGAAATTGTTGAATAAAGTTGTTCCCATTCAGTCGGTCACTCTCGACGCCACGTCAGAGTACCGACGAATAGGAATCTCGCTCGTGAGAGCCAATCTACTTCGAGTGAAACTAAATGAGCCAATGCACATTGGCATGCAATGATTGCACCAAGTGCTCATGCCACGCAGCGCGGGTATAAATGAGACACAGGTGTTTGCATCAAATTAGCTTTTTGCTTCGGAGCCGAGTGGTAGATGGTTCAGCCAGATATCACTCTCTACTTCGCAGTCCTGACTGAAAAGAAGCCTGCCCTTTTGGAAGCGATCTCTTCAGTCGGTGTTGGTGTAACGGCACTGCAGCGGGTCGTGTGGTTTTTCGATCATCTCTCTTTCTCTTTTTTGAGCAAACACAAAGGCTGTTCTCACAGCTGGTTCGGTGCGCTAGGTGGAGAGCGCTGAAAAGCCGTTCTTACGGCTGGTAAGAGAGCGCCTTCGTGTGAGAGAGCGCGCACGTCAGGCTGCACTATCCCCTGACTGTGTCGCCGTGACCCCTCCCCCTGCGTGCTTCAGCACCAAGGAGAGCGTCCTTCTATTAGAGCAACACAGATAGAGCTTGCGTCCCAGGATGACATTCTATCTGTGTGTTTCTGGATGCGGTGATTATCTGTCACCGAGGGATGGTCACAAGCGCTGTATCTCGTGTTTGGGCGTTCAGCACGCTGAGGCAGCGCTGGTGGATGACTCATGTTCTCACTGCGGGAACATGACCATCGCGGAGTTGTGTCCGATCTGATCTCAGCACCAGCGGTACCCAAATTCTCAATAAAAGAGCAGTTTCCCCTATCTCCGGGTCCCCAGGGGGCTCGGAGGGTTGTGGCCGGTCAAACCCCGGACCACACTCATCCTCCCCCTTCGCCAGCGGGCAGCAGTGGACGATCCCCTCACGTTCCTTCTGCCCACCTGTGGAATCAGGTAAGTGTTTCAATGCACACTCACACCTCGCTGCGGGCCGCCTCCACGAGACAGCCGCCCCAGCCCGGTACCTGCATTCCACCTCGCTGCCCCACGGTGGGTACGCCGGTGGTCCCTTTGGTCCCGCTTGCACGGTCTCTGCGAGCCTGGCTAGCGCTCCCCAGTCCATCTCGCTGGCTCATTCGGACCGTCAGGCTCGGCTATGCGATTCAGTTCGCCCGGCACCCCCCCAGGTTCAAGGGCGTCCGCTTCACTTCGTCCCCTACCCAGTGACCAGCATTTTTCCTCTGAATGGCCTATTTTCTGACAGGAACTGCAAAACCTGTTCTCTTTGCCATTGGGTTGTCTGCTATGTTCTCCTGGAGTTTGAGGATATTCATGACTCTCTAATGCTTGTACACCATGCGTTCTGGTACATGACTCTGCGCTATCATGATGCTGCATCACCTTGAGAACTGAGTTGAGTTGCACATGCATTTTCTGAACTAAACGTTTCAGATTCATTAGAGCAAGTCACCTCATCTAAGAAGTGAACATGCTTTTTAGTCCCATCGCTGTTAAGCGTTTTGGGAGGCATGAACTTTTTAGCCATTAGCTTAGCCTTGAGATCTGCAATGGTCTCCTTGTGATTTTTACACTTTTCAGTCAGGGCTAACTGCTCAGCTAGTAATTTATCTAGCTGTGTTTGAAGATCTTGAATCTTTGCTTCAGACTTTTGTGCCTCTGCATTTTTAGAATGCACTTCTTTACATTTAACATCTAGACTTGATAATAGAAATGGTGTCACATTATGTAGCCTTTTACAACTTATGAAGTTTAAAGCCTCAATTATTTCACCATGTTTTGATTTCTTTTGGTGTTTGCCAATTATGTCCCACCATTCAAGCATTTCATCATTTGAACTTTTAATTCCAATATACTCTTTCTCCAGTTTGGACAAGGTAGGCTCAACTTTTTCACTCCATAAAGCAAACAATACATCACTGTTATCAGAAATTTTCCCTTCCATCCCTGAGGAGATAATCTGAATATTCTCGGATTGCACAGTAATGGGACTATTGAAGCTGTTTAATACCTTCTACGTTCTAATTTATGCAATTCATAAACAATGAAAACAGACTTACCCATTCCTTGGTCAGAAGGTGAGCTTTAATCCATTCACAAGATCAACTGTGAAAAAATTTCCTCATTCTGATGACCGATCAAAATAAATTTCTGAAAATTCACTGCAAGGGATCCCGGGTTTTCGGCACCATCTGTAAGGGTGGGTCGCCTACAGTGGTTCAGGCTGCAGGGTTTGCCGAAAGACTAAAGAAACGTTATGAGCAAGATGGTAGAAAACTGTACATTTCTCGTCTATATCCACCCACTGTACTTATACCAACGACGGAAATAAGCGCAGTTACAATAGCTAAATATGTGGGAGAGCATTGCTATACTGTGACTATATTGTATTGCAATAGAGGTAGCACTTCAAAGTCAATACCAAATCAAAACTAGTTATCAATCATTTATAATTGAAAGAATTTAATGACAAAATATGGTTATGGTTACACTTAAAATAGTTACAAAATAGATGTATGAGATGATAAAAACTTATACCATTAATCGTACCCAGCATGAAAAGAATGTTACCTGAGGGATAGAAAGAGAGAGAGGGAAGAGAGAGAAAGAGAAGAAGAGAGCAAAGAAGAGAAGAGCCAAAGAGAAGGCACCCAAGAAGAGAGAGAGCCAGAGAATCAAGAGAGCCAGAGAATAAAAAGAAGCCAGAGCAACAGTTACAATCTTCTTTTATACTTCCTTGACCATGTAACTCAAACCCTATTGTGAGTCATTCAAACTGACCAATCAGACCAAACTTCCCCCACTGTACTTAAGGGGTGACACACCTTTGGCATACAGGCCTTCAGAATCTCTTTGTCTTTAGGAATTCCAAATGGCCCTTCTGATAAGAAAGATGGGGGTTGAAAACAGTAAAGCAGTATGTCTTTGTTCAATTGCAAATATCAAATATCTTTGATTATTTTCAATCCTACACCGCCTCAAAAGGCTGCTACGGGGCAAAGATGTACTGGTCCGCACGGACAACACTGCGACCATTGCGTATATCAACCGACAAGGTGGTCTGCGCTCCCGTCGCATGTCGCAACTCGCCCGCCATCTCCTCCTCTGGAGTCAGAAGTGTCTGAGGTCGCTTCGGGCCATTCATGTCCCTGGTGTGAGCAAGGTCGACCTGTTTGCCTCCCCAGAAACGTCCCACTGCCAGTGGTTCTATTCACTGACCGAGGGTACACTCGGCACGGATGCACTTGCGCACAGCTGGCCCCAGGGGCTGCGCAAATATGCGTTTCCCCCAGTGAGCCTACTTGCACAGACATTGTGCAAGGTCAGGGAAGACGAGGAGCAGGTCCTGTTGGTGGCGCCTTACTGGCCCAACCGGACCTGGTTCCCAGAACTTATGCTCCTTGCGACAGCCCCTCCTTGGCCGATTCCTCTGAGGAAGGACCTTCTGACTCAGAGACGGGGCACCCTGTGGCACCCGCATCCAGATCTGTGGAAGCTTCATGTCTGGCCCCTGGACGGGACGCGGAGGTTCTAGGTGACTTACCCCAAGAGGTAGTTAACACCATCACTTCGGCACGAGCACCGTCTACGAGACAGGCTTATGCTTTGAAGTGGAACCTGTTCGTCGAGTGGTGTTCTTCTCGCCGAGAAGACCCCCGAAGATGTTCGATCGCGTCTGTGCTTTCCTTCCTGCAACGAGGGTTAAAAAAAGGCTGTCGCCCTCCACCCTCAAGGTCTATGTTGCTGCAATATCCGCCTATCACGACCACGTAGAAGGTAAGACGGTTGGGAAGCACGACCTGGTCGTCAGGTTCCTCAGGGGGGCGAGACGGTTAAATCCTCCTCGACCTCCTTCCATACCCTCTTGGGATCTTGCTCTGGTGCTCCGAGCACTTCAGAATGCCCCATTTGAGCCCTTGTGGTCAGCAGAGCTAAAGATTCTGTCTATGAAGACTTTGCTGTTGGCCGCTCTGGCCTCCATCAAGAGGGTAGGGGACATTTTCGGTCGACAAATCGTGCCTAGAGTTCGGGCCGGGTGACACCCATGTGGTACTGAGACCCCGGCCTGGCTATGTGCCCAAGGTTCCCACCACTCCCTTCAGGGACCAGGTGGTGAACCTGCAAGCGCTGCCCCCGGAGGAGGCAGACCCAGCCCTAGCTTTGCTCTGTCCCGTCCGCGCTCTGCGGATTTAAGTGGATAGAACTCAAAGCTTCAGGACCTCAGATCAGTTCTTTGTCTGTCACGGAGGCCAGCAGAAGGGAAAGGCTGTCTCCAAGCAGAGGATGGCCCACTGGATAGTGGATGCCATCACCTTGGCTTACCAAGCACAAGGTGTGCCCTGTCCACTCAGGGTGCGAGCCAACTCTACTAGAAGTGTTGTATCCTCCTGGGCGCTGGCACGAGGCGCCATGCTGTCAGACATCTGTAGAGCTGCGGGCTGGGCGACACCCAACACGTTCGCTAGATTCTATAGTCTACGTGTAGAGCCAGTGTCCTCCTGTGTTCTCGCCTCAAACGGGTAGAAGCACTGAGAGGCCCTGGCTCTTGTCGGCTTGCTGCGCCACGGCGCTTTATTTCTCGCTCCTACGGGAAGCCCGTGTCTTTCCCTTGGGAGAGCCTTCCCGTCACTGGGACTGAGCCCCCTCTCTTCATTGCGGGCTACGGCTCAGCATTGTACTCCACATAACTCCTTCGGGGTACGATGTGGGCTCAGCAGCGTTCCCTTCACTAGGGCATGCTTTCCCAGTGTTATCCAATAGTCACTGAACGGGTCATGCGGAACAGCAGTGATGGACTTCTCTGTGTGAGCCCCATCTCATCAGGTAAGAGAGCTCAGGAGGCTCACACGGGGCACTGGATGGGGGCAGAGGCCATGGCGTTTTGGTAGGGATTCCTATTCGTCGGTACTCCGACGTGGCGTCGAGAGTGACCAACTGAATGGGAACGTCTCGGTTACGTATGTAACCCTCGTTCCCTGAAGGAGGGAACGGAGACGCCACGTCCCGTCGCCATGCCCTCTGCACCCTGCTGGGGTGCCAGTCTACCTACTCGGCTCCTCAGCAAAAAGACATTTTGATGCAAACACCTGTGTCTCATTTATACCCGCGCTGCGTGGCATGAGCACCTGGTGCAATCATTGCATGCCACTGTGCATTGGCTCGTTTAGTTTCACTCGAAGTAGATTGGCTCTCGCGAGCGAGATTCCTATTCGTCGGTATTCCGACGTGGCGTCTCCGTTCCCTCCTTCAGGGAACGAGGGTTACATACGTAACCGAGACGTTATTTTTGGGGTTTTTTTGTGCACAAAAAGTATTCTCGTCACTTCATAACATTAAGGTTGAACCACTGTAGTCACATGGAATATTTTACCGATGTCTTTACTACCATTCTGGGCCTCGAAAGTGGTAATAACGTTGCAGTCTAGAAAGCTCTCGGATTTCATCACAAATATCTGAATTTGTCTTCCGAATATAAACAACGGTTTTACAGGTTTGGAACAACATGAGGGTGAGTAATTAATGACAGAATTTTTGGGTGAACTAACCCGTTAACCTTTTAGCGCAACTCACCAGACATTTCATTACCATTGCCAGATTCACATTGACAGTTTGAGATAAAACTGAACGTGCTTTTAGTGCCACTCACTGGACACTTTACAAGCAAGTCTGTTTTTTTTTTCAATTAAAAATATACCGGATGAGCGCATGCGCTGACCACTCGCTGCCAATTTAAAATGCAGCATTACAGAAAAATTACAATACTTGCAAAACAATATTAAACACAACGCATGAGGTAACACATCAGTAAATGGTTGAAACTGAGCAATGCAATGGATGTAGCCTAGGTAAACACACTGGGTGTGTTCACACTTGGTATGTTTTGTTAGATTAAAACGAACCCTGGTGCAATTACTGTGTTATTGCATTTCATTTGAATAAGTGTGAAGGCTGCCATCCAAAACCCTGGTGCGCACCAAACAAGCGGGCCGAGACTGCTGAAAAGATGGGAAACAAACAAACTCTGGTGCGGTTCGAATTAAATATGAATGCAACATGGACCAAAGACATGTAAACCAACCAAAAACGGTACATGATGTCACAAGATGCGACCCTAAAAGGGCAGAATGCTCAAGCATACCTGTTTTTTTCTCATCAGTCACGATGTTGTCCATCACAGTTCGGTACAGGCATCAGAACTGCGTCTCCTCGCAGCAGATTTGGTTTGTGTGTGTGACAGAGGGATTCCTGTCACTGTTTTGACTCCTTTACACATTTTATAAGCTCTTCACAAGTTCTCAGCTGGTCAAAATACCATCATATGTACACACATACAACTAGCACATTTAGCCCAAGCACACAGCATTGTTTTGGATGTTTGGTAAGTTGTCATAAAACGTCATAAAAGCCAGGTTGTGAACATATCCCTGTGCCTTTAGGTTCAGTGTTAAAATGACAATGTTAACGCTAAGTGGATCAGGACAAAATTTTTTTTTTTTTTTTTTTTTGGTCCGGACCAAACAAATGAAGCGAACTGAACTACAAGTGTGAACACAACCTAAAAGTCACCTCCGGAGGTGAACCTGAGAATCAGTTCAAATGAAAGAAGACTGTTAAAGTTTTATGAATTCACACTCACATACAAGTGTATTTCAAAATGTGTGTGCATTTGTGTGTGTGTGTCTCACTTCTCTTGGCAGTTGCTGTCAGAATTCGTGTGCCTATGGGGAAATCCTAAGTGCTGACAGCAGGACTGAACCTGTCACCTGCCTGACCATCGTGTGTGGCACTCCATCAGCGTCAGGCCTGCGGGCAGTACCGCCTGCCAATCTGCCCACTGTCGTGCTGGCCTATTCAAAAATAAAACCCTTCTGAGAAATTAATATGTGATGCTCTGGCTGACGATCGATTCCAGCTGGATCAATATGGAAGTGCCTTGATATTTTCCTCTTGTAGTGAGTTGCACATTAGACAACAGCAGTTTGTTGAAATCTACGTTTTACTGAACATTGATTATGACTGCAATCTCTTTCCAACTGACAAATAAGTTGATAAATAAGAAAGAGAAAAGACATTAGTTGGCTTTGTAAGTTAAACAAAGAGATTGTTACAGATTTAAGGCACGTTGCATTCTTTATTATCCTATTAGCAATGGCAACTGTTTTTATTTAGAAGTGAAGAGAAAGAATGTAACACATAAGATTGGGATAAGATAATAATTTGATTTTGGGAAAATAGAACAATTTGATGTGGTATTTTACATTAATGACAAAAATAGGAGCCCAATCTCCTTGTACTGCGTATCTAGTATAGCACAAGTTCATTTGCGTGCATATGATAAGCAGTTTTAGCATGCTAATGATGCACAGTTTTTGCGTGGTGATAAGAAATATATACACCCAACTAATTATACCCAATAGGTACATTTTGCGGATGCACATACAAAATTACTTTTGCGTATAAAGAGCACACCAAATAAAAGCATGAACTCGTGCTATAGATATGCAGTGCCAGGGGTTTCTTGCCCCTGACAGGACTACTGGGGTAAGATGGCCTCTTTGACTTATGTAACATTTGTGCTATGACAACTAATTTAGAAAATGTTTTTATTTATTTACCTTAATAACACATTGGCTAATAAATCATCAGACAAAAGAAGTAGCTGTGCGACCAATTCAAGAAACCACTTTTTTCCACAGTTTTGCTTCATGGAAGGTATTTACAGAAGAAATATTCCCCACTGGGCTCTAATCAGCATGGAAGGACGACACACTGACACTGCTGAGCACAAAAAGTCAGTTCCACAGCATTGTATACGTGACTCTCAGAACAACTGATTTGTATTCTATTCTATTCTATTCTATTCTATTCTACACAAATATCATGTTTTAAAATCCCCCTGTGGTGAAAGTCATGTTTTTAATGTTGTTTATATGTCTATGTGGTGTTTTTAATATGCTTTAAGACAAACCATGTGCTAATTAATAAGTCAACACCATTGCTGAGTATTTTCTCTTTAAAACTGCAGTGAACCAAAGACAGTCTCAATTTCTGACATCACAAACTACCTTATCATGTCATGAGGGGGGTGGGCATATCATTAACTATTCTCTGAAGCAGGGGAGTCTCAGAAGAAGCCATACTGGTGTATTTTTTTGTTGATATGAAAAATCGTGTCGATTTAGCAATATAGCAGGTGTATGATGTATATTAAAATGTTATGATGAACTATATGCCTTTCTCCACTGACATTCTATAATGTTCAAAGCGTTTCTAAGGATACTGAGAAGGCAGCTGTCTGACTCTGAGATAGAAACATGGTTTGTGAAACATTATTAACACATTATTAGCTGTCTGAAAACATAGTCAAGCCAAAGGGTTAATCGTATTAATTACCATTATCCGACGTTGTAAAGAGCAGTATCATTGTGCAGCGTTTACCTCAATAAGTTGGCAGAGTGGATCTCTGAGCTGATGTGAGTGAGTGGAGGTGGGGATAAATTGCATATTGATGGATCCGCTATACTAAATGAGGCAAGGGTGTAGAGTGACATTCAAGCTATTTTAAGGCATGAATACAATTTTTTCACAGGAAAAAAAGTTTAAATATATCATTTTGATGATCAAACATGAGTTTTAAGGGATAAAATTATTGACTACAGGGGAACTTTATTTAAAAACAAGAAATTTGCCAGTGTGGTAAGAAAATAAACTTAATGTAAGATTGTCTCTGAACACCAGTCTTGTTATCTTTAGCAATTTAGCTTCTCAAGTAAATGCTTTAAGGATGTTAATATTTTGTTGTAAAATACTGATTAAGATTTTTTTTTTCAGTGTAAAAACCTGATTACCCAGAAGGGAGAAAAAAACGCACCAAGAGCAGTGTTGTGGAGTGCCAATTAAGCATCATATAATTTTGTGGTGTTTGGTCTATGGCTTGTCAGCGTGAGGTGAAATCTGTGCATCTATTTTTACCTCCAAAAGCTTGTGTCCTACTGTGTTCCTACTGGACACTATCAGAACATCACCAATTAAGAGGCAGGTGCTAATAAGGTAGACACAAGCCAGATGGAGCAGAAGATGAAAAAAGACAGTTTACAAGACATTGTTTTGTTCTTTTCATGATCAGAAATCAAAAACTAATCCTACAAGCACAAGTGTAACTAGAGGAAATTGTTGCACAGCACATCTAACAAGGTATCTCCTACAAAGAGGAAATTATTTATATATTTATTTGAACCTTTTTTTTTTAAATACTCACATACACTGGACAAACATCAAGGCATTCAAGAGGTACCTATTTGAGATAGATTTCATGAAGCATGATTAGGTCTATTTAATGTTTTATCATATTAGATACATTATTTGAGTGTGTTGAAAGTTATGTTATAATGCTACTCTATGTGTTCACTTGGCGTCTACTATGAGATACTTGTTGCACACTGCAGTAAGCTAGATCGGCATTAGGCATGGTAAAACATGGTACCCACGGTAAATCAAGAAAACAAGATTTAAACAACAAGATTAATAATAATAATAATAATTTGTTACATTTATATAGCGCTTTTCTAGGCACTCAAAGCGCTTTATCTCCTCAACCACCACCAATGTGCAGCATCCACCTGGATGATGCGATGGCAGCCATATTGCGCCAGAACGCCCACCACACACCAGCTGATTGGTGGAGAGGAGACAGAGTGATGAAGCCAATCGTATATATATATATATATATATATATATATATGGGGATGATTAGGAGGCCATGATGGACAGGGGCCAATGGGCAGATTTAGCCACAATGCCGGGGTTACACCCCTACTCTTTATCGAAGAACATCCTGGGATTTTTAATGACCACAGAGAGTCAGGACCTCGGTTTAACGTGTCATCCAAAGGACGGTGCTTGTTACAGTATAGTGTCCCCATCACTATACTGGGGTGTTAGGACCCACACAGACCACAGGGTGAGCACCCCCTGCTGGCCTCACTAACACCTCTACCAGCAGCAACCTAGTTTTCTCAGGAGGTCTCCCATCCAGGTACTGACCAGGCTCAGCCCTGCTTAGCTTCAGTGGGAAACCAGTCTTAGGCTACAGGGTGATATGGCTGCTGGCTTAATTGTGTTGAGCTATATAACAATGATTAGTTTTCTGTCGATGAATGTATCCAAACAGTTGCTCATCTGTCTATTAAAACACATAATATATTAAAGCGTCTCTGGAGTTTCCATGGTTTCTACAAAATAAAACTGGAAATCGAGGGTAACGCGGGTATGATGTCATAGGCGACGCACGGACACGGTCCGTGTCCTGGTTAAAATTGCTTATTTCACTAGATTTAAACAGTCTTGGAAATATTTGGGATAATGTAAGTACACAAGTCAAAAAAATATATATATATAACATTGTTCTAGTGGTTTTTGGATATTTTAATCAAAAAATCTTACATATTGTGCCTTTAAAATTTGAATTTGTGAACCAAAGCACAATAATCATAAAAAAAAAAGGAATGAATGTTATTAACCTTAAAATAATAGAAGAGCTTAAAGACACCTGGGAACTACTGAGGTCCATTTAAAAGCCTTATATGAATCTCTGGTTATGTCTGGCACCATGCAATGTACCAGACTACAGAGAAAGCCAAACCTCTCTCAAGGAAAGACTGAAATTAAACTCCTTGAATTTGCTCTTCTCAAACCTGACCTTGAAGTTCTGATAAATAAAATCAGTGACCCTCAGATGGCTTTGCAAAGAAAACGACTCTCTTGAGCGAACGGGAGCTGAGAGGGTTCTTATGAGACGGTTCCTTATAGCAGTCTAAATACAAAACTGGGCCCACACTTGAAACAAAACGTCATCTTTCATAAGCAGCCAGATTGAGCCTGTGAAGAAAACATGAAGAAATAAAAGGAATCCATTTAGCACATTAGCAGGAGGTATAATTGGTAAGATCTGTTTATGCAATTGCACATATTGATTTTGGCTGTAATGATCAAAGTTAAAATTTAATTTAAGCATTGATGAAGCATTGGAAATGTATATTTATGAAACCCATCTCCAGTGTAGTGAGCAATGAAACAGATAGATAGATAGATAGATAGATAGATATTATTTTAGGTTATTTTTATCATCTAGGATCTCTGAGTTGGCATGTTGCAGTTCGTACCTCTCAGAGCTTTGGTTTATTTACACACTTGTAATAATAAAATAAATAAATAATCACCGTTGCAGATCTGGACAAGAACACGTTTGCTTTCTTATTCTCTGTGGTCTGTGGAATTTTCCCACATGCATCTTTGCTCCAGGTGTTGGGATATCAGCAGAAACTCCTGGGTATCTTCGTTCTTGGCCGCTGAGTTGTTTGTGTAAGCTGTGTCTTTGTGAGGTGCTGTGGACGACTCCCAAGGCGTTTAATCTTCCCAATACCACAGGCTCCTAAATAAATCACAAGTGTGAGTGATTGGGCGTTGGACACAGTGGACGTTCGACGGGACTATTCCTGACAGAAATCACTATTTACCTCAGGTATGCAAGGCATGTTCAAGGTTCCTACAAACCACTGAAATATTAACAATGCCCACCTGCACTTTTTCTCCTCGCTGTGAATTATACAAGACGGTCACAAGGTTCTAACATTTGCTATGCTAGCTAACTTACATCTATCTATCTATCTATCTATCTATCTATCTATCTGTCTATCTATCTATCTATCTATCTATCTATCTATCCATCCGTCTGTTAGTCAGTGTTGCCTCTGAGATTGTGCTGTGATGGATGAATGGATGACAGACAGAGCTCTATCCATCCATCCATCCATTCATCCATCTTTCTGTCTGTTAGTCAGTGTTGCATCTGAGAGTGTGCTGTGATGGATGGATGGATGGATGGATGAATGACAGACAGACAGATAGATAGATAGATAGATAGATGTTAGTTAACTAGCATAGCAAATGTGTTAATGTTTTGCCGCGGCTTTCGCAGATCTATCTATCTATCTATCTATCTATCTATCTATCTATCTATCTATCTGTCATCCATACATATTTGGAATTCTGAATCCTGGAACATTCTATTGATAAAAAGCATATTAAACTTGGCAGTAAAGTTGCTGGCTGTTAATGTTTTGCTCTGGCGTACGCCACTACTGGTGAAATTTAGCCTGGGGGAGAGAGTGATGGCCCTACACAACCCTCAACTGATGGCTGTGAGCATGTGCCCGCAGGGCACCAGAGTGAGTGGCCACAGTGAGGACAAACAGACTGCTGGACCGAACACACACTGGCCTTTTCTCTAAAACAAAAAAAAGACTATATCTCTATTTTCATCCACATATAACACAAACACACACATGAATGTGCTTTAGCTTTATTGCTGTTAGCTTTGCTCTCTAAGTGTGCCTTTTATTTACCATATTATTCTATTAAATTAAACAAGCACACAGTATTTTGAAAGTATAGCCTCCAGAAGTCAAATAATTTCAGTCCTAATTGGTGCCTTGTGTCACCACTGAAATTTGAAAAACAAGCCAATGGCGCCATTGCATTTTTCCCTCCCCATAGCATGGGTAAAATCCATTCCTCCATTTTTTTTTCATTGGGAAAAGTACAAACACAGTGAGGGAAAACATTTGTGATGATAGAATTATCCAGTGAGGTATGGGGACACGGGCAGGATGGTGGAGAGCACAGCATGTCACTCCGTAACACCCCTGCTGCTTTCAGCTAATAAGCCCTAAATAATATCCTGTGACCAGCTTGGCTCTTTATCACTGGGATTTGCCCTGTGTAATAAAGTCAAATTAAGCTGGATCAACCATTTTAAACTGCCTTCACAGTGCACACACAATGAGTCTCTGGACACAATGGACTGTGCCGGTTGTTAGCTGGCTGTTCATAAACCATTGGGAATTATGCACACACAAGCATTTCCACTGACATCATACAGTCACTCTCAAATGAATGCAGATGGTTCCTATTTCAGACGCCCCCCCCCCCCCCCCCCCTAATTATTGCTCTGGATATTTGCTGTTGTAAGGGAATACACAATGCACAAGTGAAATGTACTGATAAAAAAAAATCTTGTTCTCTTGATGTTATGTTGTTATGTAGTCAAAGTCCTTAAAGGGATAGTTCACAGCTCACACAAATTGAAAAGTATAACATACAATGAAAACGAATGAGGTCTAAAACAACATTGGACTCCATTGACTTCCATTGTATGGACCAAAAATGTCTCATTCTGCATAAAAACAAACATGAAACAACATTAGGGTGAGTAAATTAAGACATAATTTAAAATGTTTGTTAACATCCTTTTAACTGTAGAGACTGAGTGTGAACATTTCTTCTTTACTTGTATACCTCGCTTGTACATTCATTTTAACACATGGATCATTCATTTTCTTCACTGTTCATTCATTTTTACTAAACATTCATTAATTTGGACTCATTCATGGTGGGTTGAGAATCTCAAGTGAGCATAATCACTGAGAACGCAGATAAAAGATGCTGACATATATAAAAATCTAAAAAACATTCTTCCTAAGAATTTCCTTGTTATATTTTAGATGACTATGCACTTGTATCTTAAGCATGCATGTTCTGGATCCAATAAAATGACATGAATTGATTAAAAAGAGGAAGGCGAGAGGAAAAGGAGGAAACTTACATAACTCTTCCCTCCAGATTTCATGCAAACCAAATGAGACGTAATAACGTAACATGATAGATTATGCACATCGGTCACCATTCTTTGCATAATTTAAACCACATAATGATCTATATTTAACCATTCAGAATCTCCTCTCAGAGTCTATAAATACAGTGGGAAGCTACAGTGCCGCTGACATTTGTATGGCCACACTAATGACCAAATGAAGAAAATGTAATAATTTAGCTGAAAATGGCGGAACTAAAGTTTCCTACAATAGAAGCGCATTACATGATGAAAACCACTCTCATCTTTCTTATCACGTAATAAGTTGATGAACTAAATACCTTTAAAGGACAATGTGCAGGTTTAGAAAGAAAGAAAGAATAAGACACAAAAGTACAAAATAATAGTTGACCTTTTTCAACACAAACCCATTTAGTCATTGTTGCAGACACTAGCAAACACAAGAGTGCCAGACTTTCAGCTTTCAGGTAATAGGCTCTCTGAGTCACTTTTGTCAGTGTTGTTTTATTCACCGTCAGAAACATGCTTGAATTATTGTATTGATTTGTTTAGGTGTCAGGCTGGCTGAAGTATAAGATCTTGACCCAGTCCGTCCATGCATTGTACCAGGTTTCTTTATCTGTGGCATTACAACTGGCAGCAGTTACAGCCACGTCCAGCTCTGCCATTGACCACGAATGAGACATCACACTTCAGTTACATCCAGCACTATATATAAAGGGTGCAGAATCCAGTTAGTAACGGAAAGGGTTCGTAAAAAAGCCTTTTCAGTGCATCTAAACCTGGCTTCCCTCCGGTGCACAAGGTCCCACTGCTCTTCAAGGTGACTAATTTCATTTCCCTGATTTTAGTGACCTTTGGCAGAGATGTTTTGACTGTAATGATTTCCTGTCCCTTCTGCTCAGCCAGTAGAGCATTCTGAGTGGACAGGAGTTCTGCTTTATGTCCTGGTGGCTCAGATAAAATGTGTAATGAGTTGTGCAGAGATGTTCGTGTGACAGAGGCAGTGACTGCCAGGTTTGACACTTCACCCACAGTCTCAACTACCATTCACCCCATCAATCTCAATTTACACTTCGATGCTGTGGCAGAGGGCCTGAATGTTTGGGTTGTTTTACTGACTCACTGGTGGAGTTTAGTGATTGTCAACTATATTAATACAAAGTTCTGTCATGAAACTCTAGATGGCACAGGCTGATTCACTTCAAAATGAAAATTTCCTGATAATTTACTCACCCCCCATCTCATCCAAGATGTTCATGTCTCTTTCTTCAGCCGAAAATAAATTAAGTTTTTTGAGGAAAACATTCCAAGATTTTTTCCACATAATGGTTTTCAATTGCAACCAATGGGTTGAAGGTCCAAATCAATGCAGTTTCAAAGGGCTTCAAAGGGCTTCAGAGGGCTCTGCACGATCCCACCTGAGGAACAGGGTCTTATCTAGCGAAACGGAAGAAAGAAAGACATGAACATCTTGGATGATATGGGGGTGAATAAATTATCAGGAAATGTTCATTTTGAAGTGAACTAATCCTTTAACTCAATCTGCTTGCAATCACATCATTCTCCACAGGGCACAGCTGATTGGTTCCTGCTGTATCAGTAGCCAATGAGCTCGCTGCTCAACTTTCAAATGCTTGGTCAGCATTTGCTGTAGCAGTTGCAGTGTGCTTTCAGAAACCCTCCACCTCCCCAGCTCCACCTGTATAGATCTGCTATGGGTAATTCATGTATGCTTTGTTCAGCAGCAGCATGTCTTGCTTGCTCACAGCAGCGTGTCTGTGTATGTATTGTAGGGATGTGCGCAACGACTAATTTCATAACTGTTTAAACGAAATTTTTTTAACCGACTAGTAAACTAGTCTAACCCTGCCCCCTGGAGACAGTCTGTGTGCGATCCATTTGAAAGAACACCTAATCTATGAATAGTCAAATCCCATACTAAATGCTGCTAAAATAGGTCATGCGACATGCTTGCCTTGCATTATGATCATTGTATTAAACTTGAGTGTTCACTTAAGCAACATTAGCCATTATTTACATGTATTAAAATCAATAGGCAGTACAAAGTTCAAACCTAATAGCCTATTATAAACAGATTTCCTCCAATAAAAGTTAGTCCACATAAGTCAGCACGATAAGGTATTGTTGTTTGTTACCACGCCAACCACTTGAGTGTTAGGGTCTGAATGCACTTCTCATGTATGAAAGTATCTGTACACATGATGGGCGGCAAAATCGAAAAGAAAAGCTTGACAACTATACATTATTTAAATAAAACTATACTTATCGCTAGGATGTTGATATAGCTTGTTCAAGTGTAAAGTAAGTTTCATTCATAATGTTTCTCCTTTAATCCGATATAACATTTCATACCGTAGGCCTATTGTCCCTATAACTGGTAGTATAACACGCCTAAGCAAGCTTAATTATTATACTAGTTTGACATGACAAACAGAAAAGTTTTGTGTAAGCTTTCAAAATCCTCCCTCAGCTTGCTCATCTTCCAAGTGGACAAGTGCCAGAGAAAACCAACGCATGCAAAATCTGAGGTAAAATTCAATTATTTTATTTTGCTGCATATATACACTTTTCAAAATAATATATTAATTTCAAGATGTAACTTTAACATGATGGTAATTTTAACGTAACCTTTGTAAAAAATATAAAGCAAAACATTAAATGTGCAAAAAAAAAAAGAAAAAGTAAATGACTAGTATTTGTATAATCGACTAGTGGGTCAGTCTCGCACATCCCTAATGTATTGACAGTAGCAAGTCCGTACTTTCTCTGCAGCAGCAGCAATAATCTACAGCAGCAGCGTAGCAGATCTATTCCACCATGACCAAACATAACATTGTCATATCCATTACCATGCCAAACCCTCCGAGAGTTGTCATGACAGAAATGTTTTCAGAAGTGTTTTCAGGCACTGCCTTTTAGCCAAGGGGATTTTCTGTTGCTTAAACATTTGATCAGTAAAGTTGCACCTGCACAAATGTCAGGGCATTTCAAATAATCTCCAGGGCTCAAAAAACACCTCAGACCCCAGAGGTTAAACTAAAAACTGTCAAAAAATGTATATAGAATATAATACAATAGAAATGTATAGTACTTTCTAGCTTGCATATATGCAGGCACAATAGGGAGGGCTGTCATGCCCTCCAAAAATATCTTATTATATATATATTGGTTGAATGATTGTTCATATGTATGTTTTCATTTGAACAATCTCTCTCTCTCTCTCTCTCTCTCTCACTCTCACACACACACACACACACACACACACACACACACTTTTACACTTTCAAAATACATCACTTAGTATGATTTATAAGCTGCTTTCCTCATGGGGACCAAAAGGATAAGGGCTTTGGAAATTGCCATCTTTGTGGGTACATTTTGTCCCCATAATGTAGGACACACCATAGACTGTAAAAAAAGATGGACGATGCACATACACTCTCTTCCATTGTAGAAACCACCAATGTCCCAATATGGCGCTGGCAATGTAGTAATTCAAGTTAAAGCTCCAATCTCCTCTCCAATATCCTGAAAAAAAGTCACGTGACACTCCCGTTTTTATAGCATCAAATAACTAACTAAAACCAAAATTATTTAAAAAATGAACACTTTAACTTACATCAGCGTGATAAAAACCATCTAAAATGACAGTAACCATCTTTGGAAAAATTTATTTGAAGTGTAATTTGATTGTTTAGTATGTCTTACATGGAGAGGGCGGGGTTTATGACCTGGATCCAGCCATCTGGGGGCGATGGAAAGGCACGTGCACACACAAATTATTATTTTCGTCAAAAGTATTTTATAAATAATGGGTGAAATATTTTACCACATTTTTGTTTGTGTTGTTAATATAAATACTGGATTTATGTCACCTCTAAGTCATTAAAAAGTCAGTGTAAAATGTTTTACATTTATTTGTTATAATTTATAGTATATTATAATAAAAATTAATGATTCCCGTACCTACCACTGTGTAACAATTATTTTCTCATTTCCCCTGTTTTGTGTAACTACTTTTATTTTGATGTGTATTTTTTGTTTCCATTGCTACCTTGTTTGTCTCCATAGTTACCTTGTTTGTTAACGATTGATTACCTGTTCCTTGTTAGTCCCTTGTTATCCTGTGTATATATGCACCTGTGTTCCAGTAGTCTGTTGTAGTCTTTATCTTCCTTGTAATGTTGTTGCGTTTGTCTTCTTCTGCCTTGGTTGGGTTTTCTTTGTTGTGTGTTTGTTAATAAAGACTGCTGCACTTAGATTCTCGACTCAGCTCTTCCTTGCGCATTTGCAACACACTGGATGTTTTTCACACTTTACACTGTAAGCCAGTGCTGTACATTGCATTGCTGCCTCACTCAGCCAATAAAAGCATATATTAGTTCAGGCTATTTCTGGGTCAACTCTGCAAACATCTGTAGGGCACAGAACTTTCCAGTGATTTCCGCATGGCACAAAATGTCCTTCAGAATTCTGCATAAAGGCACAAAAAGAAACGGAAAGGTTATGAATTAGAAAATGTGAGCAAGGAGGGAAAAGATGGATAAATTGTTGAGTCGTTTGAAAATGTATTCATATTCCGCCCTCCCATAGCACACAAATTTTTCATTTGTGTGGAAATGACTCTATAGTAGACTTTTGATTTTTTTTTGACAATATTGAACATTAAAGTTATGGCAAAGTCGTCCCCTGTAGCCAAGCTTTTCTCATAATGCATGAGCTTGTCAATGCAAAATGAGCATTTTGCAGTACCTGATAGACAAATGGGTTGGCCATGCTCTCTGGGGGTACTGCTCTCCAGAGAGGGGAGAAATATTTGATGTCAGGTTGCTAGGGCTCTTTACGTGTGTATTAATACAGGCAGCATGAAATATGAACACACATTTTAATATGGTTAACATTGAGTTCTCCATACTGCCTTGTGCCGTCTTGGAAGCATGACCCGGGGAAAAAGTGGCTCTTTAACGTATGAAAATGCACTCTTTAAGTGCTTTGTTCCACTCTGCAACAGGGAGGAGAATCCGGAGGCAGTGAGCAGCCTGGAAGCCCTGGGAATATCATCTTTAACAAAGAGTCTGTCTTAGACAGGCGCCCAGCAACCAAAGAGCTCATCTCAACATTTCAAAAGTGTTCCATCACGTTTCATATCCAGTGGCTGCTCTCGGAGTGTAGAGCTGAATTCAGAAGTCCCAGTTCTTTGTTTCCTCTTTTTTAACCTGTTAAGAAAAGCCACAGCAGTAACTCCAGTGTGCCTACTCTTAAAAGCTTCCATAATATCGTTCTCACTCCTTTTGAATTTAAAGCCCACGAGTGTCATGTCCATACAAACATGCCCCCTTGGTTTTTTTGATCCAAGTGGAAATTTGAATGTAACCTCCAGAATAACAAACTAAGTAACTTACTAACTAAAGACTGTTTACTTGAAACACAACCTATGTGAAAAAACAATATATTTTTTTTCTTTTAGTACATAAAATATTTTAAAAGCAAAATGTCAAAGTTGCTATCTTCCATACAGCGAAAAAGAATGCTGATAACTGGATGTCAAGTTTAAAAGGGATTTTGATTTGGTTTGTTACTGTTTTTGATTTAATTAAAAAAAAAAAAGTTAGATCAAGATTTGAACCTATTCCTATACAAAATGTACTAACATAGAATTTAAAATAAAATAAAATAAATAAATATAATCAGTATATTAGAATGATTTCTGAAGGTTCATGTGACACTGAAGACTGGAGGAATGGCTGAGCTATTAATGTGGATGGAATGGGAAAAAACCCAATTTAAATTAATAAATAAATAAAAACAATAAAATAAATTAAATAATAAAAATTAAATTAAATAAAAGATTATGTGTTTGACAGACAAATATTGAGTCTTGTTAAGGCTTTTAAACAGCATATTCTTTGAACAGACATTGACACTTTTTGGTTCAGCCAAGCTGTTTAAGGCCAGACTGCTGACTCAGTAGCCCTAGAGGCTAGAAAAAGACTGGACCATATAAAGCTCTGCTCCTTTCATGGGATATAGTCACATCTGCTTCCCACAGTTGCCTATTGTCATGTGACACTGAAGACTGGAGAAATGGCTAAGCTATTAATGTGGATGGAATGGTCTAGATAATTTGATCTGGGAAGAATTTGATGAGAAATGTTCATGAGTTCATATTGAAATCTCTGACCTGAGCACAATTTGACTAGGGTTTTAGCAAAGATCTCAAAAATGTCTCAAATTATTTTTGAGCTAACAAAGTGATTAAACCCAGCTAACAAAAATATTTAGTTTTTGAATGTTATCTATTTAAAACATCAAGTTTTTAAACATTTTAAAAGCGTTTTTATTGGTTATGCAAACATTAAGGGAACATTCAGAGAACGTTGAAAAGTACATCCAACTAAAGAATTTTAGGAAAAAAAACATTCCATGAACGATGTATAAATAATGTTTCTACATTATTAAATACCAATAAACTTTGAAAAAATTTTCTGTTCTGTTACTGAAAGAATGTTTGTATTCTTCAACAAGAATGTTGAAGAACCTTTCCAGAACGTTATCCAAAGTTCTGAGAACGTACCCTGTGAGCCGGGAAGGTCTCAGGTTATGGCATCATCGTCATAATTAAGCACAAGTGGCTCTTATATCAGGTCAAACAACCGTTCAGAAAGACGACATTCAAACCCCTGCTCTTCTTGGGTGTCTTGCTGCGGTTCCCCGGTGCCTGTGATTGACAGGGCCTTGGGGACTCGGGGAAGGGCTGACAGTGTTCTCCACACCTCGTCCCACAAGTCTTTGAAGCTAAGGAGCTAAGCAGTATGCCGGAGCCATTGAATGATAAGGGCTTGAATTAAGGTTCAGCATGAGTTTCTGGCAGGGAGAAGGAGAGAGAGAGAGAGCACAAATTAACATAGAAAGGGCTTGTTCAGCATGGCCCCTACATCCTGGTGAGGTCCCACCTCCTGCCAGTGTTGCCACAGTTTTGTGATCAGAGTTACTGCAGCTTGTTCGACCGCTCTACACATCACAATGAGCTCATATAATCACCAATATTTTAATTTGATGTTCTGATTTATTCTGAGTGAGAGCTTGTCACCTAAAGACCTCATTGAATAAAGTGCTTTCTTATGTTTGGAACAGACCTCTGAAGACCCCTAGTGTTTTGTATAATTTATCCAGAACACACTTACAAGCACTAAGCAAATATATTTTCTTATATAAGTCCAATCGTCTAACCTTAAACACTCAAGTTACTTTGAAAACGAGGTACACAAGCCTCAGTGACCTCCAGGTTTTCATGCTGTAACCGAATTACACAAATATACAGTAAGAATGGCTTCATGATGTTCATTCAGCAGTACATTCAGACGAAGATGGATTAAACAACTAATAAAATGGTCAAAACCTTTTATCTAAAGTGACTTACAAATGAGGAATACGACAAAGTGATTCATCCTAAGGCAATAACATAAGCATGCTAAAAAAGAATCAAACATTGTCTAGAAGTGTACAGTCTAGAGAGAAAAAAACATAGAACTTTTTTAATGTACCGGAGTCAACATCAGCACAATGCATGCTTTAAATTGAACTGTAAGATGATGAGACTATATTGACACTACACTGAAAATTTTATTTTGTTTTTAAGTTTTGAGACTCTCAATAGCACATATTTGGTGTATAAGTCACCAAATTAAAAACATGAGGAACAGCAAAATATTATGCAAATTATGTAAATGATAAAATATATAAAGTAAAAAAAAAAAAAAAAGCAGTTAGAAATATTCAGGGCCAGTAAATTTGTCTCAATTTATGGCAAAGCACATTATGTTTTATATGATGGATGGATGGATGGATGAACAAAGTACATTGTATACTGAATGTATGCATGTATGTATGTATGTATGGATGGATGGATGGATGGAAGAACAAAGTACATTATATACTGGATAGATAAATGGATGGATGGATGGATGGATGGATGGATGGATGGATGGATGGATGGAAGAACAAAGTACATTATATACTGGATGGATGGATGGAACGAAGAACAAAGCACATTATATACTGGGGATGGATGGATAGATGGATGGATGGATGAACAAAGTACATTGTATACTGAATGTATGCATGTATGTATGTATGTATGGATGGATGGATGGAAGAACAAAGTACATTATATACTGGATAGATAAATGGATGGATGGATGGATGGATGGAAGAACAAAGTACATTATATACTGGATGGATGGATGGATGGAAGAACAAAGCACATTATATACTGGATGGATAAATGGATGGATGGATGGATGGATGGAAGAACAATGTACATTATATACTGGATGGATGGATGGATGGATGGAAGAACAAAGCACATTATATACTGGATGGATAAATGGATGGATAAATGGATGGATGGATGGATGGATGGATGGAAGAACAAAGTACATTATATACTGGATGGATAAATGGATGGAACGAAGAACAAAGTACATTATATACTGGATGGATGGATGGATGGAAGAACAAAGCACATTATATACTGGATGGATAAATGGATGGATGGATGGATGGATGGAAGAACAATGTACATTATATACTGGATGGATGGATGGATGGAAGAACAAAGCACATTATATACTGGATGGATAAATGGATGGATAAATGGATGGATGGATGGATGGATGGATGGAAGAACAAAGTACATTATATACTGGATGGATAAATGGATGGAACGAAGAACAAAGTACATTATATACTGGATGGATGGATGGATGGAAGAACAAAGCACATTATATACTGGATGGATAAATGGATGGATAAATGGATGGATGGATGGATGGATGGATGGAAGAACAAAGCACATTATATACTGGGGATGGATGGATAGATGGATGGATGGAAGAACAAAGTACATTATATACTGAAGAGATGGATGGATAGATAGATTACTTATGATTAGCACATGCCATGGTGACAAAGTACACATCTCTATGGCATTGCTTTTTGGATATTCCACAATAAAGCTCACAACAATGTATTTATGACAGCAGCTTTAGTTTAACAGCATGGAGTTGATAAACTTTTCACCATTCAGTGGTATTACCAAAGAGTCTCACCAGGGAGATATTGAGAAGTCCCACTCATAATGTGCAGGGTTCAGGTAATTTCCCTGCAGGATTTGTATTCTTCCTCTTTGATGGATAGACAGGCTATCCGGAAGGATTAAGGGGGGCTCTCCGCGATTTCTTTTTCATTTCTTTTTAATGCCAGTGGTCTGTAATCTGTCATCCAACATCCGATTGCTGTGACACACAGAATATGGGGCTATTTCTGTTTTACTGCTATGTTACAGTGACTATTATAAATTTGACTGTTTTCCGGTTTGTTGCATGCAAACTGATCCAGAAGATTACAACTATCTTGTTTGCGAGAAATGCAAACTGTTAATGTGAATAAAATGACTGGAAGAGACAAAACTTTTGTCTTGTATTCAGGATATAAATAAATATGCTTAAGATGACATGTTAACATGAGCTTATGAGTTAAGCAAAGTAAAGAATATTACATAACAGCATTCATAAACAAACCTGAATTACTGAAATTTACCGAACTGAACCTGTAAAGACTGCAAGAGGAAAAATAACTCACATAATGGATTAAAGGATGAGGGATTTCTAAAAGCTTTGTTTGAAAGAATGAATATGAAGTTTAGTATTTATTTAGAAGAACAGGGATTCAAAGGAGTATACGCTGTCTGGACCCTTAGACTTCTGCCATTGAGCTGCATGTTCATTTAGTCACTAGAGTGATTTTATATGGCACAAGCTAATCTGGCTCAAGTCAGAACTCTTGACTCTATACTGAAAGATTTCAGATGCACTAGACAGATTCAACTGCCTGCAGAGCACTATGAAAACTGACACATCCTCCACTGGGAATCTTTATGGTTAAAATATACTTATATCTTATAGCATTACTGCTTAAAGGTGAAATTTGTATTTCTTAAAGTTGAATGTGCAGAGACAACTTTAAGGAAAACATTCATAGGTCGACTTGCCAAGAGTGTACAATATTGCTGAACCAATGGCGCGAGTTAGGGACCTAAAGGGTTAGTTCACCCAAAAAAATTTCAATTCTGTCATCATTTACTCACTCTCATGTCATTCCAAACCTGTAAAACTTTTGTTCATCTTCGGAACACAAACAAAAATATTTTAAACAAAATCTGAGAAATTTCTGTCCCTCCATTGGCAACTACGCAACTACTGCTTTGATGCTTCAAAAATGTCATAAAGAGATTGTAAAACTAATCCATATTATGAACTGAGTGGTTTAGTCCAAATTTTCTGAAGAGACATGATTGCTTTATATGATGAACAGATTTAATGTAAGCTTTTAATCACATATAAACATTCATCAACTCATACATCAGTTGTGGTAAACGAAAGCTCAAGCATGTTGCTTGACGTGTGAGAACCAGTGAGGTTCATTCTCGTGTTACGCAGCGTGTTTGAGCTTCAGCAAGAGCCACTGAGGTTCATTCTCATGTTATGCAGCACGTTTGAGCTTCCACGAGAACCAGTGAGGTTCATTCTCGTGTTAGGTAGCATGTTTGAGCTTCAGCAAGAACCAATGAGGTTCATTCTCATGTTATGCATTGCGTTTGAGCTTCCACAAGAACCATTGAGGTTCATTCTCATGTTACACAGCACATTTGAGCTTCCACAAGAACCAGTGAGGTTCATTCTCGTGTTACGCAGCACGTTTGAGCTTCCACAAGAAATGGGAGCTCTAGCATAGCTCTACCTGGAAGACTCCTGAAATGTCACGTCATTCACTAATTATCTAGCCAATCGTTATTCGTCTTCTGTAGTAGCCTATATGTTCTGTTCCCACCCATTACTACGTTCGCAGATACTGACGCCGGCATTCACAATTGACGTTCCTTAGCGGTCGATTGATGGTACTACATAAAGTTAAAAAGTTAATAATGTCAAATGCTACAGTGGTGTTTTAAGTCCATGTCAGCCTATCATTCCAAATGTTCACTGAGCGTCGCAGCAATAGACGCAAGTTTCTACTTCCTTTGTCACTAATGAGAGCAAAATCTTGCGTTTCAGATTTCAGAAGCATGCAGTCCTCTCCTCGCAGATTTCTTCTTTAGTTTCGACGTTGTTTCAGCAATCACTTTCATTAGGACTCTCTGGGCCTGTTATCAAAGACACGGCTGCCATCTTCATCACCATTCTGGCGTCATCACAACATCAGCATTCATCTCAGTGATACGGATATGTTTGTGCACTTCTGATGTTGATTGGGTGTAGCATTTTACTCCTCTGCTCTTTTCGCATACAGCAATGTCAATTTTATGTCGCAAGCAGGTCTGTACAGTGCAGTCGCACGCATTAGTGTAGAGACACACCACTTGATTGTGCGACGTGATCACTGGTTTGTCATTGCTTGTTTGTGTCGTAATCTAACCATAATGCCTCGTAAATGATTCGCTTGACACAGGTTATTGTTAATGATCGTATTTTGTTTTATAAAAGCTCAAAGCAGAACAGAATGGCACATTTTAGCCTCTATCATTCTCCCCACGAATGCAAGGAAACCTTATACATGGGTTTTAAAGCAACCTAAAGAGACATGCCCGCACCCAGACCACATCATCATTAATCTGGGCTTCACGGTAAACTGAAGGTAAGATGGAATCGTGAATTGGTTCAGTGTTGAGATCGCTAAATTTGAATTAAATATGCTAATATGCACCGACATCAGTGCATTGATCTGTTCACATTAAAGGTACAACACGTAAATTTTTGGATTAAAATACCCAAAACCGCTAGAACAATGTTATATATTTTGGTGACTTGTGTGCTTACATTATCCCAAATGTTTTCAAGAATGTTCAAATCCAGAGAAATAAGCATTTTCAAACAGGATACAGACGTCTCCATGTGGTCTACCGTGGCTTTGTCTGCATGGCCCTCGTCTCTATGTAAAAGAAAATATCTCAAAACCCTAATTATTCTGCAAGTTTTATACTCCCCAACGGGTCTCTCACATCAAGATATACTGGACATTCATTCAGGATCATGTGCTGCTACAATGGCAGCTGAACGTGGGATTCCATGATGGTCAGGATGGTCTTCTTCAGTATTCAAATTCTATATAAGATGCGATGCTCAAACCATCAGGCATGCTCAGCAAACTCTCTCAAGTAATTCTAAAGGTACATTCCAGTTTCAAACTACTGGTGGTGGTGGCTTTTATATGCTTCAAAATCAATAGTTTTATTTCCATATCTACCCCACTCAGAGCTAAGCAATCTGCTAATTCCACGGACCATAGGTCACCTCATGCGATCTTCTTGCATCAACAGACTAACGTGACTCTACACTGAACATCAGCAACAAATTATATTATACATTACATCCTTTTCAGGTAATACTACGATTACCTATGTGTCTTAAGCATCAGGTAAGTTTACAGCATATCATTTAACTCCTAATACTTAAATCTTATGTGGTAAGTATACTATCTACACAAACTTCTGGTCATGGTGGCAGTGCCTATATCTATTATTTATACGGCTCACTTTTCCATTTGGTCTATCGAGGCCAACTCATGCACCAACGCTGTCTTCTCCTCACTATGGGCTATCGTGGCCTGTACTCAACCTATGCGGCCTTCCCCACACACTGGCTTATTGGAACCTCATTCTCAGCCAACACGGCTTTTCGTACCCCAGCCTGTCGAGGCAGTATACACGGCATAACATGGCAGTCCATACAGCCTACGCAGCTTTTCGTACCCCGGCCTATCGAGGCGGTATACACGGCCTAACGTGGCAATCTTTACAGCCACGCAGCTTTCTCGTACCCCAGCCTATCATGGCAGTTCTTCATGGCCTTCGTGGCTTCTTTATGTCAATATCCATATGTACTGCATGTTCAATGTCCATATTCTAATAATATAATCTATTTTCTTTGCAAATATTTTAGGTACTTCATCCAAAGAATCTTCCAACGGGTGGGTATCTTTTGATTTATCAGTTCCTTTGGGGGTAGGCTCCGCCCCTGCCTTCATCTTCAAGCAGGAACTGCAAGCATCCGCTACCCTCCGGATTCGGATTATGGACAGGACCTACGCCAAAGAAATGTATAATTTCATCTGTTCGATACTTATTGTATACAGACTGTACATAAATCTTATTCAAATGTTTTTCTTGCCTCCTGAGTCTTTCGGGTAGAAATGGGAGCTCTAGCGTAGTTCTACCTGGAAGACTCCAATGTCACGTCATTCACTAATTAAATATCTAGCCAATCATTATTTGTCTTCTGTAGTATATAAGTTCTGTTCCCACCCATTACTACGTTTGCAGATACTGATGCCGGCATTCACCCCCATTCTCCCAACCACCACCAGGTCGTTCCCAGTCCATACATCAGGGGGTAGGCTTCGCCCCTGCCTTCATCTTCAGGCAGGAGCTGCAAGCATCTGCTACCCTCCGGATTCAGACTATGCCAAAGAACTTTTTCATTTCATCTTTTCGATACTCATATACAAACTGTAAATAAATCTTATTCAAATGTTTTTTCTTGCCTCCTGAGTCTTTCGGGTAGAACCAATGAGGTTCGTTCTCTCGTGTGTTAAAGCAAGTACGGTTGAGCTCCTTTTTATGTTCGCTGATCAATGTTTACATGTGAAAACTGCTCAGTTCATATGGATCAATTTTACAATCACTCCCTGGACTTTTTGAAGCGTCAAAGTGGTAGTTGTGCAGACTGTCAATGTAGGGAAAGAAATCTCTCAGAGTTCATTAAAAATATCTTTATTTGTGTTCCGAAGATAAACGGAACTCTTTCGGGTTTGGAACGACATGGGGGTGATTAATTAATGACAGAATGTCCATTTTTAGGTGAACTTTAAGCTGCTTTTCCACAAGAGTTTACTGACGGAATGAGATGTAAATAGCCACTGCGTTTTGGAGGATGATCAGATATTTCTTTTAATTATATTATTAACTTTTGTTTACGCCTCTCAAATAGTGCACTTGGCCAGCAGAGTTGGTGTAACGTACTGCTCCAAGAGACACAGGTAGAGGATCCAAACGCAGCTTTAATAAAGAGACAATCCAGACACGTAATCCAAAATACAGGCAAAGGGTCAAAAACAGGCAGGCAGGCAGTCCAAACAAACAAAACACACAAGGCTGGGAACAAGGCAAATGGGTAATCCAAAGAACAGGCAAGAAATCCAAAAAACAAGAACCAGGGGAAGAGAAAAAGAAAAAGAAAAAACGCTCAGATGCAGTAGTAATACATACAAAACCTTGCAATGAATGACAGGGTGAACAGGCTAGATATAGGCAGAGGTAATGAGCTAAATGAGACACAGGTGTAAACAGTGAGTGCTGATGAGTCCGGGCAAAGGATTATGGGTGATGTAGTCTATAATGGAATGACAGTCCGTGTTGGAGTGCCCTCTGGTGGTGATCAGGGGCACTCACACTGGTGAATCGTTACAGTTGGATATATTACTTACAAATTATATTTGGTTACTGATTCTAAATTACACGACAAAAATAGCAGTAATTAATTTTGGATTACTTTTAGATTACTTTTGACCTAACTTGTTTATCACATTGATTTGAGTAGAATAATCTTGAGTAGAATACCATATTTATATAAAAAATACAAAGAGAAAGAAAATATATTCCATTCTTTGTTATCAACAACATGAAGTGAATTAAATATTCACTTCCCAGACAGAGAAAATGTAGAACTGTTCAGCCTAGAAAAGCAGCTTTAGTAGGCTGTAAGCACAATACATGCTAACATTTTAATGGTCTGCAATAGACATTATACTAAGTAACTTTTCAAGTACATGTCAACGTATTCTACTAACCCTAACCATCACCTAACAGTCTATTACTACTTTAATTAGAGTTAGTTGGCATGCAATTGCAGTTACTTGTGCAAAATGTCTAAAGTGGAATATCGAAATAAAGTGTAACCACGTTATTTATATTATTACTATATGACATTATATGCAATTCCACACCACCACAATAGTGGAATTACACACTTCAATTTTAAGATTATATAGATTTTTTTTGGAGAGGAATAAAACATTAAAAAAACTAGATCAGCAGAAGAGCTGAAATATGGACAAACTATGAACAATGCTGAAAGCCATTGTCAACCTTGATTCTATAAAACGCCTCGGTTATGACTGTAACCTCGGTTCCCTGAAGAGGGAACGAGACGTTGCATCGAGATTGACGCTGTGGGAACGCACTGCGTGATTACGTCGTGAAGCACTTGTGAAATCAGTCCAATGGCATATAGGCGGGTGACGTCATGGCAGGAAGCTATAAAGCGCATCCAGACCAAACATAGTCAGCTTCTAATAGGTCAAAGCAAGTTGATCAGAGGCATGCCGGAAGTATGGCAGGGTGACGCAACTTCTCTTTCCCTCTTCAGGGAACCAAGGGTACAGTTGTAACCGAGGCAGCCATGTCTGCAACTCCATATGAGCTCCACCACCTCAGGGTGGAGTCTCCCTTCCCTGGGCCTCAGCCCCTGCCTCGACAGGATGTCTGCTTCCTGAATCTGGTGCCCATGAATGTAGAGCCTGAGCCATCCTCACCAGGTGATTAAGTGCCAAGTGAGATGACCCATCCACGGGCACCGAGCGACCATCCATGATCGCTCCCCAACCTGTGAGGGAAGCATCCGTCGTAAGCATTACACAACGACAACGAGCTCTCGGCACAGGATCCTGGGACAAGAACAAAGGCTTCTTCCACAGAACTATGGCACGTAAGCATCGCCATGTGAAATGTGAAACCCTGAACATGTGAAATTGGTTGCCCCTCGGGGAAAACCCTTTGGTCCTGAGCCACCACTGCAAGAGTCTCATGCACAACAGGCCAAAAGGTATCACGTTGGACACTGCTGCCATCAGACCAAACAGTCTCTTAAACTGTTTCACAGTGAGTGACTGGTCTAGCTTTCTTTTCACAGCCGACAGGACAGATTCTATGGTGCTGGTGAGAGGCATGCCTTCATCGACATTGAGTCCCAAACCATGCCTAGAAAAGTGATCCTCTGTAGTTGAGAAAGCACACTCTTTTTGGGGTTTAGCCGTAACCCCAACTCTTTCATGTGGGCAAGAATGACATCTCGATGCCAAAACGCCAACTGATGCGACTGAGCCAGAATCGACCAATCGTCAATGTAGTTCATGATGCGTATACCCTGCAGCCGCAGAGACAGCAGAGCTGCATCTACGTATTTTGTGAAAGTGCAGGGTGATAGTGCTAGGCCTAATGGATATACCAACTCGATATTGGTATGCTTTGCCCCTGAAAGCAAATCTCAGGAACTTCCTGTGATATGAAAGGTTGGATATATGGAAGTATGCGTCCTTGAGATCTATCATGACAAACCAGTCCTCGGATCTGATCTGTGCCACGATTTGTCTCAAGGTTAACTGAATTTTAGCTGCATGACTGACTCGTTCAGAACTCGCAGATCCAAAATGGGACGCAACCCCCCATCCTTCTTTTGAATTATGAAATACCGACTGTAGAACCCGGTTTCCCTGTTGGAGGGGGGTACATGTTCTATGACCCCTTTCTCCACCAGGGGTTCCATTACCAGAACCTGCTCAGGGCCCACCACGGTGGATAGGACCCCCATAAACCTGGGCGGACAAGACCCAAACTGAATTTGATAACCCTTTTTTATGGTCTACAGGACCCAATGAGAAACATTTGGCAGTAGCTTCCATGCTGCCAAAAATTCTACTAGTGGTACCAGCCTCTCGAGACTGGCTTCTGGTTTTTGTTGTGCAATCAACGGTTCCCTGAGGGCACCAAATAATGAGGTGTTAACCACTTTACTTTGGGGGGGTTCTGCCCTCGTTGGTCTGACCCCTCATTGGCCTGACCCCTCGGGCGTCAGGACCTTTTCCCCCCGCAGCCACCTTTGAAATAATGATGGTCCTCAGATCCGTCTTACCCCTTGAAGGCTGCGATTGAGAGCGTCAGCCCGACCCCTAGTCTTTTAGTGGGGTTCAGGAGCAGAAGCTCTGCTTCTGTTGAAATATGTTTGGCAGAAGTTCCCACGCTGCCAAAAAAATCTACTAAGAGAACCAGTCACTCAAGACTAATCTAGGTGTTTACTCGAGGTCAGGGAACAGCCGAACCGTTTGCTCTGAGACCCTCCTCAGAGGGGCGAGAATCCCAGCACTGCTACGTTTCTGGGCGGACACTGAGATATGGGCTCGCCAGAGACCACTGCGTCCCGAAGCACACGAGGTGGTGGGGTTGGCAGAATGGCCCCCTGAGGGCACCGATGGCTAACCACTTTCCCCCAGAGGGGACTGCCCTCAGAGGTCTGGCGCCATTGTCATCAGGACCTCTTTGCCAAAGACTGGTCTCTAGTATAGCTCGAGAAGCCAATCCAGTGTCCTGAAACGGATGACCGGTAGGAAACAACTGAACTGACCCCTGTTAAACCCTCCTCCTGCGAGTCAGACACTGAGACTAGAACTCGCTGGAGACCACTGCGCCCCGAAGCACACGAGGTGAAGGGGTTGGCATAACGGTCCCTGAGGGCACCGAAGGGAGATGAGCACCGTATAATGAGATGTTAATCATTTCCCCCAGGAGTTTCACCATTTATTTCTTCAGAATTAAATGCAGCCAAAGATCAACCAGTCAAGTAAACACGGTCTGGACAAAAGGCTGAATAGTATATTAACACAGGCATCTAACTCCTCAAAGATCAGATGAGTACATATTTAATTTTCTCAAAAATTAAATGCAGCCAAATATCAACCAGACAAGTTAAAACGGTCTGGATGAGAGGCTGAATATAGTGCATTAATACAGATACAATTCTGAAAAGTACTTGCCATTTAATTCCTCAATTAAATGCAGCCAAATCTCAACCAGACAAGTAGAAACGGTCTGGATGAGAGGCTGAATCTAGTGTATTAATACAGACATTATAACCTCAACACAAAAAGAACCATAAATAATAGTCTGCAAACACACATAATTAGTTTGCACACAATCAGAAGAGAAAGAGAGAAGGGTGAAGTGAGAAAAAAGTGCAAAAAAACCCAAAACATTCTGACACTTGTTTAAATTCCACAAGGAAATAATGGAAGTGTTGAAGTAAACTGTGACAGCTTATATGCTCTGAGCATTTGCATAACTGATAAAGATTAAAAACTTTGAAATGATTGTGATCTCCTAAATATATTGCAGACTCACATAATATTGAGCTTTTCCCAAATTACAGAAGCTTGGGATCATAAGACGATGAGATTACAAAAATACAGAAATGTCCTTTTCAAGGAACAGGAAGAAACCATGAAGTGCACATTAAATGTGTAACACTTTGGAGCAGAAGTTGGGTTGAGTAATACTACAATGTTTCTTAGATGAACTGGCATACAAGACACAGCAACATAAATGAAACATACAGATCACCGATCCAGCGATGGAGTCTGGCTAACAAAGGTTCCCAATCTTGGGGAGTTTTTTAGTTGTTTTAGTTCATTTGACAGATGTGTTTGTCCGAAAAGAACCTCACATTGTGTTTACAATTTGCATCCGCAATTTTAAACAATTCATGCATTCCCTGGAAGTAAAACCAAGACCTCTGTGTTGCTAGCACCATGCTGTATTGTTTCTGAGATGCAATTCTATGCAAATTGAAAGCTGAACGCACAGCATAGAGTAAAACAATCTACTGTATGCAATATTTAGCTTCTAAATTTGGTGTTCTTTGAGATACAGAACTCTGTGCAAACAACACATTCCTCTGATTTGAATATATTTGTGAAATGTAATGCCTCAGCCCTCAAAAACACAATAAACATAGCATGATATCACTGAGCAAACAACAGATTTGATGAGGCGCTGCATGGTGATGTCAGATCGGGTTGGCTGTGTCATGGGAGAGTTTTAGGGCATAGATCAATGGTGTATGCCCAGTCCTCACTCATGACATTTTGAACCTGTGTACAAGGTTTCAACCACAACTATTCAATGCAACTTAATATATCACAGCTCCTACTGTTTTGACAGAGATTACAAACCCCCGGTGATCTAGTGTACGATTGATTTCGCATTGGTTTTTACAAATAAACCAAAGGGCAAAGAGGGGCAAATAAACAGACAACAAATATTCCTTTAGTTATTTAGTATGGAAAAACAACACAGCACAGAGTTGGCATTTGGAGGATTATCAATATCCGAACAGACAAGTAAAATCTCATTGACATAATCAACAACAACAACAAATCAGGGACATTTCAGTACAAATTGGCCAGATTAAGGATATAAAAGCCTGTGCACCTCTAAGGAATGAGGGTTTTTCTTTCTGATTGAGTCTAAATTGCTTTGTACAGGTTTCACCAGGCAATGCCTGAAGTTCTGCGACAGTCATCATATTTAATTTCATTTTGTGTAAAGCTGGACATAAACAAGATAATAATGCTTGAATCCTTTATATCTGAGAACCGATTTAACACATTTAACAAGGAGATGTTTTAAAGCAGCTGATCCGATTTAATTTTGTCTAAAAGTATTTTACTTGAAGAAAGATAGATTAATTGTGACTTGTTTGCATAACATTGATAAGCAGCATAATCAAGAATAAAAATTTGTTAGATAAAATTTGTAAGAATAAAAAAATCTATTTCTCTTATCTATCTATCTAATTGCACTTCTGCATCTTGTATAGTACATTAACTTGCATTCAGGAATTTACACCACTAATTAAACATTTGGGGGAGTAATATTAATTTATTTATTTGCAAGAAATGATTACTTTTATTCAGTATTACATTTCACAAAAGTGACAATAACATTTATAATGTTACAAAAGATTTCTATTTCAAATAAATGCTGAATGCTTTCAAATACATTTATTTAGAGAATCATGGAAAAAAAACATGTATCACAGTTTCCACAAAAATATTAAGCATCACAACTGTTTTCGACATTGATAATAAGAAATTTGTATTGCATGAGCACCAAATCAGCATATTAGAAAGATTTCTGAAGGATCATGTGATTATGTGCCATCACAGAAATAAATTATATTTTAAAATATATTACAGATTTTTGTATCAAATAAATGCAGTCTTGGCAAACATAATAGACTTACTTAGCAACAATCTTAACCAACCCCAAACTTTTGAAAGGTAGTGTGAAAGGCATTCTCAATTTAATTCTGAAAAGTCAAAGCACAAACTAACCTTTCTTTCTACTCTTTCTATCCTTGCTCTCTCTCTCTCTCTTCCATGTCCCAATAGACAGGAGGAGTACTTTACAGAGAGCAGTGCGGTGACGCCTACAGACTTGATTCCAGTCCATACAGAGCCACTTCATTGATCAAACATGCATCTGAATGAACTGCAGGCTAAGGTGTTCGCTTTCACGTCCCAGACGGCCGGTGCTGCTTCCCTAAACCAGACCTGTAGTACCACAGACACAGAACAGCCTCAAACAAAAGTTCAACTCCAACAGGAGAAGCCCAGAGCAGTAGGAGAGAGGTCCTAGAAGACAAAAACTCGGACTTCTTTCTCAAGTCAAGTCAACTTTATTTATATAGTGCTTTTTACAATGCAGATTGCTTCAAAGCAGCTTCACAGTGTTAAACAGGAAAATAATAAAACCGAATTTGATGTCATCTAGCTCATTTCAGTTATCATATATATTCAAGTAATGTAGTTGACATAGTTGATTTAGTTTAGTAATTAAATTTATTTGAAAATTTAGTGTGCCCAACTGAGCAAGCCAAGCCAAAGGCGACAGTTCTCCCGTGTACCCGTTCACTATGAACCACATAAGTTTTCAGTCATGAAACTCTAGAGGGTGCAGCCTGAGGTTCTTAACATGCAATCTGCAAGGAATCACATCATTACCACATGGCACAAGCTGATTGGCCTCTGCTGATCCTGCAGCCAATGAGATTGCTTGCTGGTTCATTGTTTGCTGTAAGCTAGTTCTGCAACACGCTACCAGAGTTCCTCTGAAATCCTCCACCTTCCCCAGCTCCACCTGTGTATAGATCTGCTATGGGATTTATGTGTCTATTTATACAGCAGCAGCATATCTGTGTATCTATTATCAGTAGCAAGTCCATACTTGCTCTGCAGCAGATCTAGTCCGCCATGACCAAACATGACTCTCTCTCTCTCTTTCGGCATGCCCTGTTTTTTTGTCAGGGGTTGCCACAGCAAAATAATCCGCACAGCGATTTGACACGTTTTACACCGGATGCCCTTCCTGCCGCAACCCAACACTGAGAGTGCATTAACTAATGCAATCCCAGCGCTGAGACACAAGACCAAATACTAACATAGCCACATTCAATAACATGCTAAAACTATTCTGAGAGTTGTCATAATTGAAATCTCTCTCTCTTTCTCTCTCAAAAATTCTAAAGAGCTTTATTGGCATGAAAAATTGTACATTGTATTGCCAAAGCATTTATATGAGCATGAAAAAAAAATGGGGTGGGGGGAAAAATGTGTATGTACTTTAAGTGGTGTGTGTGTGTGTGTTTGCATATGTGTGTGTATAAGAGTTTGTGTGAGTTCATGTGTGTCAGTGTGTGTGTTTTTGTGTGTGTGAGACGCATCACTGTTTGGTCGACTCTTCCCTCTTTTTGTGGCAGGAATTGATGTATTTTGCTGCTAGTGAAATGCAGTCTCTCTTTTCGCCAAGTAAATATTGAGCTTGTGCATCATTCTTCAACATTTTGAAGTTGGGACAAATAATTTCAAATTTGGGAAAGAAGTGTTTTCGAATGTCATTATAATTAGGGCAGGTGGTTATGAAGTGCAGCTCTGTTTCCATTTCTCCTTGGCTACAGTACAGGCATAACCTGCTCTCTCTGGGCAGCCAGTTCTGTCTGTATCTGCCCTTCTCTATAGCCAGGCTGTGGTCACTCAGTCTCTACCTCGTCATGTTTTTTTCAGTTTGTGGTCTCTGACTGTGCTCAGGTATTCTGCTGTCGTGTAATCTCTGTTTAGGGCCAAATCTCTCTCTCTCTCTCTCTCACTCTCTCTCTCTTTCTCTCTCTCTCTCTCTCTCTCTATATATATATATACACACACTCTAAAAAGGTTATTTAAAGGTTCTTTACACGTAGTAACAGTTCTATTTAAAACCCTTTCGTCCTGAAGAACCCTTTATATGCTAAAATGGTTCTTTATTCCTGCCTTTTTGTTTTTCAAATCTGTAACTGTCACATCATGACTGATTTTCTGGAGCGTTGCTATACAACTTCACAGACTGCCAACACACTCTTGACAAGTAAATGATTTCTTTCATAAAATGTCTATAAATTATAACTTTTAAAAATTGTAACTGGTTTTTTACCAATCATGTCTTTTTCTCTTTTTAGTTTAACAGAACATGTAAGTGTGAGCAGCTCTTTTCAGTTAAGGATAGGCTACTTCTCTTCTCCACAAAGTAACAGGGATATTGAATTTATGATCCATATTGTTAGATACTGTTCATTTTTGCTTATTTTGGCCTTCATAAACAATTGTTTTTACATAATCTAATGTACAGACAAACTGTAACTCTAAACTCAATTGTTTATTTCAGATGCTGTCTCGTACCATAACCTCATCATCTGCAGAAAGAAACTGCCACTCAGAATACACATATAATGAAGGACGAAAAGACATTGTGGATTGTGAAGATATTTCACTGGAACTGGTCTTCATTACATCTGTATCATGTTTAATGTCAATTGTTATTTATTAATGTATTAAGCTAACAACTGTTGTTTGAGCACTGTTGTTTTTGCTACAATTTGCCATGTCAATAAAAATAAATAATAGACTAATTGACACAACATAATGGAGTTTATTTATTTTTTTATGTAAAACCCAAATAGAGGGAACAAGATATTATAAGACCAGGCAGATAGAGGACTAAATAAATAATATATAGAATATTAATAATACTAACATTAAAAATATGAATATACTAATATACCAATATTAATGAAAATAAACCATCATTAACAAGGTTATATAACACCATTAAGGTCCTTTATAACACCTTTAAATCATGGTTCTTTATGGAACCTTATAAAAAGGGTTCCCTTTCAGTCAGTACACTACGAGTTACGTCAGTTACTGACGGAATGGGGGTTTCGCTTAGAAGCCAATCGCCTTTGAGCTCTACAAAACGAGCCAATGGCATGAAAATGCCATGGGTCTGCGGAATTTGCATGCCGCAACCCCGCCCCACGGCGTGGGAATAAAGGGCGTTGCGTGGCAATCTCGCATTATGTTTTTGCTTCAGAGCCGAGTTTACTGCCTGAGCGCTTTCCTCTTCAAGACGAGTTTCTCTCCAGAGTGTTGGTGTTACGGCACGTTCCAGCGAGTTCCGCATTTCCTGTCTGATCTGTGCAGTGATCGAGCACAGCGTGCGCGTTCTCCCTGGGTGCTTCGGCATTCTGCAGAGTTTTTTCTCCTCTCTAAAAGAGCTGCACGTGGCACGTCTTTTTAAAGATGGCTCGCCCGTGCTCCGTTTCTGGGTGCAGTCGACTGGTACCTCCGTTTGATGGTCATGATCGCTGTTTGGCGTGCTTGGGCCTCGTGCACGCTGAACGCGCGTTCATGGATGAGTCATGTTCTCACTGCGGGAACATGACCATCTCAGTGTTGCGATCGAGACTCCATGATCTCCGTAATGGGGGGAGAGTCCCCTCTACCACACCCCAATCTACTTCCTCCACTGGAGGGGGTACTTTGGCTGGTGGTCAGGGTGATCTGAGGGTTACGGTGTGGAACAACCCGACGAATCCTCCTCGGGCCACACCCCCTTCCTGCACACTGCAACCCGTGGTGTTGCCTGATGAGGGCGCCGGGGCTTCCCGTTCGGGGCCCTGCGTTTCATTTGGCACACCCGCGGAGGATGCTATGTCGATCGCCGCATCACAAGGTGGGCTGGATTCCTCCGGAGATGACGATTCGGCTGTGTTGCCTCCTTCGGGAGTTCCAGCATTGCCCGAGTCCGATCCGGAACTCACAGCCATGCTTGCCCGGGCGGCCGAGACGATTGGGCTTGTGTGGAACCCTCCGCCATGTCCCGAGCGTTCCCGGCTAGATGATTGGTATCTGGGGGCGGCCCGTGCCGAAGGCGCCCGTCAGCCCCCAGTGCCCTTCTTCCCGGAAGTGCATGAAGAGGTGTCGATATCGTGGAAGTCTCCCTTGACTTTTCGCGATCGCTCGGCAACCACTTCCGCCTTCACTGCCCTCGATGGCGGCGCGGTGAAAGGGTACACTGGGGTTCCCCCTGTTGAGCGCTCTGTTGCGATGCAACTGTGTCCACAGAGTGCGGCGACATGGTGCGGTGACCCAAAGCACCCGTCCAAAGCCTGTAGATTCACGTCCACGTTGACGGCGAAGACCTACAGAGCTGCGGGCCAGGCCGCGTCCGCCCTGCATGCCATGGCCACCCTACAGGTCTATCAGGCCAAGGTGCTCAGGGACATGCACGAGGGCAATGCTGACCCTGCATTAATGCAAGAGTTGCGGACGGCAACCGACCTCGCTCTACGGGCGACGAAGGTGACCGCTCGCTCTCTCGGTCAGGTGATGTCCACTTCGGTGGTCCAGGAGCGACATCTATGGCTCAACCTGGTTGATGTGGGAGAATCTGAGCGAACACGTTTCCTCAATTCTCCCATTTCCCAGGCTGGGCTATTCGGCGGGGCGGTCCAGGACTTCGCCCAACAGTTCTCGACTGCTCAGAAGCAGACTGAGGCAATTAAACACATTCTGCCCCGGCGGCCAGCTGCTGCCTCCACCCAGCCGCCGGCCCAGAAGCCTCAGTCTGCTCCCCGCCGAGGCCGCCCCCCAGCGACTCCCACCCCTCCTGCCCGGCCCCAGCAGCAGCCTTCATCCGGGCCGAGGCGTGGAGGACGTCGCAGAAAGGCGGCCCCGCCCGTCCCAGCCCCCCAGCCTGCCAAACGGCAGTCTAAGCAGCGGTCCTGAGACGGGCGGCTCGGAGGTGACTTCGGTTCTTTCCCAGGAGATGGTAGCAGGACCACTCCTTCCCCTGGTGGAGGGCCGGGGGAGAATCTTTTGTTTTCCCAAGAAAGAACTGACTTTCTCACCTCCGAGCCTCAAGAGGGCGCGGCGGGCAGTGCGCGACGCCCCATGGCCTCGCCGCTCTCGGCCCCCTCTGTCGCCAGCCCCCTGGCAGACGAGACCCCCGTGGAACGCTGGTCCTTCCCTGGTCTCCTCTGTCAGGGCGCGGAATTCGACCCCGCCCACACCCCGGGACGCTCCCATGCCTCCCTTGTCTGGGCCGGTCATTCCGCCTCGCTGCCCCATCGGGGGTACGCCGGTGGTTCGCATGACCCCGCTGGTTCAGTTCTTGGGAGCCTGGCTAGCGCTTCCCAACCTGTCCAGTTGGCTCGCTCGCACCATCCGGCTCGGCTATGCGATTCAGTTCGCTCGGTCTCCTCCCCGCTTTCGGGGAGTCCGCTACACCGTGGTGGGTGGCAATGCCCCTGTCATGCGTGCGGAGGTCGACACCCTACTGGCGAAGGGTGCGATCGAGATCGTCCCTCCAGCCGAGATGAAGTCCGGCTTCTACAGCCCTTACTTCATTGTACCCAAGAAAACCGGTGGGTTACGGCCAATCCTGGACCTGCGCGTCTTGAACCGAACCCTGCACAGGCTTCCATTCAAGATGTTGACAGCCAAACGTATTTTCGAGTGCGTTCGTCCCTCGGATTGGTTTGCAGCGATCGACCTGAAGGACGCGTACTTTCATGTCTCCATTCTTCCTCGACACAGACCGTTTCTACGGTTTGCCTTCGAGGGGCAGGCATATCAGTACACGGTTCTCCCCTTCGGGCTAGCCCTGTCCCCTCGCGTCTTTACGAAGATTGTCGAGGCAGCCCTTGTGCCGCTCAGGCAACACGGGGTTCGCATCCTGAACTATCTCGACGACTGGCTGATTCTAGGCCACTCTCGGGATCAGGTCTGCGAACACAGGGATCTGGTGCTTCAGCACCTCGCCCGTCTGGGCCTTCGGGTCAACTGGGAAAAGAGCAAACTCTCCCCAGCGCAGAGGATCTCTTTTCTCGGTATGGAAATCGACTCGGTCGCCATGTTCGCGCAGCTTACGAGCGAGCGCGCGCAGTCTCTGCTGACTTGTCTTCGCCAGTTCGAGGGCAAGAGTGCGGTTCCACTGAAACTTTTTCAGAGGCTCCTGGGGCATATGGCGTCAGCAGCCGCGGTGACCCCGCTTGGTCTGCTCCATATGAGACCGCTTCAGCACTGGCTTTGCGATCGAGTCCCGAGATGGGCATGGCAACACGGCACCCTCCAGGTCCCAGTGACCCGAGCCTGCCGTCAGACCTTCACCCCGTGGTTGGACCTCAGTTTTCTACGGGCAGGTGTTCCCCTAGAACGAGTTTCCAGGCATGTTGTTGTTACAACAGATGCCTCTTCCACGGGCTGGGGCGCCATGTGCAAGGGACATGCTGCCGCGGGCTCCTGGATAGGACCCCAGCGCCTATGGCATGTCAATTGCCTCGAGTTGCTGGCCGTACGTCTTGCCCTGCACCGCTTTCGAGCCCTGCTCAAGGACAAACACGTTCTGGTCCGTTCAGACAGCACGGCAACAGTAGCGTACATCAACCGACAAGGTGGTCTACGCTCCCGCCGGATGTCGCAACTCGCCCGCCATCTCCTCCTATGGAGTCAGAAGCATCTGAGGTCGCTTCGTGCCGTTCACATCCCGGGAGACCTGAACTGCGCAGCCGACGAGCTGTCGCGGTTCCAGCCGCTCCCGGGGGAATGGAGACTCCATCCCCAGACGGTTCAGCTGATTTGGGAGCAGTTTGGCGACGCACAGATAGATCTGTTTGCCTCCCGCGACTCTTCCCATTGCCGCTGGTACTATTCCCTGACCGAGGGGACCCTCGGCACGGATGCACTAGCGCACAGCTGGCCGCGGGGCCCACGCAAATATGCGTTTCCCCCAGTGAGCCTTCTCGCACAGGTTCTGTGCAAGATCAGGGAGGACAGGGAGCAGGTCCTTTTGGTCGCCCCATATTGGCCCGGCCGGACCTGGTTCTCAGAACTTGTACTCCTTGCGACAGCACCTCCCTGGTCGATCCCTCTGAGACAGGACCTCCTGTCTCAGAGACGGGGCACCATATGGCACCCGCGTCCCGACCTGTGGAACCTCCACGTGTGGATCCTGGACGGGACGCGGCAGGTTTGAGTACCCTGCCACCTCAGGTGGCGGCTACCATCACTTCCGCTAGAGCCCTGTCTACCAGACAGGCCTATGCGTTGAAGTGGAACCTCTTCGTCACCTGGTGCTCCTCTCGGCGAGAGGACCCCAGAAGATGCTCGATCGGGTCCGTGCTCTCCTTCCTCCAGGAAGGGTTGGAGCGAAGGCTGTCTCCCTCCACCCTGAAGGTCTATGTGGCTGCTATTTCAGCTCATCATGACCTGGTGGACTCTAAAACGGTTGGACAGCACGACCTGGTCAGTAGGTTCCTCAGAGGTGCGAGGAGGTTAAATCCTCCTCGCCCACCTCAGGTACCCTCTTGGGACCTAGCAGTGGTCTTAGCTGCCCTGCAAAAGGCTCCCTTTGAGCCATTGCAGTCAGTCGAGCTGAAGTTCCTTTCATTGAAAGTGGCGCTCCTGACTGCTTTGGCCTCCATCAAGAGGGTAGGGGACCTGCAGGCATTTTCGGTTGACGAAGCGTGCCTGGAATTCGGGCCGGCCAATTCTCACGTCATCCTGAGACCCCGGCCTGGATACGTGCCCAAGGTTCCCACCACTCCCTTCAGGGACCAGGTGGTGAACCTGCAAGCGCTGCCCTTGGAGGAGGCAGACCCAGCCTTGGCACTGCTCTGTCCAGTACGCGCCCTTCGCGCTTACGTAGACCGGACGCAGTGTTTCAGGACCTCAGACCAGCTCTTTGTCTGTTACGGAGGGCAGCAGAAAGGGAAGGCTCTCTCCAAGCAGAGGTTGTCCCACTGGATAGTGGACGCCATTGTCCTGGCATATCAAGTCCAGGGCATGCCATGCCCCCTCGGGGTAAGAGCACACTCCACCAGGAGTGTTGCCTCCTCTTGGGCTCTAGCGCATGGCGCCTCGCTAACAGACGTTTGTAGAGCTGCAGGCTGGGCGACACCCAACACATTCGCAAGATTTTATAATCTCAGAGTGGAGCCTGTATCCTCTCGTGTACTCGCCCCTACTGGCCAGTAACCGGACAGGCTCAGGTGTCTTCGCTTGCTGCGCCATTCCACTCCGCGGACTGGATGCGTGCGCTATTCTTCTCAGGTGAGCTTCCCAGTAAGCCCTGAGCTCCTCCAGCACTGTCGATGTCGTCACCAGAGCGAGTGCCCTTTTCAGGCCACCCCTCGTGTTCGGCTAGGTGCCTCCGTGTGCATGGTTCCCCCGCTGGGTAACCCCCACATGTGTATTTCCACGGTAAGTCTCTTGTAGCTCGTGTCTTCCCTTGGCAAGACACCTTGCCACGCCTGGGGTTGAAAATTTCCACCTTCGGCTGGATACCCCAGAGTGTTCCCTATGCAGCTCCTTCGGGTCATAGGTGTATTCTTAAGTCCCCCCCTTTGGGTTGGCATTGTGTTGCATTCTCCACGTGGGATATGCTTCCCAGGGTACCTTGGTAGCGTTGTGCCTAGCCCCTCGTTCGTGTCACACTCACGGCAGGGAGCCCGGGTCAGCGCAGGACGCTGGAAGACAGCCGTCATGGCGAGATTGTATTGGACCCCCATTCCGTCAGTAACTGACGTAACTCATAGTGTACTGACTGAAAGGGAACGTCTCGGTTACGTATGTAACCCTCGTTCCCTGAAGGAAGGGAACGGAGACGTTACGTCCCCCTGCCATGACCGCTGTACCGCTGGAACTGGCCGGGCGCTCATGCCTCGGCTCTTCAGCAGGTAAACATAATGCGAGATTGCCACGCAACGCCCTTTATTCCCACGCCGTGGGGCGGGGTTGCGGCATGCAAATTCCGCAGACCCATGGCATTTTCATGCCATTGGCTCGTTTTGTAGAGCTCAAAGGCGATTGGCTTCTAAGCGAAACCCCCATTCCGTCAGTAACTGACGTAACGTCTCCGTTCCCTTCCTTCAGGGAACGAGGGTTACATACGTAACCGAGACGTTCTATTTAGCACCAAAAAGGGTTCTGCTATTGTTACAAGCCAAATAACCCTAATTTGGTACTGTTTAGATCCATTTTTCTTAAGAAAAAATATATATCCTAATAATCTTTAGTCTCTTCCAACTCATCTGTCTAGTCCTGCAGTCTTAAAAGAAAAGGTTGCAAATGGAACCATAAAGGGTTCTGTCAGACGCTTCATACATAGAACCATTAGGGTTTCCCATCATGGGATCATTTTATGGATTTACTTTTAATGTATTCATTTTGTTTTCATTCATTTTTAGTTTTAATTAAATTATATGAATTAAGCAGCTCGTAAACATACTTTATCACATGAAACGGAAATAACCTGTAAAACATGAAGGTATTATGCAATCATTTAAGACATTTCTCCTTATTTAGAACCTTTTTGGAATTTAAAGCATTCTTTATAATTGAGTCAAGAGCCCTATAGAGTTCTATATAGAACCCCACTGAACCTTTTTTTTTTACTAAGAATGTGTGCTTTTCTACATTGCTTATTCCATGTGGTAATTGAGACACTATTTAGAGCCCCTTCTGTAAATAACTGTAAAATGACTTCAAAAAATGGGTCAGCGACATGTTATTTGACCTTATATTTTTAATTCTGGACACGCTCATGTGAATTAAACATTCCTTCCCCTGTCTTTATGACAGATTTCCCGAATCATTAATTTCTGCCCCTTTTCCCTGAATTAAGAATTCAGAGGCCCCTGTGTGAACCAAGCCCCGAGCCAATGCTAAAATTAGCTCCTTCAGAGAGGAGACTTTAGTTACCTTAAACTGCCTTGCACACACACTCTCTCTCTTTCTCCTTTTTTTGCTCCCAAATTAGGTTTGCCACATTTGCACAAGCAGTACTTTCTTGGGGGAAAAAAGCACTGGATGTTATGCTCCAGTTTCTACTAGATTGGCCTTAACTATATACAATCAGAAAACATCTTACCGTTATCAAGTTATTTTACGCTAAGCATTTTCAATTGGTAGTGTTTAAGAATTAGATTATGTAAAGACTATTACTAACCTGTGGTGAGGAGTTCAATGGAGTCGTGTTACATTTATGTATCAACTTTGTTTATTATGTTTCTGTGGAAGCTTGTTTTCACATTAGAGTAAAAAAATAATTGTGAGATAATGTTTAAAAAAATGAAATAAAGTCACATTGTGAGATACGTTGCAGCTGTAAGACAATAAAGTCACTTCTGTCAGGACCACTATCGTCAAAGATGATTGATTGATTGACTATTAGCATACAGTTTGGATTGGCGGTATGGTTCTGTTCTGGGCAGAAACTCCCTGTGCATCCATGCAGCCTAGCATGGATAAGAGCAGGGAGAGCAGCAATAACCCCCCTTATAGGGTAAACAGAACAGAACCAACATAATGTATTGCAGATATCATTAATGTTGATATTAAATGTACAAAATAATTCAGGAATTTAGTCTGAATCAAAGGGAATCAGAATACCAAATCCCGACTGGAAAAGAGGAGGAGCTGGGGATGGAGGAGGATAAATGAGCTCTGGAGAAGGAGCTTATATATGTATGCTGTGAGAGATGTCGTATTCCTATAGGTAGATGTGATCAGCTGACAGTCAGCTGATGCAAGCTTGACTAACGTGACCTGCCAGAACTGACGCTACACTTGATAATTGACAAATAATTGTGAGAAATAGTATTTTGTATTTTTTAATGTTTTGGAAAAAACTTTTTTTTTTTCAATTTGAATATATTTTAAAATATAATATATTCCTGTGATGCAAAGCTGAATTTTCAGCATCATTACTCCAGTCTTCAGTGTTACATGATCCTTCAGAAATCGTTCTAATATATTGATTTGCTGCTCAAGAAACATTTCTTTTTATCAATGTTGAAAACACTTTTTTTCAGGATTCTTTTATGTATAGAAAGTTCAAAAGAGCAGCATTTATATGCAATAGAAATAGACAGTTATTGACATGATGCAAGAATATAAAGTAAAAATAAAAAGTCTATAAAATTAACATGGATTTCAGATACTTTTAATTGCAGAATTTAGTGTCCTAAAGACACTAAATGTGTTACTCAAGTCTTTTTCTCTGGAGGTTACATTAACAGGCAGCATTCATATTATTTCCCTGTTATTGTTTAAAAGAAAAAACTGGAGAAAGACAGAAAGGGAGAGAGAACGTTAGAGCAGAAGACAGAATCCCAGGAGCATGACGAATGAAAAATTAAAGCTGAAGTATATTCCTCAAGACACATTGTAAAGGCTGTCAAAGCGATGACGACACTCCCAGCCTAAGAGCAGGAAGTGTGGAACAGAAAAGGGGCTAAAATGTGAGACGTTGGCTGCCTGGGTGAAGCTACAAAATGCAATCAGAGTCTCAGATGGGAGGTGGCTTGCTGGAAGAGCGGAAAAGTATTGTATCGACATTCAGCGCTGTACAGGGCCACGCTGAAACCGTCTGTGTGGCTTCAGAGTCAACAAGCAAGGCTTGGCCATTGAAGTTTACCCAAGGCTAGGTATTGATTTCTGTTGAGGGAGGCAAAAAGTGTCTGAGGTATAGGAACTGAGAGAGAGAGGGAAGCTGTCTTTCCTGTTTTTTATCTGATGGCATTTGTGGCTGTTCTTGAGGTGACCCGAGGATCACTCTAGCCTTGAAAAGGACTTCCAATTAGCAAATTTTCAAGGAAAAAAAACTTGAGCATCTCAACTGTTTTCAACTGATAATAATACAAAATATTTCATGAGTTCTGAAGGATAATGTGACACTGAAGGCTGGAGTAATGATGCTGAACATGAACAGAAATAAAATACATTTTAAAATATATTGTATTGTATTTTAAATTGTAATATTTACCAGTATTACTTAATTTTTTACTACTTTAAATAAATGCAGCCTTGTGTTTTTAAAAAAAACATTAAACAAAATCTTAATTCTTAACTTTTGAATGGTAGTGTGCGCATATACAGTACATATAATCACTATTTGTGCAAATTGATTATCAAACATATGATGTACCCATATTTCTGTGTTAATTTGTCAGATATAAAGCCACAATTATAAGAAATAAAAAGTCCCAATTGTGGTGTATAAAATTGCAATTTAAAAAAAAGTCATTGTGCGATACAAGGTCAAATACAGTAACAATAGCAAGATATAAAGTCACATTGTAAGAAATAGAGCCACAGTTATTAGATATAAAGCCACATTGCCAAATATAAAATCACATTGTAAGATAACAAGCCACAATTATAAGAAAAAACATTTTACTTTGAGATGGAAACCAGCTTAAAAAAACTAACTATTAATTGTTTCATAATTTTTCCAGCTGAAGTTCACAAAACATCTAAACCAGCCAAACAGAACAGAGTGTTAAAATATTTTTAGCAGCTTGTTTTTGTCTTTCCCCACATCGTAATGATATTGTTTTTTTTTCCAGAGAGATCAGCAGCTGTGTCATAAACAGACGTATGGGACTGCGATAACGGCCTCATCAAACACTCTCTGCACAAATAGTTCTGTGTGCCACCACACACTCTAAACACCAGCACACCCAGCTCTCATCTCCAAACCTGGACACAAAACAAATCTCAAACCACCCGAACGATGTTCATTTCTCCTGTGACTGAGTTTCATGCGAGATGCATCATCTGTGCTATTTTCTTCCATATGATAATGCAGCGCATTATTATATCATATTCCAAAAATGACAACCACTAGCAGACTGTGGCGCTCTTATCTCTGAGCTATGAAAGCAGGAAACACATTAATCTTAGAGGTTGTTGGTCTGTCTATATCTGTGGTTGAGTTTCTTCAGCCTCCGCAGGGCCTATGATCCTGTACCGGGCTCATGTTCCTTTCTGTAAAGATTTTCTGCAACCGTATAGCCTTGCAATCTGTCATTCATAAATATTTGCCATCAGAATGTGTTCAAGTCTAAGATTTCCACCCACATTTCCTAATAGCTACATCGTGGTTATTCAAGTACAAGCCTGGAAGTTGGTGATGTAGGTAAGTATCATTGGAAATATTCTATTACAATAATTAAGGCCTCTGGTTCTAAACTTAACATTTGCAAGGAGGACTAACAGGTGCAAAGTAGTACAAAACCACAAAAGCTCCTTTACAACACATTCTATGATATAGATTTACATATACAGTACACCAGTGTGAGTACAGCAACACCACAGCTAACAGGGGACTTTGGTTAACGAACAATGTTCTCTAAAATTATGAACAAGTTCTTCCGGTAACATTAATATATTGTTTGTTTAAAGTTATTGTTCTTTAATAATGTTCTAAAAATGTTAGCACAAAAACATTATTTATACATTGCCCATGGAAGGTTTTTTTTCCTGAAACGCTTTAGTTGGATGTTCATCCAAAATGATTTAAATGTTACTACTTCAAGGAACATTCAAAGAACATTCAAAAGTATCCAAGTTTGCAAGTGATACATTTTGAACTTTCAGAGAACATTCAGAAATAACATTTTCATAATATGTTAAGATAAATATTATACAAGATATATATATATATTACACACTATATTGCCAAAAGTTTTGGGACGCCTGCCTTTACATGCACATGAACTTTAATGACATCCCATTCTTAATCTGTAGAGTTTAATATGGAGTTGGCCCACCTTTTGCAGCTATAACAGCTTCAACTCTTCTGGGAAGGCTTTCCACAAGGTTTAGTAGTGTGTTTATGGGAATTTTTGACCATTCTCCTAGAAGCGCATTTGTGAGGTCAGGCAGAGAAGCGTGATTCGTCAATCCAGAGAACACGTCTCCACTGCTCTAGAGTCCAGTGGCGGCGTGCTTTACACCACTGCATCCGACGCTTTCCATTGCACTTGGTGATGTAAGGCATGGATACAGCTGCTCGGCCATGGAAACCCATTCTGAATCTAATCTGAAGGCCACACAAAGTTTAGAGGTCTGTAGCTATTGACTCTTCAGAAAGTTGGCGACTTCTGTGCACTGTGAGCCTCAGCATGCGCTGACCCCGCTCTGTGATTTTACGTGGCCTACCACTTCGTGGCTGAGTTGCTGTTGTTCCAAATTGCTTCCACTTTGTTATAATACCACTAACAGTTGACCGTGGAATATTTAGTAGTGAGGAAATTTCACAAATGGACTTATTGCACAGGTGGCAACCTATCACGGTTCAATTCACTGAGCTCCTGAGAGCGACCCATTCTTTTACAAATGTTTGTAGAAGCAGTCTGCATGCCTAGGTGCTTGATTTTATACACTTGATTGTATACACCCTACCCCTAACCATCACAGAAAACTTTCTGCATTTTTACATTTTCAAATTCTGTATAATTTATACGTTTTTTTCTTCATGGGGACCTTAATTTAGGTCCCCACAGTGACACGAGTCCCCATGAGTCAGTGTGCATTCAGGTTGAAGTCAACATAGATAGAACAACATGAACAAACAAACACACACACAGACAACACACACACACAGAGTTGTTTAAGTGTTCTGATCCGCCCGAGTTTCCTTTGATTTTCTTTCTCACATGGTTGGTTTGCTGCTCTCGGTTGCCTGTAACACAATATTGAGGAATACATGGGATAACATGAGTGACCATGCTGATTGTTGTGACAGCCAGTATATCACTGCTGCAAAATGCAATTTCAGTCTATAGTCCCTTTAGCCTGTAGATCTTATTAGCTGACCATGAGAGAGGAGAAGAACAGCACAATGTAGGTCCACTATCACTTGGTAAGGTGTGTGTAGACAGACGGAGAGGAGGAAAAGGCCCAATATATCTCAATAGCAAGACCACTGGAGATTTGTCCCCTTTAAGGGCCAGATTTACTAAACAGGGTAAATTAGCATGACAGTGCATTACCAAAAAAGCACAGATGGGAGTGGAAAGTTCTTTGCGTGATTTACTGACAACACGCAAATTAAAGAACACAGACGCAGCCGGATAATTTCCATAATGACCAAAGCAATCTACCAAGAGCAGCGCAAATTAGCTTCTGGTTTAAGACATGCTTTTTTGAGCAGTAAATAATGGCGCAAATACCAGTAAATTGATGAGTGCAAACCTTAGTAAATCACCTTGCATGATTAATTTAAATACTCTTCTCCCATAAATGTTGCATCTGAATGGGAAAGTCCTACAAATGCATATGCAATAAGTTCAGCTGCAAAAATAACCCTGTCCATGCATTTTCAGCGCTAATTTCACACTGTGTGTCTTTAGTAAATCCTGGCAGTAGTTTTTTTAACGCCAAAAGAGGGTTTGCTCTGACGCAAGCTGTTAGAAATCTGGCCGCAAGTTTGCGAGCAGTTGTCGTAAGAAATGAAAAGCAACAGAAAATCAGAATCACAAATTCACTGAACATTAGCATCACTTTAGCATGCAGTATTTCAGCCCAAAATCGGCATTTTATTCACTAACTACCCACAATGAAATTTAACTAATAAAAAAATATAGTTTCCACAAACACAATAGGCAGTACAACTGTTTTCAATAATAGTAATAGTAATAAATGTATAAGAGATATCTTTCAAATACATAAAAAAATCGTACTGCTTGATTTCTCACAAAGTGACATATCTCACAATGAAGTTTATATTAAAAATTATAACATCTAAATTAACTGGTTTTATTCAAGTCAAAAATATTATTTAATATTGCTGAATCAACTTAAATACATTAATTTATACCATCAAAATTCATTTGCAGGTTACCACTTTTTATGGTATAGCAGCTGAAATAGTGCTAAATCATTGTCTTTTCACCACAAACATGCCCCTTCCTATGCAAATTAGGCTTATAGAAATGATGGCACCAGTAATCCTTGAACAAACTGATTGTAACACATTTGATGTTTCATGAACCAAATGTTGGCACAATGCAATAAAAGCTGTGGTATCAGTGAGTAAAAAGGGCCCATTATCAATAATCAGACCTTATGAGACCACCGGTGTAGTGATTTACCCCAAATCCACCTCTGAGTGCCGCCCATGTGGTCTTTAAAAGCTAAGAGAGGAAAAGACTGTTCCTGATAGCCAGCATGATGCTCTGACATTTGGACAGGACTGACAAATAGAAAAATTCAGGGGATGAAAGACGCGTACTAACCCGTGGCAGCTGTGGTGGAAGAGGGAAGACATCTGTCTGACTCTGGTTTCATCTCGGTTTAGGCTGCCAGACAGGGTATTTGATACGAGACATTTTGAATAAGACATGGTGGACTGATGCTCTTGAAAGATGTGACTAGAACACTGAGTTTGATGGCAATCCATTATAGCTGATAACAGGCCATAAAACATTTTAAAAGCTGACCTCACTCAGAAACCCAGTAGTACATCGCAGACTTTGTCATTCTCCAAACCCAATTACAATTTTCTTGTTTATTTGATATTTTTAGTTTTAAATTTGTTCTATTTTATTACGTATAATTTGGTAACACTACAGTAAGGTCTGATTTGTTGACATTATTTAATGCATTAGATAACATGAACTAACAATGAAAATTTTATTTTTAGAGCATTTATTAATGTTGATTAGCAGATTGACTAACTAGATTAACAAACACAACTTTTGATTTTAATAATGTATTAGTAAATGTTGAGATGAATTAATTAAGATGCTGCAGAACTATTGTTCATTGTTAGTTCATCAACTAATGTTAAAGGTGGGGTAAGTGCTTTCTGGTAACAGATGTTGATATTACAAATCACCAAAACAAATGCGCCCCTATTTTGATAGCTCCGCCCCACACATACGTAACCCAGGCGACAACTATGGCGGAATCTGTGTGTTACTATGGTAATCCAGGTCAAATGTTCAATGAAAACGTCATCCCTTCCATGCCAAAAACACAAACAGTTCTCATGAACAACTCGATAGCACGAGCATGACAGTCAACTAACGAACATATTACAATTATGACAAGATTAGAGGGTTATATCGATCACGAAAACACAACCAGTTCCCATGAACAACTCGATAGCTCGAGCACTACAGTGCAACTAACAAACATATTACAATTATGACAAGATTAGAGGGATATCGATCACGAAAACACAACCAGTTCCCATGAACAACTCGATAGCTCGAGCACTACAGTGCAACTAACAAACATATTACAATTATGACAAGATTAGAGGGATATCGATCACGAAAAGAGGAAACAAACATATATTAGGAGTATATTATCTTACTTGTCTGACACATTTTGACAGTGAGGAGGTTTAGACGCTCCAGGCTTATACAGTGTGGAAATAATTGGGTAATTGTCATAGCTGAAGTGAGCGACAATACGATCGCAAATGGACAAACAAGCGAACATGACACACGAACATATTCAAGCAAAAGCCAGCATATATTAGTTCTGTGAAACAAAACAAAATCAATGTTACTCGCCTATCGAGAAGAAATAAAGCAACCTCGGCCTTCACTCCTTGAGTTCTATCCAGCGCTGGAAAGCTGATACTTCTTGCCTGATCGTAAGCCTTCTTTTGTTCCATAGACATCTTCCACATTTGTTTTTTATCTGCCATCTCACTCTTTCTGTCATTGCTCGGCTAATGTCCGTCCTGTGTCATGTCTTTTGAATAATGACGTGCACTGAGCACTCTCTTCTCCCCATCATTAGTAGACACGCCCCTTACTGCTGATTGGCTATCAGTTTGTTATGGTACTCGCCCGAGTCACGTTTCTAAAGCAGTTTTGAAATATTCCTTACCCCACCTTTAACTAATGAAACCTCATTGTAAAGTATTACTATGAATTTTAACGCATACCTGGATCAACCCTGATTTCAATGATTTCTTAAAATAGGTCTCATGTATTTTTTTAGCAGATGTTTATCTATAATATGTTAATGCAGTGTTATTCACACTCACCATAAGATGCAAATTAGACAGAATTATGCTTCAATCCAAAAACATCTGCACCACGTCAATGACATCAGTGTTGTGCTTCTTAACCTAGAAAAAAAAGGCATTTTAGGTTTGTGGGGGGAAAGGATCAATACATATCAATCAAAAGTGAAAATTGTCTCATCAACACTTTTTAAAAAGCACACTAAAGACAAAAAACTACTTTAATAATTATAATAGTCAATACTAATGGTTGCTTATATGTAGCCTTTTTAAAATGCTGTAGTACAGCATTATCTCTTAATGGATTTTTCAATTATAAGCACTTTTCAGGTCCTTAAAAAGAGCTTAAACATTCTATAGTTTTAAAAGACAGTCTGTTAGAGCTTTGTTTGAATGTTAAAACTTTTTGTTTTTATAATTACTTTTTTCCTTTTTTGTTTAGAATGCTAAAAGTTTAATTTCTTTGCAGATTTTTTTGAGCTTGTCCTCTACTCAGACTTAACTTCCCTTCTTTAATAAATATGTTAATAAAAGATGTTAAAGGAACACTCCACCTTTTTTGAAAATAGGCTAATTTTCCAACTCCCCTAGAGTTAAACAGTTGAGTTTTCGAATCCATTCAGCCGATCTCCGGATCTGGTGGTAGAACTTTTAGCATAGCTTAGCATAGATCATTGAATCTGATTAGACCATTTGCATCTCGCTCAAAAATGACCAAAGATTTTTCCTATTTAAAACTTGACTCTTGTATAGTTACATCGTGTACTAAGACCGACGGAAAATGAAAAGTTGCAATTTTCTGGGCCGATATGGCTAGATATGGATATGCGCAATAATATTACACAGTGCCTGAAAATAGTCCCCAGCACGCTCTCTGTGCAAGCAGGTTGTCACGTTGGTTATGTTGACAGGAGTTAGCCTATTTTCAGGCGCTGCGTAATATCATTGCGCCTGCTGCACCCATGGTACGGCAGCAAAGTTCCTTGATTATTATGCAGGAAGGAGAGTATAGTTCCTAGCCATATCGGTCTAGAAAAACGCAACTTTTCATTTTACGTCGGTCTTAGTACACCTCTGGTCATTTTTGAGCGAGATGCAAATGGTCTAATGAGATTCAATGATCTATGCTAAGCTATGCTAAAAGTTCTACCGCCAGACCCGGTGATCAGCTGAATGGATTTGAAAACGGTAAAACTCAAATGTTTAACTCTAGGGAAGTTGGAAAATAAGCTTATTTTCAAAAAAAAAGTAGAGTGTTCCTTTAAAGTCACCATGAAATCAAAATTGATCATTCTTTTTTATGGCCGCTCATTTACACAAGAACAGTGTTTTGGAGGCCTGAAAACGCTTTGAAAACAGAACTTTCCCTATCAGATCTTCCTCGTCTCAAGAAATATCTGCGTACACACGAAACCACTGAAACCGACTCAAAACGTAGTATACATGCCAGACCAGTATGTGGAGCTGTAACTCTGCCATAGAGAAGAAGACTTGGTGTCTGACTTGGGTCGAAACGTGGGGTGATGACATCATCGTTTCACAAAATATACGTATAGGATTGGTTTCAGGCTCCTAAAACGCTGGATCCGTCTGGACGAAACGCCGATACGATACAATATTTTTTTTACGTATACAGCTAAACGCGTCTCCATGTGTACGGGGCCTAAGGGCCAGATTTACTAAACAGGGCAAATTAGTGTGAGAGCGCAATTCCAAAAAAATGCAGATGGGAGTAAAAAGTTCTGCGCGTGATCTACTGACGATGTACAAATGAAAGAACACAGACTCAGCTGGATCATTTCCATAATGACAAACGCAATCTACCAGTTAGTGTCTGGTTTAAGACGTGCTTTTGGGGCGGTAAATAAAGGCGCAAACACCAGTAAATTGACGAGCGCAAACCTTATTAAATCACCTTGCATGATTCATTTAAATACTCTTCTCCCATAAATTTTGCATCTGAAAGGGAAACTCTTACAAATGCATATGCAATAAGTTCAGCCACAAAAATAACCGTCTATGCATTTTCAGAGCAAATTTCATTGCGTGTCTTTAGTAAATCCTGACAGTAGTTTTTTAACGTCAAAAGAGGGTTTGTGCTGGCGCAAGCTGTTAGTAAATCTGGCCATATTTATCTTCCACAACTGACTGCAAACTGGCATTTAGATCTGCCTCTGTTTAGTTAGCAATGCTCACCTTCCTTCGATCCAGTCAATTCTTGAAAGACGAAATCAAGCCCCGCCCTGCATTTTTCTCATTCCAGAAGCCGTTTCATTTGGATATACGTCACAATAGAAAAGACTATCACAACTTCCGTTTCATGGCGGCTATAAAATCAGGACTTTTCTACTTCTAAGTCTTTCCTATGAACTTTAAAACAATCAGGGTCTGAATCTCCTGATAACATTGCAATTTCAAGCACACAATTATTTTTTCAATTCCTAAAAATGTCACTGCCTAATTATTTTATTTGCTCACCAAAAATTATTTTGACATTTGGAAGAAGATTTTGAGATTTGAAAGAATTTTGCATTTGGTGCTTGTTAATTTTGGATCCCATTAACAAGAAGTGTGATAATCCTGATCTTTAAAGTTGGATACTGTAAGCTTGCTTTGCACACTGCACACTCACAGACATTTTTTTCTACCTGACAAAGAAAGAAAACAAATTGTGTCCCCAGACAACTGCAAACAAAATATGAATGCATATAATTTTACTTTGTCCTTTTGTCTGAGTGACAGTGAAGTTTTGCACGAGTGGAAGGTTCATTGGGAATTATGAATCTGATCAGTGACAGGTCCATAGACACATCTACTGGCAGATTAATGAGCCGGATCTCCATGTGGGCTTCTGGTGCTGTTCTGACAGGCTTTGCTTCAATGATCATGTATTACTGAGGCATGAGGACCCCACCTCAAGTGTGTCTAAAGGGAATATCGGGGTCAGTTTGTGTTTATTTGCATTTGAAGATTTCTCCCGTGAGGGTGGGGAACTTGGATGATTTGATTGTGAGAGAGTCCTTGGTGAGGCAGGAACCATTTCTTTTCTACATTCGCAGTAATTTGCCTGTCACGTCGTCCGAAACCCGAATGTCTGCAAACCGCAACCCCACAATTTCATCAGATGAAATTTCATCTGCTCCCTGCCTATTATTTGCAAAAAAATTAATAACAGTTGCCTGACTAAGAATGAGAATAGAAATCATATCCCTGCTCGCTCTGAAACAACCTGGATTTTACTTGTAAAGCTGCAAAGCTTCCTTCTCCGGATTATAAAACAACAGCCTTCCTCTTCCTGTTAAAAGTCCATTATTCTCATTGCCATTGTAAATACTGAATCTGAAAATGACATGGTGATCCTATGATGCTTTGGTTAAAATACATATTCTTAAACATAATAATTAATAATAAAAAATAAATAAAAGTATATAAATTATATACCAATCAATTAAAAAAAGCAACAAAATAAATTACATGACAATACAAATATCATCAAAAATATCATAGAATGAATACTATAGTATAAATAAAGTACATTAACACACACACACACACACATACACACACATATATACATAAATAATGTGACGATACCAGCATTTCTGTAATAGGCCTACCGGTAGTACTGACTCCCGACTATGTTCGGTACCCGCAGCTGCGTTCAGTCGCTTCCGTGTTTATCTAAGCGCAGGGCTCCAGACTGTAGCCGAATATTAAAGTGCAAAATTCTATTAAAAAAATATTAATCCTGCATGTTCTGCGTCTCTGTGTAAATTAATAGCGCAGACGTTAAATAACTCGTTAAATACACGTGAAATACGCGTTAAATACGTGTTGTTTGCGCGTGACAAATAAGCGCGTATTTTACATGTACTTAACGCGTATTCAGCGCGTTAAATACGCGTGAAATACACGTTAAAAATCAGTGTGGGGTCAGTGTCATTGGCTGCTGAAGACTTGGGTCTAACAATTTTTGTGAGCTTAGGGGGGTGTACCGTTCATAGACTAGGGTACCACCATTTAACATGCTATAGATCAGCTTATTCAGCCTATTTATTTAGTCCCTTTTTGTATAGCCTCTAGAAATAATATATCTAAATTGCAGGTTTATGAAAATTTAGATAAAAATGGAATTGCCTTGTTTTTCTCCACTCATGCCTTTTTGTAAATAAACACATTAGTGGACATTCTAGCTTTAACATCAAAGCATTAACATTTGTGTGGGGAAATCAGTTACAGTGGAGGTAAGCAAACAATGCAGGTTTAAGATACAGACCATTGTAATCAATATCTGTCTTTGGAAAACAACGTGAGCTTTTGTTGTGCTTAAATTTACAGCTATTGCAAGCAGGTGGCGCTTATTGAAACCTTTTTGTTCAGAGATTGGGCACTCATCAGACAAACAGTAATTAGGTACACAGGTGATATTATCCATTTATTTTTTATTTGCATTTTTTTAACTTTTAAGATTTTTTAAAAGTATTTTAATGTGGTATTTTAGATTTTATATCTAAGTATTTAAGACTTTTAGGATTCAGGATAGAATGAGAGCTTGTGCTCAGGTCAGGACAAGAACTTGATTTGGCTTTCCTGACAGCAGAAGTATTCTACTGTACTAAAGTCCTAGGCCACCCTGATAATTGATATTAAAGCAATATACCTGCTCAGTCTATTGGCACTATTGTTTCTTTACAAAGTGGCATTGCCAACTACTGGCCTGGCGTGAATAATACAGCGATTTTTGTGGATCCGTGTGAACGGGTATCATTGTGACAGCATCGTGCCTGTACATGAACTTTTGTATATATCTATAGCGGTTTCAATGTGATACAGGATACCCTATGAGACCTCTACTGTCAATAACTCTTGTCTAGGTAGGTCATCATGTCAAGGTCACCAATGATGGAATAAAAAATAACCGCTCCTCTAAATTACACAGCGAAACGACATCACAGAAACTCAGACTGCTTGTGAGATTTGTATAATGTGATATAGATGTGTTGATTGAGCCCTTCTGTCTCCTGGGGTTTAAACTGTGGTTCATTTGCACTAGAAAGCTGTGCCGCGGTGACAATACCACCACGTGTGACTCGTACTAGGAACGGCACTACGGAGACGACAGTGGGGAATCTGAATGCTAGACCATCATTTCCAGCATCCTTCTCTCCTGACAGGGCATCAAGAATAATAAACAGTGATCCCGAGGGAAGACATGGATCAGACCTTTGATGGAAATGAGGGTTCAGCATTTGGCAGCTAAAAAGATGTGATAAACGCCTCAGTCATGGGTCAGAGAGGCGGTCAGAGCTAGAGAGAATCTCCTGTTGATTGCATTCTCAAAGCTGCTTTGTTTATAGTCTGCTTGAAAACGGCCTCTGGACATCTCTGTTCTGACAAATGAATATGTTTCATTTAGAGGAATATTTTGCACAGCAGGTTTACACCCTGATGGCTTGTTTGCACAAATGTGCTTTTGGTTGTGACAAGTTTAATGAGAGTGGCTGAAAACTCATTCACTAACCCCCTGCAATTTACATCATGATCTCATTACTCGTAGGTATCTGTGCGTAAAGTGGGGTTTTAACACATTTTTGAATGATTGCACAGGCACTGAAATGTGTTTTATTAAAATATTAACCGAGCGCATTGAAAACATAAGCACTGAATGTCTGAACAACTTTTCGTTCATGTACATTTTATTGTCTTTAATCAATGAGATTGATTCAATATGTTCATTGCTAATCACATTTATTTACCTAATTTGGCATACACTACCTTTTAAAAGTTTTTTTTTAAAGAAATAATCTATTTAATCAGAAAGGATGCATTAAATTGATCAAAAGTGACCTTTATAATACTACAAAAAATTTAAATAAATGCTGATCTTTTGAACTTTCTGTTCATCAAAGAATCCTAAAAAAAGTGTGTTTTCACAAAAATATTAAGCAGCACAACTGTTTTCAACATTGATAATAATAATAATAATAATAAATGTTTCTTGAGCAGAAAATCAGCATATTAGAATGATTTCTGAAAGAAAATATTATGATGAAATATTAAAAATAAATGTACATTAATATTAATAAATGTTAATAAATATGAATAATAAAATACATCAATATCTATATGACAGTAAAATGTAGCAGATAGATAGATAGATAGATAGATAGATAGATAGATAGATAGATAGATAGATAGAAAAACAGACTGATAGACAGACAGACAGACAGACAGGCAGATAGACAGACAGACAGATAGATAGATAGATAGATAGATAGATAGATAGATAGATAGATAGATAGATAGATAGATAGAAAAACAGACTGATAGATAGACAGAGACAGACAGACAGACAGACAGACAGATATATAGATAGATAGATAGATAGATAGATAGATAGATAGATAGATAGATAGATAGAAAAACAGACTGATAGATAGACAGAGACAGACAGACAGACAGACAGACAGACAGACAGACAGACAGACAGACAGACAGATAGATAGATAGATAGATAGATAGATAGATAGATAGATAGATAGATAGATAGATAGAGAGATAGATAGATAGATAGATAGATAGATAGATAGATAGATAGATAGAAAGAAAACACAAACTGTTCGTGAGGAACTTTACATTTGTCTTCTGGAAACAAATATTTGGAAGGTCCTTTCATGGATTAGCTAAGCAGTTGCCAAGAAAACCTCTGCAAATGAACAGAAAATACACAAATGACATTTACAATCAAAACCCAGATGAACAGGGTGACTGGGGTGTGGAGTAGGGCCAGAGAGAGGAGTGTTTGGTTTGTGAAGGCTCAAATGAGCCAGTTATGCATCTGATTTATTGATTGTGTGGTAAGATGTTGCAGTTCAGTTCATATTGAACCCTACTCAATCAATCTGACAGCTGCGACTCGGCTTCGACTCAAGCTGTCTCCACCGTGGAAAGGGAACGTAGAGGTTGACTTTAGTCACTCCCATGGGGGCCTACATTCTTAAACATTAATGGAAATTGCTTAGTATTCAGACCATCAGCACTAGGATATGTTGGTAAATGACACAAAAGATAATGCAACATGATCTCATTGGCTTTTGTAGCTACGTAGTGTGCATTTTCGACACCAAAACACAACATAAATGTACTGACGCTTTTACATATTTTATGAACAACTTTAGAGATGTAACGTTTTTTTCTTTGAGGTACAATTAAATTCATGATTTTATTAAAAACACTTTTAATTAACTATGTTGAAACTAGCACAGTTTAACACATTTACCTGATTTGATATTATAACAGTTTCCTTCTGTTCTGTGTGACTTAATATGTTTTTAATTAGTCCTTTTGTTTTACAGTTAAATATATTGAAAATACTTTAAAACGTGAATTAACTTGGGAAGCAACACTGCATATCACTGCACTGGCACTTGTTTTAAGCAGTGAAAAAAAATATTAAAGATGTTTTCTGAAAGCAAGTCTCAATATTTTAAGCAGTTTTGCTTCTCAGCTACATTTTTCTTGTCGTAAGGATATTTAAACAAAAAAAAGGAAAACAGACAAAAATAATATTTAGAAATATGAATTTTGCAGTGTAAAGACTGATCAGTAAATGGGACAAAAACATACACTGCAAACCACATTATACTGCAAAGTATAAAATTAAGTTTATTTTTCTTCCATCATTGATAGATATTTTGTCTCGTTTTAAGCACAAACTGACAAAATTTTGATAAAACAAGATTTTACATCTCAAGTAAATGTATACATACACTGCAAAAAATATTATAAATAAATAAATTAAGTGCATATGACTTTACTTTATATCCCATCTGGTTTTTTTATTTACAAAAATTCTCCAGCATTTACTGATAAAAAAAGAGTCCTGCTATTGTGCTTGAGAGTTGAAAATAAAAATATTTACATTTTCGATGCTGTCATTATGTTGATATTGTACATTTGTACATTGAAAGTACAAAATGTATTTACTATACAAAAAAAAACCTATGACGACAAATGAGATCACACTGAATAATGATTCAGATTCTCAGTTTAGGATGACTTATTAAGTGATAAAAGCTCTAGGGATAAAAGACATACAAAATGTCCCATTAAACAGGGCATTCTGTTACTAAACTGCTCTGCTGTGCAGTAACAGCCCCATGGAGGAGATGTTGTTTGTGATGGCTCGGTCAGCAATCTTCTGTCTTAGCCATCACCTCCAGGTGTTTGAAGCTTAGTCCTGCGACTGAGCCAGCATTCTTGAAGCTATTGAGTCTTCTCAAACCTTGTCAGGAAGCTCTTTTCCTACCACAGAACGACACATAAAATGGTTGCCACCACAAAATTCTGCCATCATTTACTCACTCACGTCGTTCCAAACCTTTATGACGTTCTATCTTCTGTGGAACATAAAAGGTGAAAAAAAGGTTAACTGAATGTCGTAGGCTTTTTGTTTCTTACAATGTAAGTGAATGGACTGACATAAAAGTACCTCAAAATTGGTTAAAATTAGTAACGTATTCCACATGAGTTATGTGTTATATTCCAAATTACTAACACTTTAGTTTAGGGTCCAATTCTCACTAGTTGCTTATTAGCATGCATATTACTAGGATATTGGCTGTTTATTAGTATAAAGCACATATTAATGCCTTATTCTGCATGACCATACTACCCAATAACTTAACAATTATTTTAGTAACTATTAAGTAGTAATTAGAAGTTTATTGAGGCAAAAATCTTAATATTAATATATTTTAATAGTTAGTTAAGAGTGAGAATTGGACCCTCATCTAAAGTGTGACCTCCAAATCTTTTAAAGTCATATGATAAGTATGAGAAATATACAAAAATTGTATTCAAAATTCACAAAAAATTGCCACAGCTCTCAAATTATATTCGGTATCATCATCAAAACTTTAAATGGCTCAGCGAGAGCAAGTACTGACCGTATTCAAATATTAGTCACTGTCACTTGATGGTGGATCTGGTGAAGAAGCTGTCAGCGATCAAAATATTGATTTTTAAGATGTTGAAAATTATAGTTTTGAGAATATTTCTGAGATGGCGAATATGAGCCAGATGCTGAATGTACTGTTGACATGAGCTCTGACGAGGACAGTGATGATGGTATAAAACATCTGCTCAAACTGAACCCTTCCAAGAGATAAAAGGTAACAAAATATGCTTAATTTTATTCTTCTGTAATTGTTACTCTAATATCGGGAGAGTTTTATATATATGCGATAAGTAGAGATCCATCCGTGTTAGATATAGAGCCGGGTCGCTAAAGACCCGAATATGTAATAATGATTGGTAAAATAGTCATGCATTTAAGGGTTAATGTTGGTCATGGCTTGTCTTAAAAAGACTAATGGAAAAAAAAACAAAGACGTTGGTGTGGAGCAAGCGGTGGTTTGTTGTTGTCACACTAATTGTACCTATTGGTATTTAATTTGATGGTAATCACACTGCAGGAATGTGCGTCAAATCTTCTGACTGATAGATTTTCATCTGAGGTAAAATCTGAAAGAAAAAGAAGATGTAAGCTGGTCATCAAAAAAAAATCTGATATAGGCAACAAATCGGAATTGGGCATTAAGACCTGCAGTGTAAATGCGGCCTAAGTCTCTCTGTCTACATGTCTGAGATGGTCTTAAAATGTCCTTGAATAGAGATAGATGGCTCTGCGTTCTCTGGACTCAAGCTCGTTCTGAGTGTGATCTTTCATGTAGTTACACAGCAGACATTCATCATACCAGCGACATATCCTGGCCGCCCTGTCACCAAATATGCAGTTTTGATGTAAAGTGGGGAAAAAATCAATAGACGCAGATGTTAGAGTAGCTTTTATATTGTGATTAAATACAGTGCGCATTACACACTAAACAAGGGTTAAAAGCTCTCCTGTCCACAAACCTGCGATTGAGGTCACGTATTTGGGAGCATTCACTGTCTTTTTTCTGTCAGTGTTCAGACTCAGTGGCTCCAACCAAAGGGGCTCACAGTCTCCAAGGAAGAGGGAGAAATCCTATAAATATTTCCTATTATGAATCTATTTTTGAATAGTTATGAACATATGCAAGGACTGAACAAGCAAGGTTCCACAGTGCAAAATATAATTTTCCCTTGCCTATACAGACAGGACTAGTTTTCCCAGAGGAGGTCAGGCAAATTTGTGTTTCACTGGTGTACTTTCTGATTTTATTTCTGTCTAAATCAAACTTGTCTATGTACAAATCACAGAGCAAATTACCTATTGTTTTCCAGCTAACTCAGGAGTCCTATGAAAAAATGTCAGATAGGACTGTCTGCGATTGCAGTGTGTAGTTTCTCCACAATGCTTCTCGTCATTTATTTGACCTTCATCGAACACCGTAACTAAAGCTACATTTTCCATTCTGCTATACCTTCATTCTGGATTGTAGACCTTTTTGCCAGCATTCTGGGTAAAGAACTACTGGCATCCTGGTGGGCAATAATAAAACACAATTCAGTTAATAAGGATCAGAGACTGATCAGAACAGCCACAGGAGAAGCAGGTATGATTGCTCACTTAAAGATAATTTTATAAACACTATGGTAACACTTTATTTCACAGTGTCCTTGTTACACAATACATGTAGTTACTATAGTAATTACTATAAATTGTGCATAATAATAACCCTATAGTAAGTACATGTAGTTAATTATTATTACTCAGTAGTTAAACGTATAATTACACTGTAACAATACACTTTAAAATAGTGTAACCAACACTATTTATTGTATTTTAATAACACTGTTACTTACACTGTTACTGCACAAGTCCTGAAAAGTGAAGCCAAAACCTTTCGATCGCCCCCAGGTGGCTGGATGCAGTATTGCTCATAAACCCCGCCCTCTCCATGTAATCAAATGGCACGTAAGACAAACTTTAAATGAATTTTTTCCAAAGATGGTTTCTGTCATTTTAGATAGTTTTTAATCACACTGATGTAAGTTCAAGTGTTAGCTTTTTAAATAAGTTTGGTTTTAGTTAGTTATTTGACGCTATAAAAATGGGGGTGTCACATTATGATTGACAGCTTCTCTGAGCGAAGTAGTCACTGAGGCACCAACAGACTTTTTGGGGGATTTTCGGGAGGAGATTGAAGCTTTAACTTTAATTTCTACATTTCCATAACAATTTTACACCAACATAATGAGTTGTTCGCAGGAAACTGTACTAACTGTTTCTGCGGGAGTGTGGGCGGGGCTTTGAAACCACGGCTCTACTTCACGCTCACTACTGCGCAGACTCGGGTCCCAAATCTGCTGTCAGCGCCATATTGGGACATTGGTGGCTTCACTTTTTTACAAAGGAAGAGAATTAAGGTGAGTTGTCCATCTTTTTTTACAGTCTACACTCAAAAAAATTATTCTAGCTATTTGCTCAGTTTATTAAAATAAGCTGAAACAACACAAATCTTTAGTTTTTTTTTTTTTTTACTTAATTGCCATTTGCACTCAATTGTATTATGTTAAATGAAATGAAAGTGTAAAATGCTAAGTTAACCTAAACCATTTGTGTTGGGACTACATGAATCATTTCTGTTGCGCTGACTGAACTGGGCAGTGTATTTCTAGTTCCCAGTTTTACACTAGTGTTGTGTTCAGTTATATTTAACATTTAAAAGAGTTTATGTTATGTCGATTTTTGAGGTTACCATTGTCGTGAAGTGTAGACCTTGTGGTTAGGCTGTGGGTGGCTACGTGAAATAAGTCTGTTCTCAATGAGCTGTAACTGTGCTAATGCCAGAGGACAAGTGTTTTACTTGATCATTACTTGCATGCTACAAAAGTTACACTTCACTTAGCATGTGAACAAGTTTTGTGTTGGTTATTAGTTTTTATAGAAATAAATAAAATAAATTAGTTTGATTTAGTTCCCGCAGTCTACATATGGTCATCAATTCTACCCCTCTCAAACAATCTTGGAACATGTATGTGTGTGTACGGCAGCTACTCACAACTTAAGCTCACCTCTTCACCACAATGGTAACAAAAAAAAAAACTTTATCTAGTTGGAATGACACAATTTTTTTAGTAGTCTTGACTAAATTAATTTAAGTTCATACAACAAGATTACAACAAATCATTTCAAACAAATTTGATTTTGTTGGAAAAATGTAATTCAATTTTGTGGAAAAGTTTTCCTTAATTTAATTAAGTTCGTTCAACAGGTTTTTTTTTTTTTTTTTGAGTGTATGTTCCTAACAGACTTTTGCTTTTCTAGTAAATGTATCTTGTTTTAAGGGCATTGGAAAACAAGACGAAAATCCTTTTTTTCCTGCATTGCAATAACATCATAAAGAGCATTCCTCACAAAAAGATACCAATAATCAGTTGTACCCCTGATGGGGTTCTAAGTTTTGTTGATTAATATTGAATTTGATTAATGTGCATGTCTAAAAATGGCACTGAGAAGAGAGAGAGAGAGAAAAATCCTTAAAATTCTAAAGCAGTTTGATTCAGATCTCCCTCCCAGCCTCTCCGTCTCCTATCGGTGCTCAGGCAAACTTATTATCTGCTCAGCATGTGAGAAGCTTCAGGTCTCCCGTTGATCTGCTTTGCCCTGAGGCAGTTATAATGATGAAGTCTGTATCAGCCATGTCACAGGAACACTGATTCCATATGTAAGTCAAGCAATGACTATCAGTGTTCCAGCCAACTATCAAAGTCCTGCCCATATCTATCAACACGTCTGGACTGTTATTGTATTTTCAGATGCTTTCAGATTAAACAACAGCCCTTTAATTGTGTGTGTGTTTCATATAGACCATGCCAATAGTGATGTCTAAGACCAGTTCAAATGTTGGATCAGGCAAAGAGATACATACTACCAAAAACAAGTCTTGTTAAGCCCTTTAAATTCAGATTTTCTCACCTCTGGAGAAGAGCATGTTAGTTGTTACCATCATGGTGACGAGAGGAGCATGAGCTTAGTTTAAGAACAGATATATAGTTAAATGTTCTATATTGCTGTACACATTTAGCAAGTGCTATGCTATGCTAATGCTATCAAAGCATTGTGTTACTAATTAGCAATGTATCAGTTATTGTATTAGCTAGTTTAAGCAAGCCAAATTTCCACTACTAAAATATTTAATTTGACAATAGCTTACTCAAATATTTGAACTTAAGAGCAATTAAAATGTAGGAGTACAAAATAAAAATCGGCAACACAACAATAACAGACCAAAGGCATGCGCAAAAGGCAAGCTATTAATAGAGCAAATTTTTAAAGAAATTTAAAGTTTAAGTAAGCAGAATGCTTACTTAAACTTTAAATTTCTTTAAAAATTTGCTCTATTAATAGCTTGCCTTTTGCGCATGCCTTTGGTCTGTTATTGTTGTGTTCCGGTACCTTCATTTTCAAAAGTCTCCATTCTGAAACGCAACTTTTCAAACTAAAACGGGGTCTGCAGCATTTCCAAAAGTCTCCGTTTTCGAGGGTCAAAAAACTCTGGAGTAGTGTGGACGCTAGGTGCAATCATAGCAAAAGTTGTGCAATTTAAAATGAAAACGCACCAGTGTAAACAGGTCCTAAGGCTAGTGCATGCAGACTTTAAACTGAATATGGGCAACAGGATATGATGTCACGCTCTTGGACAATACCATTGGTTTGATATTTTGTTATCTAATGCAATGGCATTCATACGTTTTTAAGTATGGATTAAGTACTTTTTCGATCAAATACTTTTTGAGGCTACTGTAGATCAGCTTAAACGCACACAAATGTTCAAATCTAATGATCACCCTAAGATCTGTGGTAATTTGTTCCAAGCGCATCTGGCCTTATTATTCCAGATGTCTATGCAGTCAACTCCATATCGTGGCAGGCAGGAAATCTTTGCCCATTACATCTGGGTGCTTCCCCGCCCCACGCTTTAATTTAGTTCGAGTCGGGGGAGATTAGGGGTCTTCTGTGCTCGCTGTCATTGAGAGTGTGGCTTGGCAGGTGAGTCAGAAAAGCATGCTGATAAGGGCACCTGCTCTCTGCAGATTTCCCAAGAGAAGGAAGACGACGAGGTGGCCGGGGCAAGGTGCTATGTAGGTAAACACGGGTCGGTCGGCTCCATCAGAGCACGCCAGGCACAGCTGAAGCCTTCCATTTACTGATAGACAACTTACCCGCTGGGAGACCAAAAAGAATCAAAGGGTTTATGGGGTCATAACATAATTAGATTCAATAACCTGGTTAACAAAAACATGCACACACACACACACACACACACACATTAATTAATAAAAACACAGGGCTGTCAATTCATTAAAAATTATAATGATAGTAAAGATTAATTACAATTAATTAATTATTGCAATTAATCACATATCGATATATATATCTATACATACTATCTATACATATACTCTATGTATATATATTTAAAAAAAACAATGGGGTGGGTGAGGGGTGGATGTTTCACAGCGATGCCATAGAAGAATCATTTTTGGGTTTCCCAAAGAACCTTTCAGTAAAAAATTCTTTGTATTCTATGGAATAAAAAGTTTCCCTAGATGTTAAAGGTTCTTGGAACCATATATGCCTATGAAAAGAAGAGTAAATACACCGATCAGGCATAACATTATGACCTAATATTGTGTTGGTCCCCATTTTGCTGCCAAAACATCCCTGACCCATCGAGGCATGGACTCTGCTGTGGTATCTGGGACCAAGATGTTAGCAGCAGATCCTTTAAGTCCTGTAGATTGCAAGCCTCCATGGATCGGACTTGTTTGTTCAGCACATCCCACAGATGCTCGATTGGATTGAGATTTGAGGAATTTGGAGGCCAAATTTTTCCATGAAAGGGTGTACATGGTCTGCACCAATGCTTAGGTAGGTGGTACGTGACAAAGTAACATCCACATGGATGGCAGGACCCAAGGTTTCCCAGCAGAACATTGCCTAAAAGCATCACACTGCCTCGGCCGGCTTGCCTTCTTACCATAATGCATCCTGGTGCCATGTGTTCCCCAGGTAAGCGACCCACACGCACCCGACCATCCACGTGATGTAAAAGAAAACGTGATTCATCAGACCAGGCCACCTTTGGCATTTAATGCTCCTGGTAACTTCTTGCATGTTCTAGAGCATTCTAATCTATAATATAAGTAGTCTATAAACTATAAATTACTGATACACCTGTTCGCTAGTCAGTTTCTGGTCAATTGCAAGTCATGGTTAAAATCAAGGAGCTTAGTGAGGACCTCTGGTTGTGCATTGTGGATGCTTACAAGACAAGGAAAGGCTACAAAGGTATTTCCAAATATTTTCAAGTACCAGTGGCCACTGTACAAAGCATTATTAGAAAGTTCAAGGGAGTTTCAAGGATGTGGTAAGAAGCCAAAAGTGACCCCTGTGCTGGCAAGACTGGTAGTGTGGGAGGCTAAGAAGAATCCAAGGATTGCCAGCAAAACCATCTTGAATAATCTGAGTAATGCTGGTACCAACATTTCAAGGCAGACACTCCAGCAGACACTGCACTGCTGGCCTCCATGGACACTGACCAAGGAGGACTCAACTTCTTCAAGACAGGCTCAGAAAAGCTTGCCTAGCCTTTGCAAAAGCTCACCTGGCAAAGAAGACCTTTCGTTTCTGTGTTCTGACGAGACAAAATGTAGTTGTTTGGAAATAGAGATGTGGCTTTTGTTTGGAGAAAAGGCGGAGAAGCATTCAACCCCAAGAACACCATCCCCACGGTCAAGCATGGTGTTGGAAACATAATGCTTTGGGGGTGTTTTTCAGCGAATGGGCCAGGCAACCTTGTAAAAGTAAATGGCATCATGAAAAAAGACTACTACATTAAGATTCTGGAGCAAAACATCAGACAGCCTGCAGAAAAACTTGACCTAGGGATGCAGTGGACCTTCCAACAAGATAACAATTCCAAATACACAGCAAAAGTGGTCAAGAAATGGTTGACAGAGAACAATATCAACATTTCCAGAGTCCAGACCTGAATCCAGTTGAGAATTTGTGGAGAGAACTGAATACCAGAGTGATGGCAAGGAAGCCTACCAGCCTCAAGGACCTGGAGATCTATGCAAAAGATGAGTGGTCCAAAATCCAAGTGGAAATGTGCAACTTGTCACCAATTATAAAAACTGTTTGACAACTGTGATTAAAAATAAAGGCTTTGCCATTGATTATTGAGAAAGGGTATGAATAATTGTGGACATGAAATATTTTGTAATAAAAAAAAAAAAAAGAATATTCTTTGTCTCTAACACAATGTCTATAACACATTTTCCTAGGTTCTCAACTTCAGATTAAACATTCTGGACAGCTTTTGTCAAACTCAGTTTAACTATTTGGAGAACAAACCATCTGAGAATATTTTATAAAGCAGACCCTTGGGTGTTCAAACCTTCAAAGCTCATGTACCATCAAGCCTCCTGTTTACTCTCCATCAAAAGAGCTTGAAACAAACGACCATTTCCATAAAACAGTGGGAGCGCCAGTTGCCCGGGAGCATAAATATATTCCCTTTCATTGCAAGGAGCCAGTCAGCACTTGGGCATCATGTGACAGTGGGTCTGAAGCTTCTGTGACAGGATCCAACAGCTTCTCAAAGACAGAAGTATTGGAGTTTGTCTGCTTTGATGGCATCTCTAGAAAGTTCCTTATGACTGTTGTGGCCCAGCAGGAGTAATCTGAAAATCTAACTGACCCTATGGGGAATTAGACACCTTCAGGCTGAGAATATTGAAATTAAATTTGTGTTTTGTGTCATGAATCAAATTTCCAAGCTTCCCCATGGGAGAATAGTCATATTATTATTGATACAGCTTTCTTGATAATATCATATAGCTTAAATATTTGAAGCTTTAATATACATTTAAATAACTGTATAACATAATAAATTATTAATTAAGTAGATCATTAATTTAATTTCTATTTCCTTTTATTTTATGTCAGAATATACAGTGCATCGCAATTGTTGCATATGTGGTGCCAGATACCACAGCACACCTTCAGGGGTCTAGTGGAGTCCATGCCTCAACGGGTCATGGCTGTTTTGGCAGCAAAAGGGGGACCAACACTATATTAGGAAGGTGGTCATTATGTTATGCATGGTCAGTATATATATATATATATATATATATATATATATATATATATATATATATGTATATATATATATATTCTGACACCTTTCTATCAGAACCTGCATTAACTTTCAACTCCGTTTCATCTGAGTCAACTGAGTTTTCAAATTGAGTTAACTGCATTAACTAAATTTGAGCTAGAGTAGCTTGTCTGTTTGATCGGACCACATGGGCCAGCCTTCGTTCCCTACGTGCATCAATGAGCCTTGGCCACCCATGACCCTGTTCAACACTGTTCCTTCCTTGGACCACTTTTGATAGATACTGACCAGACCGGGAACACCCCACAAGAGCTGCAGTTTTGGAGATGCTCTGACCCAGTCATGTAGCCATCACAATTTGGCCCTTGTCAAACTCACTCAAATCCTTATGCTTGTCCATTTTTAATGCTACTAACACATCAACTTTGAGGACAAAATGTTCACTTGCTGCCTAATATATCCCACCCACTTACAGGTGCCATGATGAAGAGATAATCAGTGTTATTCACTTCACCTGTGTGTGTGTGTATATATATATATATATATATATATATATATATATATATATATATATATATAATTACAACATTTTAAAAATTGTGTGGCCCTGATCACCCACTGAATAGCCACTTCTTTTTAAACTGAATGGCCGATTTAGTTGTTTTCCCCGACTAAACATCTGAGGGGTTTATTTTAAGAAGTTCTCAATGATCAAAAGGCATTCCTTATTTAATCTGTGTATATGCACATAAGAATAACATCTGCCGTAACAGCCAATCTGTATATAAGAGTGAAGTACTGACCCCACTTCCAGGCATGATCTAATACACAATTTAATGACCTGCGGCTTGAAACACTCTTAGGAGTACAACTGATACCATTTGCCATAATCTTGCAAATACAGTCACGTCCTTGCATTAGCGTCGTCATGCATAGATTAGCATGTGTTTTGGTTCCACTTGGTCAATTTAGACATGCAACATCTGACCAACTATAAGTTCGTTTTCATTCTCTCTCCCAGCATGTGACTTTTGTGCCCTAAAGCACAAATGAGTCAGGCAGGAAACACATCATCCACACCAGATCAGAAGAAATGTCTGGACTCTCCAGATACAATTAACCTCAGAGGCCACACATGCTTGATTAGATTAACTTCAGCAGGTTAAGTAACATAGTAAACTGTCACAGGCATGAAGATTAAGGGGGGAAAAACTCCAAAGCCTTGGAGGGAAATGTTATCATTTATATGTTGCTCTTGAGTATCAGCTTCTTCTCAGATGTTTCTCCTAAAATTCCTTAGAAGAAGAAAAAAAAAAGACAATTGTTATACATATACATATACAATTGATGTGGATAGCACGGTTCAGATAATGGTCTAAAAAGAATTTGATGAAAAATAGTTCATATTAAAATATTACGTGGTGTCTTAAATTGAAACTATGTAGCATATGGAGAATAGATCCGATTGACACTTTATTGTCCCATGAGGCTACAGGAGAGGATTTATGAATGGAGGTAAAGTGACGCAACTGATGCTTGTAGGTTACATGATAAAGACAACATAGCGGATGTAGTATGTCCGGATTACATTCATACTATATAGAACATACTTTTTTAACAGTCGCAATGTAAGTTCAAATTCAAATGTACCTACATCAGGAGACATGTGTGAGGTCTTTTTCTCAGGATATAAATCAAAGCAGTTGACTTCAACTAAAGTCTCCATTGTTCTCTTTTTAATCTAGAATGGGTGTTCAGGCCTGCTCTAAATGTTGCAGGACAGTGGCCTTCCAAGAGCAGGACTGGAGTCCCCTGGTCTATAAGAAACAATTGACATTCAGTATTATTGCTGATTATTTCATTTGCGACTCTTCTATGTTCTTGTGTTCATAGACACAATTTTGCTTAAATTAGCAATTAACATGTCTAAAGCCCCTTTCACACAGAGATTCTGTATTCCAGGATTTGTCTATTGATGGTTTGATTTTGGTCCATTCACACTGGCAGTGATTTTCTGGAATCTGTGCGTGCGTTCACACATCTTGTAAAGACAAGTGACATCGTTGTGATGTGTAATGTCTCTGCAGCGTCTTAAGTTTGCTTGTAATCTGCGATTTCTCTTTCTCCATGCACGCACGTGCATATTTTTTCTGATACGATCATAAACTAGCACATTACGTACAGTTTTACTAAGCTGCTTAACTATCTCAGCGTCATCACTACAGCACAGCCCTTTAGGGCATTGATCCTGCCTTTTGTTCACACATTGCATGTTCCGGGACTGGTCCCGACAATGTTACTAGGTCCCAATTCCGGGATCGATCCCGGGATCAATCTTGGGATGTGTTTGCTTTCACACAGAAGGCACTCTGGCAATTTTATGGCAATTTTACGGGATAAACGCGCTGTGGTCTTACTAGTCCCAATATACATTATTGGTAATATATCAGCACCAATATTGGATATATCATTAATTTTGGATATATAATTGTGCATGCTTATTTCCCCCAATTTTACATTTAGATTACACTCACTTAAAAACTAATTATTACCACCATACATTTAATGTTTAGCAAATCTTAAAATGAGTGTCCATTTTCTAAGTTCACTTATAATGATTTTGTTTAGTTTTTAGTCGGTTTTGGTCGATATTGGATATATACACTATATTGCCAAAAGTACTGGGACACCCCTCCAAATCATTGAATTCAGGTGTCCCAATCACTTTCATGGCCACAGGTGTATAAAATCAAAAAGTTTGGTGCAGGGGGGTTCAGGGGTTGGGCTTGGGCCCTTAGTTCCAGTGAAAGGAACTCTTAATGCTTCAGCATACCAGGCATTTTGGACAATTTCATGCTCCCAACTTTGTGGGCACAGTTTGGGGATTTCCAGTTCCAACATAACTGTGCACCAGTGCACAAAGCAAGTTCCATAAAGACATATATGAGCGAGTTTGGTGTGGAGGAACTTGACTGGTCTGCACAGAGTCCTGACCTCAACCAGATAGAAGACCTTTGTGATGAATTAGAGCGGAGATTGTGAGCCAGGCCTTCTCGTCCAACATCAGTGCCTGACCTCACAAATGTGCTTCTAGAAGAATGGTCAAACATTCCCATAAACAGACTCCTAAACCTTTTGGAAAGCCTTACCAGTATCGGCCAGAATTTTAATATTGACACATACCTAGTCCTGACATGCACAGTTTGGATTTCAACAGATTATACACTCACCTAAAGGATTATTAGGAACAGTACTTATACTGTGTTTGACCCCCTTTCGCCTTCAGAACTGCCTTAATTCTACGTGGCATTGATTCAACAAGGTGCTGAAAGCATTCTTTAGAAATGTTGGCCCATATTGATAGGATAGCATCTTGCAGTTGATGGAGATTTGTGGGATGCACATCCAGGGCACGAAGCTCCCGTTCCACCACATCCCAAAGATGCTCTATTGGGTTGAGATCTGGTGACTGTGGGGGCCATTTTAGTACAGTGAACTCATTGTCATGTTCAAGAAACCAATTTGAAATGATTCGAGCTTTGTGACATGGTGCATTATCCTGCTGGAAGTAGCCATCAGAGGATGGGTACATGGTGGTCATAAAGGGATGGACATGGTCAGAAACAATGCTCAGGTAGGCCGTGGCATTTAAACGATGCCCAATTGGCACTAAGGGGCCTAAAGTGTGACAAGAAAACATCCCCCACACCATTACACCACCACCAGCCTGCACAGTGGTAACAAGGCATGATGGATCCATGTTCTCATTCTGTTTACGCCAAATTCTGACTCTACCATCTGAATGTCTCAACAGAAATCGAGATTCATCAGACCAGGCAACATTTTTCCAGTCTTCAACTGTCCAATTTTGGTGAGCTTGTGCAAATTGTAGGCTCTTTTTCCTATTTGTAGTGGAGATGAGTGGTACCTGGTGGGGTCTTCTGCTGTTGTAGCCCATCCGCCTCAAGGTTGTGCGTGTTGTGGCTTCACAAATGCTTTGCTGCATACCTCGGTTGTAACGAGTGGTTATTTCAGTCAAAGTTGCTCTTCTATCAGCTTGAATCAGTCGGCCCATTCTCCTCTGACCTCTAGCATCAACAAGGCATTTTCGCCCACAGGACTGCCGCATACTGGATGTTTTTCCCTTTTCACACCATTCTTTGTAAACTCTAGAAATGGTTGTGCGTGAAAATCCCAGTAACTGAGCAGATTGTGAAATACTCAGACTGGCCCGTCTGGCACCAACAACCATGCCACGCTCAAAATTGCTTAAATCACCTTTCTTTCCCATTCTGACATTCAGTTTGGAGTTCAGGAGATTGTCTTGACCAGGACCACACCCCTAAATGCATTGAAGCAACTGCCATGTGATTGGTTGATTAGATAATTGCATTAATAAGAAATTGAACAGGTGTTCCTAATAATCCTTTAGGTGAGTGTATAACAAATGTGTCAAATGCACATCAGCATTCCAACAACAAAGATCTCAAGGTCAAATCCTTGCAAATTCATTCCCAATAGGGAGAGGGAGAATGTTTGCTCTGGTTGGAGGGAAGCAAGCGGTGACATATTGCTGGCTGTGAGCGCATCTTCTCCCTTCCCTTCTTTTCATGCCATATATCAGCCGTAGCCAGAGTCGCTGTGACAGTAGGTTGTCAGAGCTTTGGCGATGAACTCATCTTTAGCGTGTGAGGTTATGATCACTCTGCCATGTTACAGCTAGAGGAGATTGTCACACTCTGTCACACAAGGTCTTTTTCTACAGCTTTAAAATCATGGTGCAGTTGTAACACAACAATACAAACTGAATCAATCTGTTGTGGCGTCTGGGGGGGGAAATGAATCACATTGTTAGTTTCATAGCATATAGAGCCAGATTGGTATCTGACAAGTGTACAGTATAGTAGAAAATATTAAACTACATAAACATATAAGACTTTATGTGTAAATTATTTTGAATGATGCTGCATAAAGATTACCGTGAGTCATCAAAAGTGTTCAATTTAGAGCGACTTAGACAGTCACAGCTTATCACCCTGTGGATGAAATTGTACCAGTTATTTTTCCACCTTTTAGACACCGATCCCCCAAATCCCCAAGGGCCAAACGAGAAGGTAATTACAGATGTAGAAAAACGAGAGTGCAAGATAAGACAGATTTCTTTACAAAAAGAAATGTGAGAGCAGTCCTTGAGTGCCTTTTTGTTTGTTGGCCGGCTCAAAAATATCTACTGATGGAACATGAATACGATGTTAAAAATTCGAAATATATAGTTCATTGTGTTTGAAAGATCTCTATGTTCTTAATTCTGGTCTTATTCTGAAGAATTAATCAGTGAATGTTATTACAAAGAAAAAAGAACAAAAGAACTAACATGCTCCGCCTCTGAAACGACTTTCCTTTTTGGCTGACATCAAGTCCTCTTATTTTTTAGCCCCTTCGCATCCAACCACATGAAATACATATTGCTTTTAACTGTCCAAACAATGGATACAATCACAATCCCAGAGTAAAAATGGATTGCGAACACTTTTCATGTTAATTTAAATATGCGTGTGTAATTTCACAGCTGTGTGGATTAAATTAAATTCATGTTGCCCTTCTTTTTTTTCTTTTTTTTTTTTTTGTAAAGTCCAAGCGGCATATGGCCCTTGTGTGCTGAACTGGAAAGATGACAGTCATGCTGTCTCTCTGTGCTGCTGTTTTCTTTTGGTGTGTGTGTGTGAGAGAGAATTTAGAGGCACAACAGAAGTTATCCCTAAGTGTATGAGCTATAGAACACAATGGCATTGCAGTCTCTCTCTCTCTCTCTCTCTCTCTCTCTCTCTCTCTCTCTCTCTCTCTCTCTCTCTCTCTCTGTGTGTGTGTGTGTCTGTGTCTGTCTGTTTTCCTCCATGAGGCCAGACTTCTTCCCCTGATATGCCACCTCATTCTGCCATTTTTAACCTGATTGCTATCAATAACATACAAACACGTAAAACAGCATTGTTTTATTAATTCAAATAAAACTGAAATAAAATAAAACAAAATAAATATGTGAAACTAAAACTTGCCAACTAACTGAAATAAGTTTAAGTAGGCTACCTAAACGAATAAAACAAAAGGACAAAAGCACGTAAAATTACTAAAAAAAAAATTCAAAATTTTAAAATTTTAATCTGATACCATTTAAATTGAGACTGTCATTTCCTGTCCATCATTAAATTGTCCTATCAAAATAAAGGCATTAAAAAGACAAAAAAAAAGTTGTATTTACTATGCATAATTAAAGTCACCATGAAAACGTCTCGGTTACGTATGTAACCCTCGTTCCCTGAAGGAGGGAACGGAGACGTACGTCGGAACTGACCGATGAATTGGGGATCATTTTCAGAGACCAATCTACTTTGAGTGTATAAAAACAAGCCAATACACATTGCCATGCGGTCCACACACCGCCCCGCAGCGCGGGTATAAATACGGAAGTGGAATACTGCATCCTCGCTTTTCCAACTGAGGAGCTGAAAAGTGACTCAGCCCTTCAGCGGAAGCACAGCACCTGGCGACGGGACGTACGTCTTCGTTCCCTCCTTCAGGGAACGAGGGTTACATATGTAACCGAGACGTTCCCTTTCAGTCGGTCACGTTCGACGTACGTCGGAACTGACCGATGAATTGGGGATCCCTACCAACAGGCCAGGGAGGCTGGCCATTCCAGCGTCCTGCTTGAGCTCGCTGGAGTGCTCCTAGGTTGGAGCAGGAGTCAGGGCTCCGAGCAGGAAGGTTCGTCACAGCTGTTTCTGCAAGACCCACTCAGCGTGACTAATGGATAACGCTGGGAAAGCGTGCCCATCTCAGGGAGATGGAACGCTGCGGAGCCATGTCCTCCAAGGGAGGAGAGGTGGAAATACTCATAAGGACTAACCTAGCAGGGTAGTACTACCTATTGCAGTCTCTGGGGTGGATCCAACCTGGTCCCAGGGGGGAAAGAACACCGCCAGAGATGACAGAGCGAGCTCTGTCAAGGGAAAGACACGGGGCTAACCAAGTAGGGTAGCTGGTACTGTGGTAGAATACACATATGGGGTTGCCATTAGGGAACTGCTACATATGAAACCCAGCCTACACACACGTTCCACAAGCATACAGGTGCAGGCCTGGCCCACCTAGAACCTCCGCGTCCTGTCCAGGGACCAGACATGGAGTTTCCAGAGGTCTGGACGCGGGTGCCATAGAGTGCCCCGCCCCTGAGAAAGCAGGTCCTTCCTCAGGGGGATCAGCCAGGTAGGAGCTGTCGTGAGGAGCGTGAGCTCAGAGAACCAGGTCCAGTTGGGCCAGTAGGGTGCAACTAGCAAGACCTGCTCCTCGTCCTCCCTGACCATGCACAGTGTCTGTGCAAGAAGGCTCACTGAGGGAAACGCATATTTGCGTAGGCCCGGGGCCAGCTGTGCGCCAGTGCATCCGTGCCGAGGGTGCCCTCAGTCAGGGAATAGTACAACTGGCAATGGGTCGAGTCCGGAGAGGCGAACAGGTGTCGAGTCCCGGAGGTGTCGACTGACCAGAGAGCTTGTCGGCTGTCTGGTTCAGCACACCTGGGATGTGAATGGCCTGAAGCAACCTCAGACGCTTCTGACTCCACAGGAGGAGATGGCGGGCGAGTTGGAGCATGCAATGGAAACGTAGACCACCCTGACGGTTGATGTACGCAACGGCCGTCGTGCTGTCTGTACAGACCAGTAAGTGCTTGCGCTGTAGTGGCTTTTTAAGGCGGCCCAGTGCAAGACGTACTGCTAACAACTCTAGGCAATTGATATGCCAATGCAGTTGAGGCCCCATCCACAGACCCGAAACTGCATGCCCGTTGTATGTGGCCCCCCAGCCGGTGGACGAGGCATCCATGAAGACCACAGAATGCCTGGACACCTGTTCTAAGGGCACTCCCGCCCGTAGAAACGAAGGGTCCAACCACGGACTGAAAGTTTGGCGACAGTAAGGAGTAACTGGGACCCGGTACAGCCGCTCTGCCATGCCCATCTCGGGACTCGGCCGTGAAGCAAGTGCTGAAGCGGTCTCATATGAAGAAATCTGCGCGGCGTTACTGCGGCTACAGATGCCATATGCCCCAGGAGCCTCTAAAAAAAGTTTCAGTGGGACCGCTGTTCTGCCATTGAACGTATTCAAGCAGTTGTCAAGCAGTATTCCAGGGTGGGGTAGAGTGTGGGTGAGAAGGCCTGGTGGTGTCCTCAAGCCGCACACTGCTGCCCCCTGGCAAAGGGAGGGGATGAAAGGAGTGGCAAGGCCCTGGGGCATCACGCCCTGCCAACCTGGCCCTCTTTGGGCCCAGGGAGGGAGGTAACTGCTCTGAGAATGTGGGTACCGCTGGACTCCGGGGAGCCAGCGGCAGAACGGGAACCAACAAAAATATTCTCCCCTCTTCCAGGGGAGGGAGGGGTGCGGGCACCACCTCCCTGGAAACAGCTCCTTTTTTTTTTTTTAATTGCCTCCGTCTGCTTCTGGGCCACTGAGAACTGCTGGGCAAAGTTCTCGATGGCGTCGCCAAAAAGGCCAGCCTGACAGATAGGGGCGTTAAGAAACCGAGCTTGTTGGGCTCACGCATACCTGCCAGGTCAGCCCCAGGTGGCGTGGCGTTCCTGGACCACTAGTATGGACATCACCCCAACCCAGGGAGCGTGCAGCGATTTTCGTTGCCCAGAGAGTGAAGTCCGTCGCCGCATGCAGTTCCTGCACAACCCCTGGGTTGGAACTACCCTTGTGTATTAAGAGTGCAGGACAGAGGTGGCCTGCCAGTGGCACTGCCACCCCACCAACGAGGGTAGTGAGAGAGGGGAAAACTTATACAGATTATGGCCCTTTTGGCGTTCCATATTTTTGGCACCAAATAGTTCCACACTGCTAATTTTTCCCAATGCACATTCGGGAAAAAAGGCACGGGGGCAGGCAAGGCAATTTACGCGTTGCACTACCCTTCAGCCACCCGGGAAAGCATGGCTGCCAACTCTGAATCTGATTCAGCATAAGCACACACTATTATAGTGGGAAACTCAGCCTCATCTTCATTTTCAGCGCATAACAGCCCTCTCTCCGATGCAGCAATTGACATCTGTCCTCTGCCAGAGCCCCAAACGAAATGCTAGCAAACGAGCACCAGAAAAGGAGCACCAGAAAAGGAGCACCAGAGCACCCCAAACGAGCACCAGAAAAGGAACTAGATCGGGGAATAAGCAAAGGGAAACCCTGTTTGAGGTTTCACAGTCTCGACCGCGCACCTAGAGTGCCGAGTGATGCGCTGGGTTGACAACCCGCGGTCAGCCGGCCGCTCGACGGCACACGGCGCGCTGAACGCTCAAGCCCTTACGAGAAAAGTGAGACGAACTGCGCACCGACGTAATCACACTCTCCTGAGAGAGTATCACCCACGAACGCAATCTCACATGTTTATATGCGAGAGACATCGTGGCCGTCAAATGAGGACAGGAAACATAAGGAAGGAAATGCTCTTTTAGAAGTCCTGAAGCACTCAGGGAGATGGCCACGGCTCACAGCAGCCCGATTGCAGTCCGATTGCAAGCCTCCATGTGAGCACTCAAAAAAAAGGAAACGCCCAGCCAACCAACACAGGAACAAGTGTATGTTGCAGCGGCCACTTGCTGACTCGCGCCGTTACACCAGCACCCAGGTAAGAGAGCGATCCTCCTCGAGACTCGTCCAAACACTCTTTGTAGAAACAGCTTGATACAGCAAACCGTTCGGCTCCGAAGTTGAAAAGCGAGGATGTGGTATTCCACTTCCGTATTTATACCCGTATTTATACCCTAGCCATATCGGTCTAGAAAATTGCAACTTTTCATTTTCCATTGGTCTTAGTACACGATGTAACTATACACATCACAACATGTAAAAAGGAAAATGTTGGTGTTATTTTGTCACTTATTGAGCAGTAGGCTAGCTGGAGACGTTTACCTCCAGTCTTTGTGCTAAGCTAGGCTAGCGGTGGGTGCGTCAGACAGAGTTATGGCACGCACGGAGATAAAAATCAAGCATTGCGTCAGTTCAGGCAGGCCACGTCAGTCAAGCTCGCATCAGCTGATAGCCAGCTGTTCCTGACGTGTACCAATCCAGTCTCGACACTTATCACCGCGGCCATTTAAATTCCCCATTTCTCAGCAATTCTCTATCGCATCGCTGCTTGCAACAACTCCCTCCTCCAACCCCAACTCCACTTTTACTTGTGTTTAATTTGCTGTGTTTCTTTCTGTAGGTCTCTACATGACAAGCTTTTCTCTCATGTATTGTCTACATTCACATAATGTGAATTTGTAATTACATATGCATGTACTGGTTCCATTCTGTACCCCAGGGGGGTTGACTTGCTGCTCTCCCCGCTCTGTCCAGGCGGGCGCATGGACAGGCGTGGGGAGTTCTTGCCCAGAACAGAACCATACCGCCAAAACTAACTGTTTGCTTTCATTGTCAACAACGCTAATAAACAATATACTTGACGAAGTGGTCCTGACTGAAATGGTATGTATACACTTATCTAACTCTGGGGGACACGGTGAATAAGCTAAAGTCCCAAAAAGTCGCCGTGTTCCTTTAAACTTAATCTTATGCACTAAGCATATTTGACTTTTAATCTTATATTTAATTTCTTATTTATTTTATTCTGTGAGGGGGTGACCACCACTGTCTCAATGAATCATCAAACACCAACCGCGGCGGTTCATTAGTCTATCAGCATGCAAATGAATGTGTAAATGAGTCATTAGACAGAAAGCAAGACTACATGCTCATCTATTCAAGGCAAAACAATCATTAAATCTGTATTTTACAAGACAAACACAGTTAGTCCACTAAACTAGCATGACGGTCCACTGTACTGATGTAATTTGGTTAAATGAATTATTTTCGTTGATGGCATAAGACTTCAAAGAGAAAAAACTCAAAGAAATATCCTCTTAGAGGTAGTCATTACACTGATGTTCCGCCACGGCGCAAATCTTCCATCAAATCAGACCTTTGATTGCATTATACGTTATATGTACTTAAAAGTGCGCTGATGCTGACTGTTGAGACTTTTACAGCATTTTTGGCTTATTTGCATGCACACTGTTAATGAACTGCTAATGAAGATTAAGGCCATGATATATTGATGTGCACTAAGAAGGAAAAGGCTTTAGTGCTTGTCGTTCGAGTCAAAATTAGCAGAGAGGATTACAGATTTTGTGGACTCACTGCAGGATACCCACAACCCCTATAATCGGAAGACGCTGAATAAAAAAGTCCATATGCCTTATTCCCTTGATCAAAGTGAACTCTGTAGATGACTTAAAAGCTTATCAAGAGGTATTGTCTTTGTCCATTCATTTTTATTTAAGAACTAAAGCCTGATTGAAGGTCCCATGGGCAATAAATCATATTGATGTAGTTATGATGACTTCATACAAAGATGCACATATTACCACTTTACAAAAAATAATAAAGATAATAAACACTATGAGGTCACTGAAAATGTAATATCTCTTTTGATAATATTCATGCATTAGTACCGAATGTAGATAAAAAAGCAAAAATCTCAACATTTCCCTCTGAAATTATTTTACTGCAGATTTTTTGTTTTTTTTTACCGGTCAAGAGTTTTAGTGTGTAAGATTTTTAAGCTTTAGGAAGAGTCCTGGTCGTTCCAAACTTCTTCCATTTATTTTCCATCCACTGTGCTCATTGGGACCTTCAATGCTGCAGAAATTGTTCTGTACCCTTCCCCAGATATGTGCCTCGATACAATCCTGTCTCGGAGGTGTACAGACAATTCCTTGGACTTCATGGCTTGGTTTGTGCTCTGAGATGCACTGTTAACTGTGGGACCTTATATAGACAGGTGTGTGCCTTTTTAAATCATGTCCAGTCAACTGAATTTACCACAGGTGGACTCCATTCAAGTTGTAGAAACATCTCAAGGATGATCAGTGGAAACAAGATGCACCTGAGCTCAATTTTGAGTGTCATGGCAAAGGCTGTGAATTCTTATGTACTTTATTTTTAAAAAAAATTTTTTTTAATACATTTGCAAAGATTTCAAATAAACGCTGTCATTATGGTTTATTGTTTGTAGAATTTTGAGGAAAATAAGGAATTTAATCCATTTTGGAATAAGGCTGTAACATAACAAAATGTGGAAAAAGTGAAGCGCTGTGAATACTTTCCGGATGCACTGTACTTTGGTTGTTCTTATTTATGCAGTGTAAATCATCATAAATGCATTGTCAAAGCAACAACAATGGATTCAATTTCCTTTAAAAAAAATATTTTCATAAGAAATCCCTAATACATAACTGTCAAATGCATATATGCTCCTAAATGCACAGTCCTCCTGGATTAACTAGAATAGATTTCTGATGTGTTTGAATCCAGGGAAGTTTGTGTATTATTTGAATTTAAGGACAAGCGTAAAATAATTGTGCATTGGATTGTTTCGAGATCCAATTAAAAGTTGAATCTGTGAAAGAAGGTTGAATTAGTTTTCACTTTTGAGTTAATCTCCTTTGTTGAGAGGGAAAGTTCATTGTGTGTGTGTGTGTGTGTGTAATCCGTCTCTTCACACCGTTCTGAGCTCAGCTTTGATCATGGTGTGTTTGATGGGAGATATCTGCAGACCTCATCTGACACTGCCGACTGCTGCACCTGTTCAAACTGATGAGATTTAATAGAAAGAAAACAACTCGACAAGATAATGCACTTCTCAATGCACTCCGTCCCGCCGTCTGCCGCACGTATATGTGCTTTCCAGGGTCTCTCTGGGGTGAAATTATAACAGGGGGGTTAATAGCGTATCTCAACGATGGTCAGGGGCCGCACTGGATTACGAGGGACCATTCTAGAGGTCATCCTGCCTTGAGAGAATATATGACATTTTGAGGAACTAATAATCTGCTAATGAAGCAATGTTTTCCTGAGGCAGCTCAACACCAGTTACGACCTGAGCTCTCGTTCTATGACTCTGCAATCTCTAAGATTTCTAAAAAGGCAAAAGAAAAAGGCACAATATTACTATTTTTACTGCAATTTTGCAGCCTCTGTGAGCATAAGAGACTTCTTTCAACTACATTGAAAAATCTGGTAACACTTTACCTAAAGCCTTTATATATAATGCATTTTAAAAGTAGTTTTAATGCATTAATTATGTCTTGTAATGCACCTTATAATGCATTGTATGCTTTAATGAATAATTGTAACCACAGTTATAATACATTATAATACTTATGTTACGCCTTTAGAAAGTATAATGCATGACATGACAAACCAATTTCAGATGTAATAAGAAATCTGCAAATATTATAATGCATTTTAACTTTAGTTACAATTTATTTATGCATTATAACGTACATTATAAATACCTTTATAATGCATTATACATAAAGGCTTTAAGTAAACTGTTACCAAAAATCATAATCATTCCAAGCTTTTGGCTGGTGGTGTCCTTGTTACACGATAACACTAATTTGACTAACATGTCCTTGTTACACGTTACATGTAACTATAAATATAACAACTATAAATTATGCATAATTATGCAACTAACCCTAAACCAAACCCTAATCCTATTCCTATAGTAAGTACATGAAGTTAAATATTATTATTAATTATTATTATATTTAAATGTATAATTACACTGTAACACAGACACCTTAAAAAAACAAAATCACAAACAAAGATAATGCTTGTGTACAGATGAATGGCATAATTTCTTCACTATTAGCATCACCAAACAGAACAGCAAAAATAATGACTGAACAGGTTTTCCTGAACATCTGCATTGGTCCAATCAACATATAGGGCACTATCATACACCCGGCGCAATGTGATGCCAGGCGCGACACAGCCTGACACAGTTATCATTTTTACATCCATGCACTCGCGCCCATCTGGGCGTGCTGGTCTGAAAACGAGGTGTGTTTAGCCGCATTGTTGGCACGTTGCTATTTTGTGGCAACTGAAAACGGCTGCGCCATTGACAAACAAAAACCTGGTCTAAAGTCAATAGCGCAGTATTTTTTGTGTTATTTAAAGGCTGCGTTAGTAATATGCACCTATAGGCGGGTGCACAACGCATGTACACTCTGCTTATTACACACACAGGGATGCGGCGCAGCACACAATAATTTTTAAATATTAAAAATAAAAGGATTCCTCTCTGGAGAAGCATTCAATCTTTCCGCTTGCAAATTCCGCCATGTAAATTGTGAATCAGCCATGGTGCAAGCGCAACTGGCTTTTAAAGGGAATAGGAGATGAGACTGATTGGTTTATTGCACGTTACGCCCAAAACACACCCATGACTCAATAAGAGACTAGGTACAACCTTACAACCATTTTGGACCATACGCCTGGCACGCAGATTGTTTTTTTCTTCGTTAAAATAGCAAAAGTTGATTCGGACACGCCCTAAGTTCACCTGCGCCATGCACTTCAGACCATGCACTCAGATCGTTAAAATAGGACCCATAGTCCCATCCCAAACTCACGTCATGCATTGGTTGAGTCTATGTTACTTTTCAGGATACTCAAAAAACAGAGCAGCGTTTTGATGGGAAATCAACCTTTACTCATTATATCTTACTATGTGGATACTATAAGACAAAGTATTTAACATCGAAAAAATTACATCACCCCTAGGGCCACTGCATTATTTTATGTATCCTGGAGCCTCCAAACTGAAATTAGGATGTAAAATGCCACTGTTGAGATGTGCCCTGGGCTGGATCAAGGCATGCAGGGTGATATATTATATATGTGGATATATATATATATACATCTAGCGCATTTTCATTTCTCATACCCCTTCAGAACTGAATCTATCTTAGATTGCCTCTGCTGCATCGTGATTCATGACATACTGGGGAGGAATTTTTCCGCCCTGCTCAGAGACACACGTGAATACCTAAGCAGAGGTCAGTCGGGTCACTGGAGGACGAACTTCCCCCTCCCCAATACAAAAGGATGAAAAGAGAAAATGAGCTTGGTGCAATATCAGGTGTCATGTACAGCAAAAACCGCCATGCACACACACACACACAGTCGAGTGTCAGCAAGGAGTGAGTGTCAGCACAGGCAGCTGAGGTAAGGAAATAACCCTGCCAGTGGCTCAGCCCTTGAATGAATGAAAATTCAACTCGAGCGATTTTCCAATTTGTGTCTGTTTGAGCAGATTGGCGCACTCAGAATGCCAACGTTGGACAGCCCCTCACACATTATTCATGTCTCGGGTGGCAGAACGAGGTGCGGAATTACAAATTACTGAGAGAAAACTCAAAACAAAGTGCTCTTGAGCCACAAGTACCGGACGAGAGAGCTGCCATTGATTTCTTTAAGCCTAGAGTTGTATTATGGATGCAGTTTAATATCTGAAAGAAGGGGGATCAGGATTTTCATAATCTTATGATAAGGAAAAGGATTAAGAAGAAAGAAGGGATTAATTCTCCGATCTGCCAATATGGTGGACTAACACGTTTCCAGGGAAATTATATATCCCGCCACTGCACTGCGGCCTGGCGTAACCCAATTACTCTCCCCTCGGGATTTAATTTGGTCATGGCATGCTTCAAATGATTGACCTCAGGTAGACTTCAACTGCGAGTTATCTGAAATCTCACCTGTAGGGCTCCCGCTGTATTTAGCACTAAGAAGAATGTTCCGCGGTGTCTGTTAAGAAACAATATTACTGGAAGTTAATGTTCTGTTGTAAAAACTCCACAAAATGCACCCTACATTAGGATGCTCTATATTTAGCGTTACCAATATTTTTGCTAATATTTATTTATATATACACTCACCTAAAGGATTATTAGGAACACCTGTTCAATTTCTCATTAATGCAACTATCTAATCAACCAATCACATGGCAGTTGCTTCAACGCATTTAGGGGTGTGGTCCTGGTCAAGACAATCTCCTGAACTCCAAACTGAATGTCAGAATGGGAAATAAAGGTGATTTAAGCAATTTTGAGCGTGGCATGGTTGTTGGTGCCAGACGGGCCAGTCTGAGTATTTCACAATCTTCTCAGTTACTGGGATTTTCACGCACAACCATTTCTAGAGTTTACAAAGAATGGTGTGAAAAGGGAAAAACATCCAGTATGCGGCAGTCCTGTAGGCGAAAATGCCTTGTTGATGCTAGAGGTCAGAGGAGAATGGGCCGACTGATTCAAGCTGATAGAAAAGCAACTTTGACTGAAATAACCACTCGTTACAACCGAGGTATGCAGCAAAGCATTTGTAAAGCCACAACACGCACAACCTTGAGGCAGATGGGCTACAACAGCAGAAGACCCCACCAGGTACCACTCATCTCCACTACAAATAGGAAAAAGAGGCTACAATTTGCACAAGCTCACCAAAATTGGACAGTTGAAGACTGGAAAAATGTTGCCTGGTCTGATGAGTCTCGATTTCTGTTGAGACATTCAGATGGTAGAGTCAGAATTTGGCGTAAACAGAATGAGAACATGGATCCATCATGCCTTGTTACCACTGTGCAGGCTGGTGGTGGTGGTGTAATGGTGTGGGGGATGTTTTCTTGGCACACTTTAGGCCCCTTAGTGCCAATTGGGCATCATTTAAATGCCACGGCATACCTAAGCATTGTTTCTGACCATGTCCATCCCTTTATGACCACCATGTACCCATCCTCTGATGGCTACTTCCAGCAGGATAATGCACCATGTCACAAAGCTCGAATCATTTCAAATAGGTTTCTTGAACATGACAATGAGTTCACTGTACTAAAATGGCCCCCACAGTCACCAGATCTCAACCCAGTAGAGCATCTTTGGGATGTGGTGGAACGGGAGCTTCGTGCCCTGGATGTGCATCCCACAAATCTCCATCAACTGCAAGATGCTATCCTATCAATATGGGCCAACATTTCTAAAGAATGCTTTCAGCACCTTGTTGAATCAATGCCACGTAGAATTAAGGCAGTTCTGAAGGCGAAAGGGGGTCAAACACAGTATTAGTATGGTGTTCCTAATAATCCTTTAGGTGAGTGTATATATACAGTGCTGCTTGAAAGTTTGTGAAACCCTTGCAGAATCTGAAAATGTGAATAATTTTAACAAAATAAGAGGGATCATACAAAAATGCATGTTATTTTTTATTTAGTACTGTCCTGAATAAGATATTTCACATAGTATTTCTGTGTCTGTGGGCACAATACACACTTTACCAGAGAATTTGCTGATCTTTTATCAGAGTTAGTACTGGCTACAGATAAAGTCCTAATTGTTGGTGATTTTAATATCCATGTAGATAATGAAAAAGACGCATTGGGATTGGCATTTAAAGACATTCTAAACTCTATTGGAGTTAGGCAACACGTATCAGGACCCACTCATCACCGTAATCATACTTTAGACCTAATATTGTCACATGGAATAAATGTTGATACCGTTGAAATTCTGCAGCAGAGCGATGACATCTCAGATCATTACCTAGTATCATGTATACTTAATTTAGCAAAGGCTGCAAAGCCGTCCCCTCGCTTCAAATATGGCAGGACTATCACTGCTGCGACTAAAGTTTTCTTTATAAATAAACTTCCTCATCAATTTCATCTCCTCAGCATCCCAGATAACCCAGAGGAACTCGATGTTTCAACAGAAACTACTGACTCTCTCTTTTCCAGCACTTTAGACACAGTTGCTCCTCTGCGCTTAAAGAAGATTAAAGAAAATAGTCCAATGCCATGGTACAACGAGCACACCCGGGCCCTTAAAACAGCAGCCATAAAAATGGAGCGCAGCTGGAAGAAAACAAAACTGGAAGAATTTTTTCGCATTTTGTGGAAAGAGAGCATGATTTCATACAAAAAGGCCATAAAAACTGCTAGATCTGCTTATTTCTCGACTCACTTAGAAGAAAACAAACACAACCCTAGGTATTTATTCGATACAGTGGCTAAATTAACCAAAAATAAAGATTCAACTTCTGATGTCTGCCAACAGCACAGCAGTAATGACTTTATGAACTTCTTTACTTGTAAGATTGATAATATTAGGAAAAAAATTATAACCATGCAGCCGTCTACTACTGTATCACATCAGACAGAGCATTGTAGTGTCACTGAGGAAAAATTACATTCATTCACTGCTATAGGAGAAGAAGAATTGGCTAAACTCGTTAAATCATCTAAATCAACAACATGTATGCTCGACCCTATACCGACTAAACTACTAAAAGAGATGCTTCCAGAGGTCATAGATCCTCTTCTTAATATCATTAATTCATCCTTGACTTTAGGATATGTACCGAAAACTTTTAAGTTTCCTATTATTAAACCACTAATAAAAAAAACGCAACTTGATCCTACAGAATTAGTCAATTACAGGCCAATCTCAAATCTACCCTTTCTGTCAAAAATACTAGAAAAGGCAGTGTCTTCACAATTATGCTCCTTTTTAGAAAGAAATGGTATCTGTGAGGATTTCCAGTCAGGATTTAGACCGTATCATAGTACTGAGACTGCTCTCATTAGAGTTACAAATGATTTACTCTTATCATTCGATCGTGGTTGTATCTCTCTGTTAGTGTTACTCGATCTTAGCGCTGCATTCGATACCATCAACCACAACATTCTTTTGAATAGACTCAAAAATTATGTTGGCATTAGTGGAATTGCATTGGCATGGTTTAAATCAAACTTATCTGACCGTTATCAGTTTGTAGCAGTAAATGAAGAGATGTCACACCGATCACAAGTTCAATATGGAGTACCGCAGGGCTCAGTGCTAGGACCGTTGCTTTTCACCCTGTACATGCTACCACTGGGAGATATCATTAGGAAGCATAGCGTTAGTTTTCATTGTTATGCTGACGATACTCAGCTCTATATTTCTTCACGCCCTGACGAAACTTACCAATTCACAAGATTAACGGAATGCATAGCTGATATAAAAAATTGGATGACTAGTAATTTCCTGCAACTTAATTCAGAAAAAACAGAATTTTTAATTATTGGACAAAAAAACTCCACATGTAGTAACCTAGAATACTGTCTAACACTTGATGGCTGCTCTGTCAAGTCCTCGTCGTCAGTTAGGAACCTAGGTGTGCTCTTTGATACCAATCTCTCATTTGAAAGCCACGTTTCTAGCATCTGAAAAACTGCATTCTACCATCTTAAAAATATATCTAAATTACGGCATATGCTTTCAATGCAAAATGCTGAACAGTTAGTTCATGCGTTCATGACCTCAAGGCTAGATTATTGTAATGCTCTACTGGGTGGTTGCCCTGCTCGCTTAATAAATAAACTGCAGCTGGTCCAAAATGCAGCAGCTCAAGTTCTTACTAGAACCAGGAAGTATGACCATATTAGCCCGGTTCTGTCAAAACATCGTTAAACATCGTATACATTTTAAAATCTTGCTAATTACTTATAAATCACTAAATGGTTTAGCTCCCCAGTACTTGAGTGAGCTCTTAACGCATTATACTCCATCACGTCTATTGCGGTCTCAAAACTCTGGCCAGTTGATAATACCTAGAATATCAAAATCAACTGCAGGTGGTCAATCCTTTTTCTATTTAGCACCTAAACTCTGGAACAGTCTTCCTAGCATTGTTCGGGAAGCAGACACACTCTGTCAGTTTAAATCTAGACTAAAAACACATCTCTTTACTATGGCATACACATAAAACATTTTTAATTTAGATTTTATTCAAATTGTTAGGCTGCATTAACTAGGTCAGCCGGAACCGGGAACACTTCCCATAACACCTGATGTACTCGTTACATCATAAGAAGAATGGCATCTACGCTAATGTTAGTCTCTCTGTTTATCCCAAGGTTTACCGCAGTCAGCCGGATCTGGGCCGTATCCAGATCAGCGCCCAGACATTACCAGCGCCCAGACATTACCAACGCATCCCTGAAGTGTCTGCAGAGACCGTGTCAATCAGTCTACCCTCTGAAATTGCTCATCGACATGGCATTCTCAATGGATCCATCTCCGGCGTGATGACTCCGATATTTCGAATATTCCTATTTAATAATTGTTCAATCAACACGCCATCCTTAATAAACCCGTCTCCGGCGTGATGCCTCCGATCTTTTGAATATTCCGATCTAATATGACTTCTGACCTGAAAGGCTGCCAAAATAATAATCATACACTGTTTGTTAATTGGCCAGAGGAGAACTGGCACCCCGACTGAGCCAGGTTTCTCCCAAGGTTTATTTTTCTCCATTAGGCCACCTGATGGAGTTTTGGTTACTTGCCACTGTCGCCTTTGGCTTGCTCAGTTGGGGACGCTAAATTTTCAAATAAATATCCAAATAAATTTAATTACTAAACTAAATTAACTATATCAACTACATTACTTGAATATATATGATAATTGAAATGAGCTAGATGACATCACCGTTTTCTCCAGAGCGGCTGTACAACCGAATCAAATTCGGTTGCATTATTTTCCTGTTTAACACTGTGAAGCTGCTTTGAAACAATCTGCATTGTAAAAAGCACTATATAAGTAAAGTTGACTTGACTTGACTTGTCTGATTTCAAATCAGGCAGAATGCTAGATCTAATAAGCCGTAACGGACAAAAATAATCATAATTTTAATCCTTCCGGTCAAATATTGTGCTGCAAGCATCAATAACATATTTAACTTAGTTGTCAGTGTTGGCAAATGACCATGATATAAGCAAGATAATCCATGGCTAGCTGTGCATTAAACTATCTGAATGCACATATTCACATTGTGTGGTTCTTTGCCTCCACGTCGTGCATTAAAATTGTTCAGTGCACAGCCAGCCGTTTAGCCGTGGATTATCCCTTACACACACATACATAGTCACTCAAGAAGAAAGCTAACCATCAGCATTCCCATTCATCTCAACCTACTTGTGCTCTAACGTTCCAGAAGTACAGCATGTGATTTGAATTCTGTCATACTTGTTCCAGATACAGGTTTTTGAGCCAATCACCTGATTTCATTGTCATGTGACTAATCAGTCTGGAGCTGCAGAAAATGATGTCACGATAACACTAATTAGCTGATGATATAATGTATATATTTGATGACTTTTCATTTAGTGCAACAGGGTTGCAAGAATTTCAAACCCCATAGGACACGAACAGAAAATAAAAAGTTCATATAATATTTAGTTTGACCTCCTAAAAATTACAAGTTTTTGTTTTCAGAGTGTAAAGCACTACACACACAAAAAAAAAAGTTACAAAAGCTGTCCCTGGGGTGGTACCCCTTCAAAAGGTGCTAATATGTACACTTTATGTACTAATATGCAACCTTAAGGGGTACAAAGGTGTACATTTTGAAAGGGTACAGCCCGAGCGGTAGCTTATAGCTTTTTTTCTGAAAGTGTATGGAAAGTGCAAAATAGACTATTGTTATTATTTCCTACTCTTTGAACAATTTAACTCTGATTAAAATGTATCTTTTAAGCATAAAACTGTAAAAATCCTACCCAGAAGAAATGTTTGATGAGTGAAACACTGGAATGTTTCTGTGCATGAAGTTCATGAAGGGCTTATGAAACAGCAGGTGAGGGGCAGGTCACTTTGAAGACAAAATGTTCTTTACACTTTGCCAGATACACCGATCAGGCATAACATTATGACCACTGACAGGTGAAGTGAACAACACTGATTATCTCTTCATCACTGTAGCTGTTAGAAGTGGGAAATATTAGGCAGAAAGTGAACATTTTGTCCTCAAAGTTGATGTGTTAGAAGCAGGAAAAATGGGCAAGCGGAAGGATTTGAGCAAGTTTGACAAGGACCAAATTATGATGGCTAGACGACTGGGTCAGAGCATCTCCAAAACTGCAGCTCTTGTGGGGTGTTCCCGGTCTGCAGTGGTCAGTATCTACCAAAAGTGGTCCAAGGAAGGAACAGTGGCGAACCAGCGGCCACAGGGTCATGGGCGGCCAAGGCTCATTGATGCACGTGGGGAGCGAAGGCTGGCCTGTGTAGTCCGATCAATAAGACGAGCTACTGTAGCTCAAATTGCTCAAGAAGTTAATGCTGGTTCTGATAGAAAGGTGTAGAATACACAGTGCATCGCAGTTTGTTGCGTATATTTTTGCCAATATTTATTTATATACAGTGCTGCTTGAAAGTATGATATATATATAATTAAAATTATTTCACCAAAATAAGAGGGATCATACAAAATGCATGTTAATTTTTATTTAGTAATGTCCTGAATAAGATATTTTGTATAAAATATGTAAGACATATAGTCCACAAGACAAAAAAAATTGCTGAATTTATAAAAATGACCCCGTTCAAAAGTTTATGTACCCTTGATTCTTAATACTGTGTCGTTACCTGCATGATCCACGGCTGTTTTCTTTGTTTTGTGATGGTTGTTCTTGAGTCCCTTGTTTGTCCTGAGCAGCTAAACTGCCCGATGTTCTTCAGAAAAATCCATCAGGTCCTGCAAATTCTTCAGTTTTCCAGCATTTTTTGCATATTTGATCCTGACGTTTATTCAATATTTATTTCCAGAAAATAACAAAATCACAGAAATCAGGGTTTTGAAATGTATTCAGACATTCAGTGCAACAGGGTTGCAAGAATTTCAAACCCCACACAACATAAACAGAAAATAAAAAGCTCATTTAATATTTAGTTTGATCTCCTAAAAATTACAAGTTTTTGTTTTCAGTGTAAAGCACTACACCACACTCTCCGAAGATAAAGTTACAAAAGCTGTCACTGGGGTGGTACCCCTTCTAAAGGTGCTAATACTGCATGTATTTAATAATGAAATATATTTAATATTTAATTAACCAGTCATATATTCATTTAATTAAAAACACTGGGAAAATCAGCCACATACATAATTAAATCTTGAAATATGAATATATATATACGTTTTGCATAATCAAATCTATTGAATTTTTAAATTAGAATTTTAGAATTTTTATATTCAAATTAAAAGAAAATGTTCAATGTTCTTGCTTTTAGCAAGTAGTACAGGGCTATAGTATAACCACAATAAATTGAACTAAAACAGTTATTTTACTTGTTTTCTTTTTCTTTTCTTTTATTTAGCTTTTCTGACTCGCACTATAAAAGTGCCCTGATTGTCTCTGTGTAATGGACTCCGACTCATAACACCATCACACACCTATTCATTCAAGAACATCCATGCTCATGTATGCATGAACACAGCATCAGTGTGCCTCTGCAGTATCTGTTTCTCATTCAGCCGCTGTTGTTTTTTTGCTTTATTGAGATTTAAATTTGCCTCAGGTGGATACTTGCTCCCTGGAGTTCATTATATTCCCAGATTAGTCCAGTTTGTGGAATCAAAGATGTAAAAGGCTTCTAAGCTGTGTCTAATAGGCTCGAGTCTAGACGCCCCATTCCAATTAGGCACTGTAAATAGATTCCATAATTCAGCTCCAGGGTTTGTTTATTCAATTTTGTGCTCTTAAAATAATGTTAATTTCATTCCGTATTCTCCAAACCTTTGTTGAGGATTAAACAGCTCTGCGCCTTTGACAGAAAACGTGTCTCGGATCTTGAGCGCAACACATGTCCGTGGAATCGTTTGGAATGCATTCCCTGTTCAGTCCACAAGGTTAAACAACCAAAGAGTTCCTGGAAACACAGGGATAATTGTGACCGGCACAATATACAACCCTCGACCTGATGTCGCAAACATGAAGTCATCAGCAAACTCCACACTCATCACTACTGACATCAAGTCACAACCTAAGGTCTCTATACACAAAGAGCTGAAACTTTCATGAATTTAGCAGTTTTTATTCATGACAATACTGTGTCCTCTTTTATTCTTTGCAGACTGCAAAGTGACAATAACCTGTGTCTATGCTAGTCAGCTCTGTCCTGCTTGCTTCCTGTCTGTGAGAGAGGAAGAAAGCCGCACTGACCTTGAACACAAACTAAGGACAAAGTATCTTCACAGACTTGCAGACATGGTTTTCTGATTAGCATGGCTGTTACATCAAATGGCTCAGAAGATTTTTGCATACAGATAAAAAGACCTTTACAGGACTAATTGACCAACAAATAATATTATATATTTTTTATAATAATAATAAATGACATAAATGACAAACTCATGCTCAACTGCAAAAACTGCTGTAAAGCAGAAAAATACAGCGCACACACTCACAAACACACACGCACACGCACACACACACACACACACACACACACACACACACACACAATAAATCATATCTAGTATACTGATACAATAACATTTAAAAGTTTATGGTGGATAATGTTTTTAAAGAAGTCTCTTAAGTTCACCAAGACTGCATTTATTTAAGCAAAAACACAGTAAAAGCTGTAATATTGTGAAAAAGTATTACAATATAAAATAACTTATCTATTTTGATATTTTTGAAAATGTAATTTATTCCTGTGATGTCAAATTACTCCAGTCTTCAGTCACATGATCCATCAGAAATTATTTTAATATACTGATATGGTGCATAAGATATGATTTTTTTAGGATATTTTGTTTTTATAAAAAGCTCAGCAGAACCGCTAAATAAATATTTTAACTTTACTGTCACTTTTGACAATTTAATACCCTTGTAAAATAAAAAATAATAATATTAATTTCTTTCCACAAAACTCTTTCTAACTTTAAACTTTTGAACAGTTGTGTACATATATAAATTAATATATATATTTGTTTATTTTAATTAATAATATCTGAATATAATATAATATAATATACTTGATGTCATGATATTTTAACATTAATTTATCATTTTAATTGAAAATGGACTATTACAATTATTCATATAAATAAATAAAAAATATTATAATAAATAAAAAAATGCCAAAAATTCCACAAATAAAACTCCAAGCACTATATTCCAGGTCTTCTGAAGTCTTATAATCGCACAATACACATATTGCTCTCACGTTTCTAAAGCATTTGTACCGCATCTAATTTCAACTGACAACTGTTTGAAATATAGCAAACTATATAAGACATTTATATCCAAAGTGACTTACAAAAGAGGAACACAAAAACATAAGTGTTTCGTCCTATGAAGGGAAGAAATACCTCAATACAAATTTGCAAAAGTACAGTACTCAATACAAAGTACAGTCTGAGCTGACACAGTGAAACAACACTGATTAAGAATAGTTTAAGAATGGAAGAGATGCTGCTTTAGCCCTTACTTGAAAGTAGCAAGGGACTCTGTTCGGCAGAGTTTTGAAGATAATATCTACCCTTAATATGGTTTGTGTTGAAAATTCACATCAGACCAAAGAAGCAACAGATCCTGAGGCAAAAGTGTCTATTCAGCACACATTCTGTTCTTCACAGCCTCACCTTGGCTGAAAGCTGCAGTCACTTTGAGTCCGTCTTTGCTGTTATAGCCCTCTGTGGACACCTTCTTTTCCAGAAGTGAACAGTCATAAAGCTGCCTCAACAGTACAGACCTGGGTCACCATTCTCTCTGACCCATAATGAGCAAACACACACATCTGCTACAACCCATCATATCCGAGGCTCTTGGCTCTCACACTCATAAGGAAAGCCACTCTAGGGACTTCAATCCTGCACCACAAACTGTGACTCTTGCATCGTATTCAATTCATTTACTTCACTACTGTACACATACTGTATGATTACTGTCATGGAAGAGGTTGTTTTTATTTTTGAATGTTAATAGTAAATTATAATTCGCAGCTAATCATCACTCAGTGGTGTAACTTAGTAATGACGGGCCCCAGTGCAGGCTATTACGACGGGGCCCCCTGGGCTGCACAGTTATGAAAGTACTTACAAACACACACACTGCGCTCGTGCACGATATCGTGAAATATGTAGCCTGTCTATAGCACGAATTGTATTTATCATTTAATTTATACGCATAAATTACTTTTTATGTGCATATAATACGCAGTTTCTCATTTCTGCGTATAAATTAAACGATATACAATTCATGCTATAGATACACACTTTCTTGAGACCGAGCTGCGTGTCTAGGGAACCCTAGCCTAGGCTATATAAGCTAATTTGTGTGCCTAACCTAGAGGCTACTTAATTTAGACCAGGGGCGATTTTAGGATTTTCATTTTCATTTCAGCCCCCAGTGAGGGTATGTCCTTATTCCATTAAGGCCTTATTCTGCATGACTTTATTGTAACATCCCTTAATCGTACCCAGGAATGTAGGCAGGGTTTTATAATCACTGAGATCCCAAATGTGAGGTAGTTAGGGGGGTTCGGGGGCATGGTCCCCTGAGAAAATTTAGATTTTTGAAGTATCATTTTTTTCAGTGTATGATCTACATATGTGCATTTTAAGATGTTCTGAAGGCCAAAAAAACAGATAACAATAGCTTGAAAACCATGTCTGTGGGCAATAGGTTATTTGTCTTTCTTCTTATTTCCACATCTCTCTTTTTCTCTTTGTTTTTATCTTGCCCTGTCTCTTCGCCTCCTAAAGCTGAGCTTTGACTGATATAGTTTTTCCATTTTCGTCAGTGAAGAAAGTAAACCTGGTTAACTGATATTTATATGTTTATGAATCATTTTCTTAGACACGTTAATTTACTGAAGGCTACCAGGAAAGCTATAGGTAACTAAATTTATTAAATTAATTTACAATATGCACACATTCATTAGCTACTAATCTTATGGCCAATACAGGCTGAAAAAAACGGAGCTTTTTTAATTTAGCCTACTGAAATGGAATTATATTAATTTACAGTATGTAGGCTACACATTTATTAATCTATTTTCAATTCAAAATGGCGTAATTAGACAAAAGTTTATTAATTTGCCTGAATAATTTTGTCATTTGTTTAACATTTCTGACTTAAAGAAGCAGCTGTCAAAAATGAAATGTTTAGTTTAGCTACTTACATATCTTGCACTTGATGTGGACTCAGCAGTTTCTGTGAACATAAAGCCCGCCTACTCTGATTTGATTGGTTTTCTCAATTATTTTTTGAATTATTCGGCGCCGCTGCGGATTGAAGAACACACTGATTAACGCAGACTAAAGACTGGACGAAGCCGAAGCCTGCCACCCGTTTCATATGTTTTAAAGGTTAATAACATATTTTTGAAGCCCCCCTAAAAAGGACCTAGTGACGCCCATGATTTAGACCAACTAAAATCAGTATATTATCAGTTTCTTATAGTTCTCTTTGCGTGCGTCTCTCCAACACACACGCGTTTGTGTTCTTGATCGTACTGTGCTTTGGGGTAAAAATAACTTTGAAATACCTTTGCAGCGTTATACGGTTAATGAACGGCGTTTAGATGAATCGCCTATATGTGAATATGTGCTGCACACTTATTAAAAAAACACACAACAAATATGACATTTTAAAGAGAAAGCATCTGATCTGATCATATCAATGTGGATACGTTTGCACCAGCTCTGCGATTCAGCACTCCATTCAAGTCACGTTTATTTATACCACTTTATTCAATATAGCATAGCCTATTGCTTTAAAGCCACACATATAATAACTATCTGTAGGCCTACTGTAATTAAAACATGTATTCAAGAAATGTATTAAAAACGGAAAGATGTAGCCTATCATTTCAGCCTTACTCAAAGGCCACAGAAACAGGCAAGAGGTTTCGTTACGCACGTCAATCCATTCCCGACGTTCTTGGTTTGCTTCTTATTTATTAAATATACAGGCAATTGGTTGATGAAACATTGATTAAAATTTATACAAAACGAAATTCACTTTAAAGAAAGGCTTTCTACAAATAAAAACTTAATGAAGTGGTCAAAATCATGTCTGATGTCTACATATTGCGCATCTTATCATGTAGCCTTATGCTTTTCACTTTTCATAATCAAAATTTAAATAATAAAACAATTCACATTTTAGAGTGAATTGTGGAGTGCGCTGGCATAGAGCGTAATATCAAGAGAAGCTTCACACCACTCTGCTTCACTCACACGCTCTGATACTATGAAATGTATCGTCGTCAGTAAGGGTCCTGAAACCAGCGCATTTCATTTGAAATGTGAGTGTCACAATATCCTGTGGAGTCACTTCGTCGCCAGGGGCCCGTGTGCGCTACCCCCCACACTTTATTACACTTTAAAAATAACTGTTTTCTATTTGAATATATTTTACAATTATTCCTGTGATGCAAAGCTGAATTTTCAGCATCATTACTCCAGTCTTCAGTCACACCTTCAGAAATCATTCTAATATGCTAATTTGTTGCTTAAAAATAATTTCTTATTATTGTAAATGTTGAAAACAGCTGTGCTGCTTAATATTTTGGTGGAAACCTTGATACAGTTTTAAAATTCTTTGATGAATAGGAAATATTTTTGTAACAATGTTAAAGTAAAACTGTCAATTTTGATCAATTTCATGCATCATTGGCAAATAAAAGTATTCATTTCTTTTTGAAAAAATGAACAACAAACTTTTGAATGGTAGTGTATTTAATAATGTAAAACATTTATGTAACTACAATTAGTTTCAATCCACTAACATTCAACTAGTTCTTATTAGTTAATATATTAGGTATCATAAACTAACAATTAATGTATTATTAATGTTTAATGTTAATTTATAAATATACATTCATTCATGTTCATCATAGTACATTAATGTCAAAATCACAGAGCGGGGTCAGCGCATGCTGAGGCTCAAAGTGCGCAGAAGTCGCCAACTTTCTGCAGAGTCAGTAGCTACAGACCTCCAAACTTTGTGTGGCCTTCAGATTAGCTCAAGAACAATGCATAGAGAGCTTCATGGACTGGGTTTCCATGGCCAAGCAGCTGCATCCAAGCCTTACATCACCAACAGCAATGCAAAGCGTCGGATGGGATGGCCCCTTCCTGTTCCAACATGACTGCGCACCAGTGCACAAAGCAAGGTCCATAAAGACATGGATGAGCGAGTTTGGGGTGGAGGAACTTGGAGTCCTGGCCTTAACCCGATAGAACACCTTTGTGATGAATTAGAGCGGAGACTGCGAGCCAGGCCTTCTCATCCAACATCAGTGCCTCACAAATGCACACAAATGCACTTCTAGAAGTATGGTCCAAAATTTCCATAAACACACTCCTAAACCTTATGGAAAAGTCTTACAAGAAGAGTTGAAGCTGTTATAGCTGCAAAGGGTGGGTCAACTCCATATTAAACCCTACATATTAAGAATGGGATGTCATAAAATTATAATATATATAATATAATATCAGTGTTTGACAGAATTCTCTGAATATCATTTTAGTCTTATAGGACAAAAAAAATTATAAAGTCGCAACTGCATGTCATAGTCAGAATTGCGAGATAAGAAACTTGCAATTACATGTTATAAAGTTTATATCTTGCAATTCTGACTTTTTTTCTCTCACAATTGTGAGGAAAAAAGCCAGAATTGTGCAATAAAAAGTCACAATTATCTTTTTTTTTTTTTCGTGGTGGAAACAAACTTCCATAAAAACATGCATTTCAAAGGGCACTTCCAAAATTCCAACAGTCATCTGAGATAACTGAAGAGAATTGACCACCCTCATGTTTGATCAGAGCCGCACTGAAAGTAAAAGGACTTTTTTTTAGATCAGAAATAGGTATGAGGTAAGCTGCGGAGCAAACACTTCTGCAGCATGACTTCCTTCGTGAACTAAGTGACAGATTGTAAGTGACAGAAGTTACCTGGGGAAAACCTCTGGGACAGGAGAAAGAGATAGTGTTGAGTGGGTGGTCCATCTTCAGATGCCAGCGATGGAAGATAACGTAACTCACTCTCTTCTTATGCCTCTTCCTCTCTGTATTTCTATCAGTTTTATTTCTTTTTCCATGGCACGTGTCAGTGAAGGAGACTCAGAGGACGCTGCAGAGTCTGGGTGGAGACAGCGCCTCGGGCTTCTGCCTCCAGCGGAGGATTGCAGACCAAGCTGGAGACCTTGGAGCAGTTCAGCCCATTCACTCATGGTCGACTCTTTTCCCCCGTGTTTCCATTCTCTTCCACCTCCTGAAACTGAAAGGTCAGATCATGCCACTTTAGATTTCTTAATTTACATTACCTTACCCACCTTATTAAATAGTAAATTCAACTGATTTATTCCACTTCACATTTTTTTTCCGATCTCAAATCTATAAAATTGTCTTTGTTTTGGATGGTTCTGCGGTAACTCAAATGTTCCATTCTCTACAGAAATTGGTATTTATATATTTTTTTTTTTATAAAAAACTCAAAATAAAAACAATTCAGCCCTTATATTAATATAAAATCTTATCAAAAATATCAATAAAGTAGTTATTAAATTATTGTATTATTTTAATATATATATATACATACACACACCGATCAGGCATAACATTATGACATGGGTGAAGTGAATGACACTGATTATCTCTTCATCCTGGCACCTGTGGGATAACTTTAGTGGGTGGGATATATTAGGCAGCAAGTGAACATTTTGTCCTCAAAGTTGATGTGTTAGAAGAAGAAAAAATGGGAAAGCGTGAGGAGTTCAGTGAGTTTGACAAGGGCCAAATTGTGATGGCTAGACGAGCATCTCCAAAACTGCAGCTCTTGTGGGGTGTTCCCGGTCTGCAGTGGTCAGTATCTATCAAAAGTGGTCCAAGGAAGGAACAGTGGTGAACCGGCGACAGGGTCATGGGCGGCCCGTGGCTGGCCCGTGTGGTCCGATCAAACAGACGAGCTCAAGTAGCTTAACTTGCTCAAGAAGTTAATGCTGGTTCTGATAGAAAGGTGTCAGAATACACAGTGAATCGCAGTTTGTTGCATATGGGGCTGCATAACCGCAAACCAGTCAGGGTGCCCATGCTGACCCCTGTCCACCGCCGAAAGCGCCAACAGTGGGCACATGAGCATCAGAACTGGACCACTGAGCAATGGATGGAGGTGGCCTGGTCTGATGAATTTGGGCAATGTTCTGCTGGGAAACCTTGGGTTCTGCCATCCATGTGGATGTTACTTTGACACGTAACACCTACCTAAGCATTGTTGCAGACCATGTACACCCTTTCATGGAAACGGTATTCCCTGGTGGCTGTGGCCTCTTTCAGTCAAGTCAAGTCAACTTTATTTATATAGAGCTTTTTACAATGCAGATTGTTTCAAAGCAGCTTCACGGCGTTAAACAGGAAAATAATGCAACCGAATTTGATTCGGCTGTACAGCCGCTCTGGAGAAAACGGTGATGTCATCTAGCTCATTTCAATTATCATATATATTCAAGTAATGTAGTTGACATAGTTAATTTAGTTTAGTAATTTTATTTGGATATTTATTTGAAAATGTAGTGTCCCCAACTGAGCAAGCCAAGCCAAAGGCGACAGTGGCAAGGAACCAAAACTCCATCAGGTGGCATAATGGAGAAAAATAAACCTTGGGAGAAACCAGGCTCAGTCGGGGTGCCAGTTCGCCTCTGGCCAATTAACAAACAGTGTATGATTATTATTTTGGCAACCTTGCAGGTCAGAAGTCATATTAGGTCGGAATATTTGAAATATCGGAGTCATCAGGCCGGAGATGGATCCATTGAGGATGCCATGTCGATTAAACAATTTCAGAGGGGAGACTAATTGACACGGTCAGGGATGAGTTGGTCATGTCCAGGCGCAGGTCCACCATCTGATCTGGATACGGCCCGGATCCGGCTGACTGCAGTAAACCTCGGGATAAACAGAGAGACTAACATTAGCGTAGATGCCATTCTTCTTATGATGTAACGAGTACATCATGTGTTATGGGAAGTGTTCCCGATTCCGGCTGACCTAGTTAATGCAGCCTAACAATCATTTAATTGATTTGAATAAAATATAAATTAAAAATGTTTTATGTGTATGCCATAGTAAAGAGATGTGTTTTTAGTCTAGATTTAAACTGACAGAGTGTGTCTGCTTCCCGAACAATGCTAGGAAGGCTGTTCCAGAGTTTAGGTGTTAAATAGGAAAAGGATCGACCGCCTGCAGTTGATTTTGATATTCTAGGTATTATTAACTGGCCAGAATTTTGAGACCGCAATAGACGTGATGGAGTATAATGCGTTAAGAGCTCGCTCAAGTACTGGGGAGCTAAACCATTTAGTGATTTGTAAGTAATTAGCAAGATTTTAGTAATTCAGCAGGATAATGCGCCCTCCACAAGGCAAAAATGGTTCAGGAATGGTTTGAGGAGCACAACAACGAGTTTGAGGTGCTGACTTGGCCTCCAAATTCCCCAGATCTCAATCCAATCGAGCATCTGTGGGATGTGCTGAACAAACAAGTCCAATCCATGGAAGCCCCACCTCGCAACTTACAGGACTTAAAGGATCTGGTACTAACATTTTGCTGTCAGATACTACAGCACACCGTCAGGGGTCTAGTGGAGTCCATGTCTCGAAGGGTTGGGGGGGGACCAACACAATATTAGGATATAGTCATAATATTATGCCTGATCATTAATTATTATTAATAATAATAATAATAATAATGTATTATTATTAATATTCAATTTTAATTCATAATTCATATATATAACACAAATAAATAATATAATTTTAATATAATTTATTCATTGAGAGTGAAAAAATAATTACACGTACCTAAGCCCAACTATGAAGTGTCTCCAAAGCGACACCTTCAAGACATTCTTTAATTCCGACACAAAGTTCAGAGTTCGCATGCCAAAGCTTAGCCTAGCCAGGAGGAACACTACAAATAAACACACAATATTTTTTCACACCTTCTATTTATTACTGAAACCTTCTGGCTAGTAGGCTAAATCATTTGTGGTAAACATTCATTTCTCTGAGAGCGATTTCCTCAGGTTAAAAGCATACAGAAGAGAAATATGAACTCATTAATTCAGTCTTTAACACTCTAGCATCCATTTAATGCTGTTGTAATGAATATAATTCATTTTAAAAGCCCTATCGACAAAATGTGCATCCATAATAAAAGTGAATTGCCCCACTGAGAGCAGAAAAGATCTTTACACACCTTGCCTCTTTGTGTGTTCAAGGCAAAAGACCCCAGTTCACAGTGAAGACACCTGAGAGAAGAGAAAGAAGATAAATAATTATAAAAGATGACTGACAATGAGTTCAGAATTAAGGCCTATGTATACATAAAATATTTATTTATTTTATATGCACTACTTTATATGCACACAAGTTTGAGGTCAGTAAAAAGTCTGTAACGCTGCATTTATTTGACCAAAAACAGTAAAATTGTGAAATAATATTACAATTGAAAAGAACGGTTTTCTATTTTATTATATTTTAAAATGTAATTTATTCCTGTGATGCAAAGCATTGGAAATCATAGAAATATAAATCATTCTAATATGCTAATTTGCTACTTGAGTTCAAAAGATTTTTTGAAACCATGTAAAAGTCTTTACTGTCAATTTTTATCAATTCAATTTTTCCATGATAAATAATTCCTATAAAAATGTATATTAAGACAGTTATTGATTGCTTTATTCATATTTGTTGCACCATTATGAAACCAACTCTTACAGTACAATTGACTTTAATAGCTTTTTAAAGCTAAACTTAAAACTTATTTATTTAGACTGGCTTTTAATATTTAGCAGTTGGTGAAGCATTTTTGTGTATTTTATGTATTTTCTTGTTGTTGTCTTTCAATTTTTGTCTTATTGTTTTGTTTTTATTGGAAAGCACTTTGGTTCACTTTGAGTGTTGTAAAGGGCTGTATAAATAAATGTTGATTGATTGATTGATTGTTGATTTAAGTTAATTGTAATTAGCAATCAAAAAAATAGCAGACACAGAAAATGGCCATAGATTGCAAATGGATTGCTGTGGCCAGTGATAGAATAAAGTTTAATGATACGAAATAAAATGAACAATACATCTAAAGGTAGTTTTGTGTATTTTATGCTTTCATCTGCAACGTTAAACTGTCTTTGAATAACATTATTTCAATAATTTGATTAAATAATCACCATATCATTTAATAAATTCAATTTAAAGCTTTACTCAACTGACAGACCTAATATTTACATACAGTATTAGAACAGACAGTAGTAAAAAATCTAAGGCTCAGGTGGAAAATTATCATGCAGGTTTTTTTGTGCCAATGACCCTTTTTTTTAGATTCGACAGAAGTGCTGTGTCTTTATTTTAGCATTTTACAAAATGCCTATAAACACAGCAGAGCCAGTCTGCTCCATGTCAGACATAAGAGGCAAATCTTCATAGAGCACTTAGTCTATGTTTATTTCAAAGTAAAGCATCAGGGAGGTAAACTTCAATACAAAGCCAAATCCAGACTGCGGTAAATCCAGACCATTACCTGAGCTTATACTGTGTTATGTGCTCTCTGTTCATGCACTAATGTCATTTCATCCCCCTTCAGCACTGGAAATAGCCTCACGAGATCTCTTCTATGCATTACAAACATTGCATTGATATTAAACGTAAATTTAATTCTGACTTGGTTTTAGCTACTCAAACACAGAGCTCCTGAAGGAGAACTTCCTGTGTCTGAATGCACAAATATACAAATCAACAGCAGTAGCTGCTGCTCTGAAGCTATTTAAAGGCATTGCACAATAATAAATAAATAAAGTGCATTTTATTCTTATTTTACTACTCTGGGGCCTGAAATGTACAGCTTAGAGAAACACAGTTAGTAGGTTTGGGCTTGCTGCGACTGGTTCTAATAACACCAATGTCATTTCTGTCTGCCGTATATTAGGAGGAAGAACCAAACAAAGTTTGTGGCGGTGTTCAGCTGCTCCTGAGGTAAACTGCTTTATCACCAGAATATGATGTACGAGCATCTGGTTTGGAAATGAGTTTACAAAAAACAATGAGTAGTTTATATCTCTTGGTAAGACAATTCTTCTGTCTGCAAGCCTTAGCACTGGATTCTGAGGAAAAGGGACTGCAAGAGAAGAGGCAGGAGGGAAAATAGCAGAAAGCAGGAAAACATACAAACAAAAAAAAGGCTACGTTCACATTGTCAATTTTTGGGATTAACAAACGGCATTTATTTACAGGTGTGAGTCTCGAAACGTCTCGTTCACACAACTTAAGGCCAATTCACACCGCACAAGTCTGTCGGAGTTTGTTGGATCAATGTGTTACCCCTGTCGGCGTCTGTTGCCATTGGTCGAAGTTTGTTTTCACAACATTCAATCAGTGTTTGTTGGGTCGTGGAATGTCTGAGCAGTGTGGTATGATTTTCCAACAAACGACAACAAACTGTGACGTAATCTGACCTGGACACAAACCGTTGACATGATGATGAGGCAAGTCACCTAGACTGTGTGTAGGTGCTGGGCGTGCTTAGTAAATTATCCTTGTAGTGAAAATGGCAGGTTTCTGGACAAATCAGAAGACATCTCTAGAGAAAGAGCAAGGAGATATTTGCGAGAGCACACTGGACAAAGTTTGAGCGTGTACACGTAAGATCTGAGCGAGAGCAGAGCTATATTTGAAAGTGCACGTCCCGTCCATTAAGTTTTGTGCTAGTGAAAGAAATGTGCCTGCGAGTGGAGAGATTTGTTACATGAATGCACTCCCGCATTACAATAATGCACTCTCGACATTTAACACCATAGAAACTGCCTCAAATGATCTACAAACATGATTCCAAAAAAGTTGAGACACTGTACAAATTGTGAATAAAAAAGGAATGCAATAATTTACAAATCTCATAAACTTATATTTTATTCACAATAGAATATAGATAACATATCAAATGTTGAAAGTGAGACATTTTGAAATGTCATGCCAAATATTGGCTCATTTTGGACTTCATGAGAGCTACACATTCCAAAAAAGTTGGGACCGGTAGCAATAAGAGGCCGGAAAAGTTAAATGTACATATAAGGAACAGCTGGGCAGAGGATCACCAATTCCCCCAATGCTGCGGCGAAAAAAATAGTGGAGAAATATCAGAAAAGAATTTTAAGAGAAAAACTGCAAAGAGTTTGAAGTTATCATCATCTACAGTGCATAATATCATCCAAAGATTCAGAGAATCTGGAACAATCTCTGTGAGTAAGGGTCAAGGCCGGAAAACCATACTGGATGCCCGTGATCTTCGGGCCCTTAGACGGCACTGCATCACATACAGGAATGCTACTGTAATGGAAATCACAACATGGGCTCAGGAATACTTCCAGAAAACATTGCCGGTGAACACAATCCACCGTGCCATTCGCCGTTGCCGGCTAAAACTCTATAGGTCAAAAAAGAAGCCATATCTACACATGATCCAGAAGCGCATGCGTTTTCTCTGGGCCAAGGTGATGTCCTTTTGAAGTTCTTTTTGGAAAACTGGGACGCCATGTCATCCAAACTAAAGAGGACAAGGACAACCTAAGTTGTTATCAGCGCTCAGTTCAGAAGCCTGCATCTCTGATGGTATGGGGTTGCATGAGTGCGTGTGGCATGGGCAGCTTACACATCTAGAAAGGCACCATCAATGCTGAAAGGTATATCCAAGTTCTAGAACAACATATGCTCCCATCCAGACGTCAACTCTTTCAGGGAAGACCTTGCATTTTCCAACATGACAATGCCAGACCACATACTGCATCAATTACAACATCATGGCTGCGTAGAAGAAGGATCCGGGTACTGAAATGGCCAGCCTGCAGTCCAGATCTTTCACCCATAGAAAACATTTGGCGCATCATAAAGAGGAAGATGCGACAAAGAAGACCTAAGACAGTTGAGCGACTAGAAGCCTGTATTAGACAAGAATGGGACAACATTCCTATTCCTAAACTTGAGCAACTTGTCTCCTCAGTCCCCAGACGTTTGCAGACTGTTATAAAAAGAAGAGGGGATGCCACACAGTGGTAAACATGGCCTTGTCCCAACATTTTTGAGATGTGTTGATGCCATGAAATTTAAAATCAACTTATTTTTCCCTTAAAATGATACATTTTCTCAGTTTAAACATTTGATATGTCATCTATGTTGTATTCTGAATAAAATATTGAAATTTGAAACTTCCACATCATTGCATTCTGTTTTTATTCACAATTTGTATAGTGTCCCAACTTTTTTGGAATCGGGTTTGTATACAACGAGAAGAAAGTCGTGTCTGAAAGCTGCAATCTTTTATTTTTATTGGTTAAAATGAATGGGGAATATTTTGTGTTTTTCTGTGGGTGCTTGACCATTTCCATGGGCGCTTGAGTTTGTCGGTGTCATAAAATTCAACGGCCAACTTGTTTGTTGCCGTTTGTCTGTGTGGTGTGAATTGGCCTTTACAGTTGCATCTGTCTGTATGAACATGCAACGAGGGTGAAGCCTGTATTCTCTAACCAGTAACCATAGCGAGAACCACACGAAACGTCAGTTTTGTGTCCTATGCGTGACTGAAATGCTGTGTCATGCGCAAAGGACGTGCGACATGAGTGCAACGGTTAAAGGGTCCGGCTAGCGTGTTTACACTGAAGCTTCTGACGGTTAATGAAGGTTTGACGGCTTAACTCGCGGCTCAACTGGACTCTTGTCATGTCAAAAGTGATAAGACTTTTCAGTTTTATGGACATCACCATCTTTGATATTACTTTGGTCACTGTCGCTATGGTTACTGGTAAGAAGTACAGGCTTTGTTCTCATTGCACGTTCATACAGACAGTATTCGAGATGCTACTGTAAGTTGCTGTGTGAACGGGACATTTCGAGACTCACACCTTGAAGTAAATGCGGTTGTCAATCCCAAAAATTGACAGTGTGAATGTATCCCTAGTTGTCCAGTGTGGTTCCGTTCACACAGCGCAGGTTTTCCGAGAACTGGTTGAGTTCTGAAAATTTACGAGTGTGAGTTTGGTTATAGAATGCGGTTGTTACTCCCGTAAAATAACCACACTGTGTGTGAACGTAACCGTATTAATGAGTAGTTTATATCTCTTGGTAAGACAATTCTTCTGTCTGCAAGCCTTAGCACTGGATCCTTAGGAAAGACAGGAGGGAAAAAAAGCAGAAAGCAGGAAAACAAACAAACAAAAAAGAAGTAGACTCAAAGTAATCTTCCAGTCACGTTTCTCCTCAAACAGCCCTAAATAGAATATCATTACGGTGGTCTGCATGCAGGCTGCATGCTGAGGAATGGTGGAAGTCGACCTTTTTTTCCCCTCACAAATCAGTGTGCAAGCATTCCCAATGGACAGCGATCCAGCACAATGAAGGAAACACCAGGGAAGGGTAGAAAGAAACAGAGGAAAAGATTTGTTTTAATTAAACTGTTGCTATGACACCAGTATGAAAATGATGATGTCATACTCGGATCATTTTCTAAACTGGAGCTAAAAAATAAATCCAAAAACATTATTTTCTACTTACATACTCAGAATTTGACTTCAGATACTTATTATACTTCTTATAAGAAATCATGTCTAAATTTACTCTCTGCTTAGAGCAGTAAAGTAAGAGACCCCAGATAACCTAATTTATGGTAGGGTGGAGAAACAGTCACCTCTGAACCAAAGATGATTCCCAATTGGTCAACCCATCCAGGAGGATGGGCAGACATTTTGAGTTTTAATCTCAGAACACGAACAAAGTTAAGTTCTCAGTGCAGTTCAAGAAAGAGCAAGTTAAGTCAAGACATAAAGACAGACAACATGACAAATAGATGATTGGACGAAGACGGTCGGAGGCAGACCAAGATCTGAAGAAAATGGTTTAACGATTTCACTTAAGCCATCTAGAACTCTCCTCTCACTTTCCTTTCTTTTACTTAAGTTTATTTTCTTTCCGTGAGTCTCGTGTTCTAAGTTAAGTTTCGCCGCATAGTTTCTCTCACCGAATCTACAGCGAGCGCGCTTCAACTTCAAACAATACCCACAAGATTTACTATTCAGCCGCCAACACACCACTTGATTGGCTTCCCAAGACGTCGATCAAAAGACACGACAAGGCCGTCAGCGAATCACCGAATCTGGGAAACGCCTGCAGCCAGGACCGAAAAGGGAATCCCCAAGACGACACGGGACACAAACGCAAGTAACCTCCAGATTCTAAACTGAACTGGTGCATTGATATCAAATTTAATAACCCTGCCTAAGAAACGATAGGAGGGTTAAGTTAATGATTGGTGGTTCATTCAGGTCATGTGTTATGAATGCATATATTGCTAGAAACTTGGGATTTCATAATTTCTCTCTCTTTAAACTCATTCTTTCCTCACTTTCTTCCTTTCTGCAAGGCGTGTGAATGTGTGTGCGCGTGTCTTTGTGTTAGAAATTAGTTTTACGTGTTAGAGTAATCAAAAGAGTTTTGTTTGTATTTAAAGATAAGTGTTCTTGTGTTACGAATCTATGTTACCTGGCTGTTAAATAGTGTTTCACTATTCGTTTGGATATTAATATCTGCTGCAGAGTTGATAGTTACGGCCCATTCAAACGAACACTGGACGAGTAATTTGCTCGGTCGTAAAATAGACTCTTTCAAAATTCCTTATGAATTAATTAATTCATTCATTTGAGCTAAATAGACCTGTTTCCCTGTTACAGTCCTACACTCTTTTTACTGTATTTTTGATCAAATAAATGCAGCCTTGGTGAGCATAAGAGACTCCTTTCAAAAACATAAAATAAAATCTCACTGACTCCAAACATTTGAATGGTAGTGTGCATATGTGAATATTAAAATATGACACACACACACAATAACAAGTTAAACAAAATGTACTGCAACACTACTTGATCTGCTTTATTTTTCAGTTTTTGTTCCCAAAGAAACAAAAGTTTCCTAAGAGTTGTTTTTTTGTCAAAAACTGGCTTTGTTTAAAATACATTTTACAATGCATTACTGCATGTGTCCTATGCAATCTCAAGCTTACGGTCTTACAGGGATTGCATGTTCCTGAGCTCCTGAATGCTGCATTAAAGCAAACGTCTGAGCAGCTCAGTCAAGAGAAGGACATTGCATTAAATGTGGTTAACAGATGAAATAAGCTATCCAATGGTTCCCCATGTGAGTTCAAATCAATGATTCAACTACATGCTTCACATAGGCTATTCTCACGCAATGACAAGACCTCTGGACTCTCTCCAACAACACTTGATTAATAATAAGAAGAAAATCTGAAATCATCATATTGGGAATATGCTTTTCCTGATTCCCCCTGAAAATAATTCCCCTTGACTGAAAGAAAGGTTGCACACTCACTGATCTGTACTTTCGATGCTTTTTGCTTAAATCCCTCTTCTAAACAAGGAGATGAGAGGCTGCATAAAAAATTTCATTAGAGAGATTGTTTTTAGATTGTTCTAATGTATCTGCAGCTGCAGGAAGTAAACCTTCCTATAAGCCGCTAACATGCACCTGAGTTATTTCTTCACTATAAAAATCTGATTAAATCTGGACTGACAGGCATGTATCATCCTCTTCCATGATTTACAAACCAGAACAAGCCACGTCAACAAAAAATGTTGCCACCATATTGTTGTGACGCCCAACTAATCTCTAATCTGTCAAATAGTCAATAATATACAAATGAAATAAAATTGGTTCAAGAATCGATCCCTGTGGCACTCCAGTAGTAAGAAAGGAGAAGCAGCATATATCATTGATTCTTATACATTGTTTCCTTTATCCATGTTAGTGTTTGTATTAATTATATAATGGTTATCAATAGAATTCTATTGCATTATACATCCAATGTTAATTAATTAGATGAATTTGTATTAGTACAAGCTCTAGTCAAGGCTTATTGCTGCTTTATGCTCTTTATCTGTCAGATGTGTCACCTTTATTTATAAATCGCTATGACCTGAGGTTGTTTTGTCACTCATTTTCGTGTCACCATGGCTGTGAAGCAAGCACTATACGACAGCTATCTTGAGTGTGCAGAAACCCTGGGAGATATTCTGCCTCATTCTTAATTATGGCTGATTAAAGTGACATTTTGTCATCCTTGTGTCTGCTGACATCAGAGAGCAGGATTGTGAACAAGACCAGGGCTTTTCACCTTGCATTCTCTCTCATTCAGGGCGAGTCAGAATAAAAGCACCGATGCTCACAATATAAGACGGCCTGACATTTACTGTGAATGTGGCATCTCTGAACTCCGGTTCAGCATATGTCACGGTCTACTCCTTTAGTTGGAGTAAATGCAGCTTTGTGCAAATGAAAAACTCGCCTTGGAGCGAAACAAGCTGTTCCTCACTTTTAAAGCTTTAAGTCATGAGACTGAAATAGAAAGAAAAAACAAAATGTGTTAAATTGGAAATGCGTCAAACGTCCTTTGAATTCAAAACTTTGGGACAAACCTTTACAGTTGTAGTATGTTTTGCATATTCTATGAATAATAGTCTTAATTGGTTTCGCATGAATTTTATTTTAAGCATTAGATGCATTTTTAAGCATTTTTTTTTGTCATTTTCTAATTTTTTACTTGTAACCTATTCTGTCATTTACCCATTCTGTATTTACTTATTTATTTTGTAATGTTTATGGATATCAAATAGTGAAATTATTATATATACATACATACAGGTGCTGGTCATATAATTAGGATATCATCAAAAAGTTGATTTATTTGACTAATTCCATTCAAAAAGTGAAACTTGTATATTATATTCATTCATTACACACAGACTGATATATTTCAAATGTTTATTTTTTTTAATTTTGATGATTATAACTGACAACTAAAGAAAATCCCAAATTCAGTATCTCAGAAAATTAGAATATTGTGAAAAGGTTCAATATTGAAGACACCTGATGCCACACTCTAATCAGCTAATTAACTCAAAACACCTGCAAAGGCCTTTAAATGGTCTCTCAGTCTAGTTCTGTAGGCTACACAATCATGGGGAAGACTGCTGACTGAGTTGTCCAAAAGACGACCATTGACACCTTGCACAAGGAGGGCAAGACACAAAAGGTCATTGCAAAAGAGGCTGGCTGTTCACAGAGCTCTGTGTCCAAGCACATTAATAGAGAGGCGAAGGGAAGGAAAAGATGTGGTAGAAAAAGTGTACAAGCAATAGGGATAACCGCACCCTGGAGAAGATTGTGAAACAAAACCCATTCAAAAATGTGGGGGAGATTCACAAAGAGTGGACTGCAGCTGGAGTCAGTGCTTCAAGAACCACTACGCACAGACGTATGCAAGACATGGGTTTCAGCTGTCGCATTCCTTGTGTCAAGCCACTCTTGAACAACAGACAGCGTCAGAAGCATCTCGCCTGGGCTAAAGACAAAAAGGACTGGACTGCTGCTGAGTGGTCCAAAGTTATGTTCTCTGATGAAAGTAAATTTTGCATTTCCTTTGGAAATCAGGGTCCCAGAGTCTGGAGGAAGAAAGAAGAGGCACACAATCCACGTTGCTTGAGGTCCAGTGTAAAGTTTCCACAGTCAGTGATGGTTTGGGGTGCCATGTCATCTGCTGGTGTTGGTCCACTGTGTTTTCTGAGGTCCAAGGTCAACGCAGCCGTATTCCAGAAAGTTTTAAAGCACTTCATGCTTCCTGCTGCTGACCAACTTTATGGAGATGCAGATTTCATTTTCCAACAGGACTTGGCACCTGCACACAGTGCCAAAGCAACCAGTACCTGGTTTAAGGACCATGGTATCCCTGTTCTTAATTGGCCAGCAAAATCGCCTGACCTTAACCCCATAGAAAATCTATGGGGTATTGTGAAGAGGAAGATGCGATATGCCAGACCCAACAATGCAGAAGAGCTGAAGGCCACTATCAGAGCAACCTGGGCTTTCATAACACCTGAGCAGTGCCACAGACTGATCGACTCCATGCCACGCCGCATTGCTGCAGTAATTCAGGCAAAAGGAGCCCCAACTAAGTATTGAATGCTGTACATGCTCATACTTTTCATGTTCATACTTTTCAGTTGGCCAAGATTTGTAAAAATCCTTTCTTTGTATTGGCCTTAAGTAATATTCTAATTTTCTGAGATACTGAATTTGGGATTTTCCTTAGTTGTCAGTTGTAATCATCAAAATTAAAAGAAATAAACATTTGAAATATATCAGTCTGTGTGTAATGAATTAATATAATATACACTTAGTGTATACAATATAGTTTCACTTTTTGAATGGAATTAGTGAAATAAATCAGCTTTTTGATGATATTCTAATTATATGACCAGCACCTGTGTATATATACACATACAGTTGTGGTCAGAATTATTGGCCATTACAATATCTCTGAAGTATACTCCCATTAATATTTACATTTTTTAGCACACCAGGGTGACTAGGAACATGAAATTGTCTAGCTATGACGTCTTGTTTCACAGGAGTATAAATATGAGGAAACACAAAGGCCAAATTCCCTTAATCATTCATCACAATGAGTAAAACCAAAGAATATAGTTCTGATGTGCAGCAAAAGATTGTTGAGCATCACAAAATAGAAAGTGGCTGTAGGAAAATAGCTAAAGCATTGAAAATCCCCATTTCCACCATCAGGGCAATAATTAGTTCCAATCAACTAAAGATGTTACGAATCTGCCTAAAAAAGAGGACGTGTGTCTATATAGTCTTAATGCACGACGAGGAGGAAAGTTTGAGTGTCCAAAGACTCTCCAAGTATCACAGATAGAGATTATTTGAGGCTTGGGGTCAGGAAGCCTAAACAAACAAACAAAAAAAAACAACCCCTACATCACATGTTGTTTGGGAGGGATTCAAGAAATCCTTCTTGCTCATCCAGAAACAAACTCCAGCATATTCAGTTGTCAGACACGACTGGAGCTTCAAAAGGGACCTGGTTCTATGGTCAGATTAAACTATAAACAGAGATTTTGACAGCAAACCCACCAGATGGGTTTGGTGCAAACAGGGATAAAAAGTACCCCATGTCCACGATTGAAAATACAGCTGGATCTTTAATGTTGTGGGCCTATTTTTTTGCTGGAGGTCCTGGACATCTTGTTCAGATACATGGTATCATAGATTCTAGTAAATACCAACAGATAAAAAAAATCTAAACCTGATGGCCTCTGCTAGAAATCTTATAATGGGCCGTGGTTAGATCTGCCATCAGGACAACGATCCAAAACAAACATCAAAATCGACACTGAACACAAAATGAAGGTTCTGGCATGACCATCCCAGTTCCCTGACCTGAACCCTATAGAAAATGAGTGGGGTTAACTGAAGAGAAGGAGCATCAACATGGAGCTGGGAATCTGAAGGATCTGGAGAGATTCTGTGTCGGGAGTGTGGATAAATGGAGGACTCAATATGTAGTGAACAAAAGTGAAAAAAGTTTATTCAGGGAAAAACACCCGAGACACAAAGTGAACAGTGACACGGTGACAGTTTGAAGAAACTGTTTGGTGACTCCCGTGTGTACTGCACACACAACAGCAGAAATAGCGGCTGGAGAGACCACGAGGCAACAGAGAACCAGAACGACTGAACAGATGACGAGCGCAAGAGAAACGACTTGCTACCAACTCCTCGTCCTAGGGTCCTGGGTACAAACAAACAGGTTAGAAACACAGCAGAAACACAGCAGAAACACAGCACTGACAGAAAACATCCACGCAACATGAAATGATCAACTGACAACAAGGGGTAGACACAGCTGGGCATATAAAGGGCAGAGGGAACGAGCGACAGGTGCGGGAGATCAGCTCGTGATTATGCACCCAGCACTACCAGGTAGCTCTGATTGCTCCAATCACGAGCTGCAGGAAAATGACAGGACAATGACAGGACAATACAAACAACAGAGGCGAACCGGTGTCACACCCTGACCTGTGACATTCTGTATGGAGGAATAGTCTCTGATCTCTTGTCAGGTGTTCTCCAAACTCATCAGGCATTATAGAACAAGACTCAGAGCTGTTATCTTGGCAAAAGAAGGTTGCAAAAAGTATTTAAAAAAAGGGTGCTAATAATTATGCCCAACGTGTTTTGGAGAAAAGCATTTATTTTAAAATGTGATTTACCCCACACTTTCGATTGTTTTACTTCCATAAAAGGTTAGATTTTTGTGATTTTTTTTCAAAAGCATAAACAATGCAGATTTATTTTTACAGCCATCTTTGATCATATTTACCAGGGGTGCCAATAATTCTGACCACAACTGTATACACACACACACACTAATATATATATATATAAAATAAATTAAATAAACATTAAATAAATACAATTTAAATATTTTTGGTCAAAGTTTAAACACCTTTAACTGACTATTTGTTGAAAAAAAAAATTATATTGAAATAATTTTCTGACATAAAATAATCTAAAGTAGAACAGATGGACACAAATGCTAGTTTAAGAGTTTTTTTCTGTTAAAAAGTTAAAAATAGGGATTCACAGTTGACCTCATTGATCAAGAAATTCATTTCATTGACCTTAAAAAAAGCTGAGAATCAGTCAAAAAATTTGATTCCCACATAATTATCCACTTGTCAGTGCATGAGTGTCATTTGACTCTAATTGGGCCAGACACTTCAATGTCAGAGGTAGTTAATGTGGCTGTAGCTTGTCAAAGAACCAAACGGTCGTACATCCCCATTACATTTCTGACTGAGAGACCTCATTGAGCCTTTGGCCGCAAAAGAGAAGTTACACTTAAAAAAAAAAAAGAAACTTTGACCTGAGTTCAAATACTATTTTACTAGTGGAACTCAATGATAAATGATAAGCACTTGGCATATTGGAGTGTTTGTTTCCTGGGATGCGCAAGGGCTGTTTGCTGTGGGGATTTCAGACTGTGAGTCTGACCTCCAAACTCTCTCTCTCTGCCCTTCACACGCCAGCACATCGGGAGACTGCATGGCCGAGGCCAGACTAATCAAAAATGCATGATATCAAAGCAAACTCATCCTCTGCCGCTAAGCAGGGTCCCATTTGAAGATTTGATTTTATGAGGTACAGAATGGCCTTCACATATGAATTTCCACTCTCATGTCTGTCCTGGATTAGACCATCTCTTAGAGTGTTTTTAAAGCTTTAAGCTCTGGTTAGATTGAATGTGATTTACACACAGTTCAATGGTAATGCCAAGTATTCATTCAATTTCAGTACTTTAACACACATTATTGTCAGAGCTTGAAGTCGATAAATGCCTATACTCCTATTGTTTGCAAATCCATATGTGAATTCATTTTAATTTCATGAATTTAGTAATGGAATATTTTGGGTTAATAAATACCAATGGGTTAAAGTTTTTCCTTCCTAAATAAATGAATAAAATGGAAGTGTATGGGGCCTTTTTTTTTTTATTTAAAAGCAGAAATATTAAACTTATAATTTTAAAAAGCCCTTACATCAAGGCTGTAACCATGTGTTGAACATTGGGGGGGACCACATTTTTTTTTTTGAAGAAGAAATGAAATAATTTAAGGAATAAAAGGGAACAAAGAAAAAAATAAGAACGGTAAAAGAAGTTCTGGGTCTAATTATAGCCTATATAATTGTGAAGTAATCCATTTAAACCCTTTGCAAATAATATTTTATTTAAAAATATGCACACATTCACTCTTGTAAGTATGTCTATGTCAAAAAGGTAAAAAAGGTTTCTTGTTTCGTAACATTCAGTTATGAATGACATCCTTAAATGATAGCATATTTTCAATTCAAAATGGCGAAATTACATTAAAAAAGTTGAGCAGTTTACATCACTAGCCCTGTCCCAAATGGCACCCCAAACCCTTGCGGTCTTCCTAAGAGTCTGCACTTTCACAACGTAACGGCGCTTTGACTGTCGGGAAGAAGTGCGCTGCGGAACCCGCACCAGTGCGGGCTCGGCAGGAGTGCGCATCGAGGGCGCATATCGACCGCAAAAGGGGCGCTCGTGAGCACCCTACTGAGACCTAAAATGACAAATGGGACACTCTACAGTCTCGTGGACAAGAAAGACCACAAAACCGAAAGTGCATATGAAGTGAGCCATTTGGGACAGGGCCACTGTATGTTCCCTTTCAATGGAACTTGCGCTGCATTGAAACGCTGTGAGAACGCCTCCGCGTGATTGCGTCGTGAAGCACGTGTGGAATCAGTCCAATGGAAACACGGAACATTATAGGCGGGTGACGTCATAGACCGAAACTATAAAGCACCCATGAAAACAAAACGCGCTAGTTTCTGTGCCTTCAGTAAGCGCTCCGTATGACTTGTCTGTGAAATTGGTGTTTTTGTCTGCCATTAGAAAAAGTTAGGCAGGAGTTTTCCACCTTTTATCTGTAAAAACATAAAAGAAAAACTACTATGGCGAGTGAACATGCAATTCACTAGATGTGTTCATCCCTGCCCTCGTTTCATTACGGGTGGGATATACGTTCTATGTGTGTTGCCTGTACCGGGCACTCTTCGAGAAGGGTGCTTCGGCTCGCGTTCCTCGTGGCTCGGGTCCTGCTTCTGCCGAGGCAGAGTGGCGGCTTCAGTCGTGGGGTTTGCCAGGGTTGTGGATTCAAGTCACATGACTTGGACTTGACTTGGACTCGAGTCCCAAATTGGACGACTTGCGCCTCGACTTAGACTTTAAAAACAATGACTCGCGACTTGACTCTGACTTGGAAAGACTTGACCTACCTTATAAAGGGTCAGAGAATTGTAATCATCACTGTAGGATTGTCTCTGCAGCGCATGATCACACCACTAAGATTAGCATTGCTTTCGCACTTTTGGCACTGAGCCAGAGAGGCACTCATTCAGAGAGCGCTTGTCAGTGCAGAGGGGAGGGCTTTGGGTGCTCGAGCCCCTGCCCTTTTTGAAAATTAATCAAAAGTGCACCTCTCAACAATCATTAATAATATTGTGGCCAATAAAACAGAATTTGAATTATAATATAACAACGTGTACAAAACAGTAATAAAGTGCTCAAAAGTCGGAAAATGTCACAGAGCGCTTGCTGAAGACAACAGAAGCTAGTGGCGTTTGTTTGCCGGTATGCTTTATACCTTCCGGGTCTATGACGTCACCTGCCTATTTACATATCTGTCAGTCTGAAATGTCGTTGCCATGACGTGTTGCTATGGTGCGTGTCTTGCTTGACTGCTCACTCTGACACTGCCTCCTGTATATTTTTTCTTTTTGTTGTAATTATTCTGCTCATTGTAAAAGTAAAATACAATAAGTTTGTATCTGTAATCCCATATTCATAATTGTGACCAAACTGCCTGCTTACAACAGTGGTTGGCAAACTCTAGGCTCACGAGCTATATGGGTCATTCAGTGAATGCCTGTGGCTCAATGGCAGGAAAAAACAAGCCAAACAATAACGATTTTTAAACCTTTTTCATCATTAGTCAAAGCTATTGTTCGAAGTGTAGGCTGTCAAGAAGGAGGCAAGAGAGGCAGTGTCTCCTCAAAAAACTGGATGAGACAATATATAATATTAAAAAATGTTACATTAAAAAGTGTAAAAATTACTTGTTTTTATAAAATAACACTGTCCAACAGCGACACCCGCAGGTAAAGTTACAGCGGGTTGGCTGAGCACATTGACTTTTAACAGACCTGCTAAAGTTGCACTATGATTGGATATGATTGGTTCACGCGATAAATCCCGCCTCTTGATTTCATGCACATTCTCGAATCGGCCTGAATGAAAGACTAATTAAAAAGTAAACAACTTGTGTTTATTTAACCAGGAAAATTGTAGGGTGTAGGGACATATATTTACATTTGATATGTAAAAAAAAAAATGTGACGACTTTGCCTCTTCATTTTAAAAAACCACACACCACTGAATATAGGCTACTATTAATTGTTATATTGGAAGTTGTAGATATATACGCCTATTTTTTTACATTTGAGCCCCTGACCCTGAGGAACTCTCTGCACATCACTAATGTTTTTTTTCTTCAGGCATTTTAATACACAAGTACTAGCAAACCGTTTACAATTTGAAAAATGTTGCATGTTTCCTCTTGCAGTAAAAAGTAAAGCAGTAGTTATTTTTTTATGCATCTGTGTTTATTTGTGTTTATGTGTTTATATCTGTTTATTTGATGTTCTAAATAATGGTTCAATAGCTTAGGTACACTCACAGATACATTACTCACACACACATACAAAGTGAATAGCAGTTGTTATTTCTACGAAATTATTTTGTCTGTTACTCTGTTACCAATTTTTAAAAAAATTCTCACTGCTTTTCCTTATTTTGTCACACATAAACACAATCCCTAAATTGAACTGAGATAGATGGGTGCCCTAGTGAAAATTGTTTATACCTCATCTCACATGAAATTGAACTGCTAAGTCATAAACATTTTAAAAGCCTTCCTGATATAAATTAGTATACATTTCATTTAATATAGTAATTAATACTGCAACACTAATTTGTGCAAAAATCACCAATGACTTGTTTAAGACTTGAAGCTTAAAGTTGAGGACTTTGACTTGACTCCAACTTGACTTGGACTTGCCTGTCTTGACTCGGGACTTGACTTGGGACTTGTCTATCTTGACTTGGGACTTGACTCGAGACTTGAATGTAAAGACTCGAGACTTACTTGTGACTTGCCAAACAATGACTGGGGTTCACAGATGGATGTAACAGAGGGGTTAGAGACGGGCTCAGCCCTATCTCGACCCTAACCTGTTAGATCCAGTTTGGAAGCCCACCCGGCGGCTTCTTCCTCCCTGGATAGTGAGGCACCGGTGCTGCAACTATCCAGCTCTGAGGAGTTGGATGTTGTTAGTATCGCAGCTGAAGACTCGCCTCTTTAGTCCCCTGCTAGTGAGAAGCTAATAGAGGTGCTGACGAGGGCCGTGGCTTGATTAAACATTGAATGGCCGGCCAAAAGACAGGAGCTTTATCATAAAAGCAAATTAGATGAACGCTTCCTGCCTTCTTGTGCAGCACAGCCTCTACGTCGGGGCTTGCCATTTTTCCCAGACCTCCACACTGAGGTGTCGAGGTCCTGAAAGAAACCGGCTTAATACCATCTGTTTAGCCCGCAAACATCCACATATAGTAACATCATGGGGCTAAAACAACATGGTTATGGGGCGATGCCCAGTGTTGAAGAGACGCTTGCGAGCCATCTCTCTCCCACGGCTGCATTATCCCTAAAAGCCCTGACCAAACCGCTAAAAACTACATCAGCGTAGATGGGTAAAGCTTACTCGGTGGCACACAATGTCTATCGAGCAGGCATACCAGGCTGACCTGCTAAGGGACCTGACAACATCAACGTCAGGACTCTGAGGGTAGTCCCCTCCAAAGGAAGGCGGTGTTCACCTCAAGTGCCCATCTTCCTTCGGTGCCCTCAGTGGGCCACGCTGCCAACCCCGCCGCAATGCCCCGATTGCAGATGGTCCTCGTGAGCCACCCGAGGGTCCTGCAGACAGTAGAAAAGGGGTACGCGATTCAATTCAGCACGCGTCCACCTCCTTTCAGTGGGGTCCTACCCACAGTGAAGTTCCAGAAACTGCTAGGTCTCGACCGTTGCAGTTGTGGCTCAGAACCAAGGGGTTCTCTCCCTCTGCCTTTGTGCTTTAGTCATGTGGAAAGCTCCTTGGTTTCTGTCCCAGGGGCCTGTGTTGGGAGCTCAGGGTCGTTGCGTTATGCAAACGACAGATGCATCTCTTACGGGTTGAGGGGCGATCATGAGTGGTCGCTCGACTCAGGGTCTGTGGCAGGACCATCAGCTCTCGTGGCACATAAATTGCCTGGAAATGATGGCTGTGTTTCAGGCTCTGAAGCACTTCCTGCCAGACCTCAGAGGCCACCATGTGCTTGTTCGTTCAGACAACACATCGGTGGTCACTTACATAAATCATCAGGGGAGTCTGCGGTCACGCCCTTTATACAAGTTGGCACACCAGATCCTCCTGTGGGCCCAAGGGAAACTGCTATCTATCAGGGCAGTTTACATCCCAGGGGTCCTGAACCAGGAAGTGGACATCATGTCGAGGCAGGGGCCAAGGCCCAGGGAATGGAGACTCCACCCCGAGGTGGTGGAGCTCCTGTGGAAAAAGTTTGGGAAAACAGAAGTAGATTTGTTTGCGTCATTAGAAAACTCTCACTGCCCTCTGTGGTTTTCTCGGACACATCCAGCTCCTCTGAGGCTGGGAGGCTACGCTGTATGCTTTTCCCCTGATTGCTCTGCTTCCGGGAGTTCTGGAGAGAGTTCGCCGGGATGGGGCCCGTCTGCTGTTAGTAGCCCTGTACTGGCCGGCCCGAGTTTGGTTCTCGGACCTTCTCTCTCAGGCAAGAGTGTTGATCCTTCATCCCCACCCGGAGTTGTGGAAACTGTGGGCTTGGCCTCTGAGGGGGCCCAGCTCATAAGTACTGGTCTCTCAGCTGAGGTTGTTGAGACCATCCTTCACTCCAGAGCTCCATCCACAAGGAAACTGTATGCACTGAAGTGGAAATTATTCACCTCATGGTGCGGAGATCGTCAGTTGGATCCAGTTAACTGCCCAGTTGGTACAGTGCTGGAGTTCCTGCAGGATAGATTCTCAGCAGGGTTATCCCCCTCCACAATAAAGGTGTACGTGGCGGCCTTAGCTGCTTTACACACTCCTTTGGGTGGTGTTTCACTGGGGAGACACCCACTAGTTACTCGTTTCCTTCGTGGTACTCTAAGACTTAGGCCTGTAGTTCGTACGAGTGTTCTGGCCTGGGATCTGGCCCCTGTGTTGCAGGGCCTTTCTTTGGCTCCCTTTGAGCCTATTGAAGAAGTGTCTGAGAAGTTTCTCACTCTTAAAACTATTTTCCTTATTGCTATTTTGTCTCTCAAGAGAATTGGAGACATTCAGTCCCTCTCGGTGGTTCCCTTGTGCTTGGAATTTGCGACCGGCATGGTGAAGGCTTTTCCTCATCCTATGTACTGTAAGACCTATTGTACTTCAGGCCTTCTGTCCTCCTCCTTTTTGGACGTCAGACCAAGAGAAACAAAATCTGCTGTGCCTGGTTAGGGCGCTGGATGCCTATGTCCACAGAGCTGCCCTGTGGAGGAAAGCTGAACAGTTGTTTGTTTGGTTTGGGTCACCTAGGAAAGGGTACCCTGCATCTAAGCAGAGAATGAGCAAGTGGGTGGTTGAGGTCATCTCACTTGCTTATGAGGCGGCCGGTCAGCCTTCTCCTTTGGCTGTACGGGCTCACTCTACCAGGGGTATGGCTGCTTCTAAAGCTTTTATTTCGGGAGCTTCCCTTCAAGATGTGTGATGTGGCAGGCTGGTCCTCATTTGTCAGGTTCTATGAACTGAATGTTGGCTCTACTCCTGGGGCACAGGTGCTATCGTAATAGTGTGTGCTTCGGTTTCACACATACGGTCACTTGTTCTTATGGCGATGTGGGTATTGCGTTCTCACAGTGTTTCGACGCAGCGCGAGTTCCCTTGAAAGGGAACGTCTCGGTTACGTATGTAACCCCGTATGCGTAGCCCTGCCATACTCCCTGTGTGCCCATAATCGACTTACTTCAGGCTTTTCAGAAGCTTGTGTGGTTTGTTTTCACAGGTGCTTTATAGTTTCCAGTCTATGACGTCACCCGCCTATGATGTTCCGTCTTTCCATTGGACTGATTCCACATGTGCTTCATGACGCAATCATGTGGAGGCGTTCTCACAGCGTTTCGACACAGCGTCTTGTTCCCTCTTCAGGCAACTAAGGTTAAATAAGTAACCGAGACGTTATTGTGAGTAGTTAAACATATCTATCGTAAAACAGTTGTCAAATATTAAATGTTTAGCTACTTATATCTTACCACGCATGCACTTTTTCACTGTAAAAACTAAAAGGGCCGCGTTGGGAATGGATTCACACTCATCTTCAGTGAACATTAAGCCTTGCCTTTTTTGATATGATTGGCCATCATTTTGACATTGACGAGTGCTGTTATTAGACCGCTGAGGCAGACAAGCCTAAAAATTTTACCTAATAAACTGTCTGCCATCCTAACAACAAACAGTGGTGCGTAATGGAGAGCAGCATTAAGAAATATAAAATATTGGGGGCGACAGTTTGGCCATTTCCAATTATTGGGTGGGACTTGTCCCCCTCAATGCCTTACATTCATTCTTCTGTTAAAACTATTATTTGAGCTGTAAAGTTTTATGTTGTCAAGTCAACAAAATGTAAGATTGGTAAAGTGATTTGCTCACACTAAAATCATATGAACGCTCATAAAGTTCATATCTTGTAGCTATACTATTAAAACAGTGATTATTTTAATGTTTACAGACTGGCCCAATTCACTTCCATTGTAAATGCCTCACTATAACCTAGATTTGTTTTAAAGAAAAGGAAAGACAAAATTAATTTGTTGTAATCAACATTATTCCACAAATGCCGTCGATCGAGATGAACTTGTATTGAACCCAGAATAAATCTCTTTTTAAACTCGGTGAACTGATCTCTTTATGAAAATGAGATTTGAGCTCATAATATAATATTGAAGAAACAGTACTGTTCCATACCCCACTTCATTCTTTCATGAATGTAATAAATTAATATTGTGAAACCTCTTATCTAATAATGGATTATAATATCATCATGGTGTTCTTTTTTAAGCGACAATTTGCAGGTGTAAAATTCTCACAGAATTCCCATTTGTTCATTTTACGACATAAAAGTCAAGGACGTGCTGATTTGTGCATTTTCATGACGTACATTTCACCTGCATGTGCACTTCTATTTGGAAACCCAACCCATTTTGTAAATCGTGTGTGAGGCGAGGAAACACAAGTAACAGGGAATCTCATTATTTTACGTGGACTTTTATGGGGCAAGTCAAAATGCTTCGCCCCGCTTGCCTGTATGTGACATTTCCCTCTCTCATTAATGAGACATTCCGTCAGAGCCGAGCCTGTGCTGAGACCAGCAGACCTGGCAGAGTTTGGCCCAAGGGCCTGTTTCCTTACTGTTCACATATTTACCAACGTGAAATATTCCAGCGCTGTTTCATTCGATAAGGCCAAACGTGTGCTCAGCGCTCCAAGCCAGTAAAAGCCATCGCTGTGGAGAAAGAAAAACAAAACAGCTTTGAGTCACAGCAATTTGAACCACAAAACCGTGCAGATGTGCTTATGACGAAGCTGAGCTGCTAATATGGGCTGATGAAAACTGTTTAGGATTGTAATTTTGCCATTAGGAGCCACACATAAAATGAACAGCCTTCAATTTTAGCCATCAACTCTACAAAAAAAAAACATTTCCTACTCACTATTTTTGTCCTGTTTTTCAGTACAAATATCTAAACATTCTTAAATCAAGATGCATTTACTTGAGATGCTAAATGACTTAATATTAAGATTTGTTTTTGGAAAAATGTATAAAAAATTATGTGAGTTTTTGCTGAAAACAAGAACCAGTTTATTTTTTGGACCCCATTGGCAGATATTCTTGTTTAAAGCATAAACTCAATTCATTTTGCTACATTTTTCATAAAACAAGACATATCATCTTACTTTACATCTTATTTAGCAAATTTTGCTTCTCAAGTAATTGTATCTTGATTTAAGAATGTTTAGATATTTTATTATAATTTTATTATATTAAATATATACACTATATCTGCCTTTACATGCGCATGAAGTTTAATGACATCCCATTCTTAATCCTTAGCGTTTAATATGGAGTTGGCCCACCCTTTGCAGCTATAACAGCTTCAACTCTTCTGGGAAGGCTTTCCACAAGGTTTAGGAGTGTGTTTATGGGAATTTTCGACCATTCTTCTAGAAAGCGCATTTGTGAGGTCAGGATCTGATGTTGGACGAGAAGGCCTGGCTCGCAGACTCCGCTCTAATTCATCACAAAGGTGTTCTATCGGGTTGAGGTCAGGACTCTGTGCAGGCCAGTCAAGTTCCTCCACACCAAACTCGCTCATCCATGTCTTTATGGACCTTGCTTTGTTCACTGGTGCGCAGTCATGTTGGAACAGGAAGGGGCCATCCCCAAACTGTTCCCACAAAGTTGGAAGCATGAAATTGTCCAAAATGTCTTGGTATGCTGAAACATTAAGAGTTCCTTTCACTGGAACTAAGGGGCCAAGCCCAACCACTGAAAAACAACCCCACATCAAACTTTACACTTGGCACAATGCAGTCACCAAACCCAGACTCGTCCATCGGATTGCCAGACAGAGAAGCGTGATTCGTCACTCCAGAGAACACGTCTCCACTGCTCTAGAGTCCAGTGGCGGCGTGTTTTACACCACTGCGTCTGACGCTTTCCATTGCACTTGGTGATGTAAGGCTTGGATGAAGCTGCTCGGCCATGGAAACCCATTCCATGAAGCTCTCTACGCACTGTTCTTGAGCTAATCTGAAGGCCACACAAAGTTTGGAGGTCTGTAGCTATTGACTCTGCAGAAAGTTGGTGACTTCTGTGCACTGTGAGTCTCAGCATGTGCTGACCCCGCTCTGTGATTTTACGTGGCCTTTACGTGAGTTGCTGTTGTTCCCAATTGCTTCCACTTTGTTATAATACCACTAACAGTTGAGCGTGGAATATTTAGTAGTGAGGAAATTTTTTTGCACAGGTGGCAACCTATCACGGTACCACGCTTGAATTCACTGAGCTCCTGAGAGCGACCCATTCTTTCATAAATGTTTGTAGAAGCAGTCTGCATGCCTAGATGCTTGCCTAGATGCTTGATTTTATACACCTGTGGCCATGGAAGTGATTGGAACACCTGAATTCAATGATTTGGAGGGGTGTCTATATATATATATATATATATATATATTTTTTTTTTTTTTTTTTTTTTTTTTTTTTGCAGCGGACACGTAAATAAAAATCACAGGTCCATAAAATAAAATGTAGGGCTTATCAAACACTTGAAAAACAACACTCAAAAGTGAAGATAATTGTTTGGTTAATTACGTTGGCTTGCTTCATAAGTACAGCTAAACGAACGTAAACTGCAAAGTCAAGCACAGCCACAATCTCTAATTACTCCATTTACTCTGAGACAGCAATACATTTTACTCTCTTTACATTATTACACTGAGCGATGTGATTTTACAAATATACTGATTGCATTGCAAAGCATGTGCTTTTTAGTTAAAGCTCATTTAAATAATATATTTATCACATGCTGTAATGAAATCACTCAATTTAGGAGCGTGTAGGCGAGCAAGAGAGGTTGAAAGAGAGAGAAAGAGACTGAGAGGGAAGGTTCTCATGGGTTAAACACAGACAGCAGTTTTCAGTCTGGCTTTAACAGAGATTTCTGACTTTCATAATTTAAGCAACATTCTCCAGCATTTTTCTGAAACAGCAAATCTCAATTTCAGGCTATACATACACTCACCTAAAGGATTATTAGGAACACCTGTTCAATTTCTCATTAATGCAATTATCTAATCAACCAATCACATGGCAGTTGCTTCAATGCATTTAGGGGTGTGGTCCTGGTCAAGACAATCTCCTGAACTCCAAACTGAATGTCAGAATGGGAAAGAAAGGTGATTTAAGCAATTTTGAGCGTGGCATGGTTGTTGGTGCCAGACGGGCCGGTCTGAGTATTTCACAATCTGCTCAGTTACTGGGATTTTCACGCACAACCATTTCTAGAGTTTACAAAGAATGGTGTGAAAAGGGAAAAACATCCAGTATGCGGCAGTCCTGTGGGCGAAAATGCCTTGTTGATGCTAGAGGTCAGAGGAGAATGGGCCGACTGATTCAAGCTGATAGAAGAGCAACTTTGACTGAAATAACCACTCGTTACAACCGAGGTATGCAGCAAAGCAATTGTGAAGCCACAACACGCACAACCTTGAGGCGGATGGGCTACAACAGCAGAAGACCCCACCGGGTACCACTCATCTCCACTACAAATAGGAAAAAGTGGCTACAATTTGCACAAGCTCACCAAAATTGGACAGTTGAAGACTGGAAAAATGCTGCCTCTTCTGATGAGTCTCGATTTCTGTTGAGACATTCAGATGGTAGAGTCAGAATTTGGCGTAAACAGAATGAGAACATGGATCCATCATGCCTTGTTACCACTGTGCAGGCTGGTGGTGGTGGTGTAATGGTGTGGGGGATGTTTTCTTGGCACACTTTAGGCCCCTTAGTGCCAATTGGGCATCGTTTAAATGCCACGGCCTACCTGAGCATTGTTTCTGACCATGTCCATCCCTTTATGACCACCATGTACCCATCCTCTGATGGCTACTTCCAGCAGGACAATGCACCATGTCACAAAGCTCGAATCATTTCAAATTGGTTTCTTGAACATGACAATGAGTTCACTGTACTAAAATGGCCCCCACAGTCACCAGATCTCAACCCAATAGAGCATCTTTGGGATGTGGTGGAACGGGAGCTTCGTGCCCTGGATGTGCATCCCACAAATCTCCATCAACTGCAAGATGCTATCCTATTAATATGGGCCAACATTTCTAAAGAATGCTTTCAGCACCTTGTTGAATCAATGCCACGTAGAATTAAGGCAGTTCTGAAGGCGAAAGGGGGTCAAACACAGTATTAGTATGGTGTTCCTAATAATCCTTTAGGTGAGTGTATATGTTTCATTATTTGACTCTCTGTGGCCTCTCTGCAGTTGCTCTGCTATGCAATAATGCACTGGAGCTGATATATTGTATTGTGTGGCTCATCTGGCTCATGCCGAATTGCACGTTCACTCCTCGTACCAATGAAACTCAGCGTGGGTGTGTGAATGAATGATTGCCTACAACTTCAAACATGAATGAGGCTGCCAGCAAAAGGAAGACATCTCAGGCTTTTGAAGTCAAAACATTTGTTGGTCATGGAATATTAGGTACCTACAATGTTGTGCTCAAAACACCCATGCAATCCCTTCATTTACTCACCCTCATGTCGTTTAAAACCTGTATGACTTTGGTATTTTGTTTATTTGCTAATATTACTATTTCAATCAAGACAACTCTCAGAATAGTTTTAGCATGTTACTGAATATGGCAATGTTAATGTACTTGGTCTTGGCTTACTAGATCTGCTTCTGCAGAGCAAGTATGGACTTGCTACTGGTAACAGATACAAAGACATGCTGCTGTGGGCATGTAAGATATGCTGCTGATGCATAAATAGGCATACATAAATCCTGTAGCAGATCTAGTCAGGTGAAGCTGGGGGAGGTGGAGGTTTCTGAGGAACTCTGGTAGCGCAATGCAGGACTAGCTTACAGCAAGCAATGAATCAGACTATTTAAATGTTGAGCAAGCAATTTCATTGGCTGCAGGATCAGCAGAGGCCAATCAGATTGTGGCATGAGGTAATGATGTGATTCCTTGCAGATTGAATGTAAAGGGCTGAACCTCTTGTGACATGTTTATTTTACTTATTTTATTCAAAAATGTATTTAAATTTTTATTTATTATTTGTTATTTTATATAACAATAAAGTATTTTATACTTTTCTGTTATTGCATCCAACTAGTAAAACGTGTAAAAAGTCACTTAAAGACTAAAGACTGATATGACGTTTATTCAACGTCATGTTGTTCCAAACCTCTATGACTTTCTTTCTTCTGTGAAGCACAAAGGAAGATAACTTATTATTTATTTTATTTATACAAAATGTAATTATTTAATTAATTAATTTACTATTTATTATTTCTTAAATGTACTATTCATTTATTTTACTTAATTTAATAAAATGCATTTAAAATTTTATTTATTTAACACTAGCTAGTGTTTAAAAAAATAATAATTGCCAGCCACTGCCAGCATTTTTGATCATTTTCACAGAAAAATCATGGCCCCCAGAATATTTTGTTGTATGGATATCTGAACATGCAATATATCAAAAGAAAGAACAGACCATCTGCTTTAAAAAAAGAAAAAGAAAAAAAAGAATTTTATTCTTCATACATTATTTTTTATCAACACTATAACATAAATATGGGTGTTTCATTAAAAAAAAGCATTTTGAGCCAAAAGCTGAGAAAATAATTTTTTTATCAAAGACTACATCTGGATCAGATTCAGAACAATGATCAAAACATAGATGGAGTAAATCCAGTTCATCAACACCCCTAATGCTTGCACAGTCCTGTAGCTCATCCTGGGTCGACATTTCATTCAGTAACATTAGGCCATTTTAATTTACATGCTGTTTAATGTTGGTGATTGTGTTATTTTACATACGATTACATGTGATATCGCTTGTTTCTGCTTCTTCTTCGCATGTGCTTTCATCAGGAGATTCAGTACTCTTTCAGAAGAATTCAGTTTGCTGCTGCTGCTGCTGCTGCAAAAAAGAGTTAAAATGTTGGCGTAAAAAAGTCACATAGAAAAAACTAAGGAATTTATCAGTTGTTTCAAAGGCAAGAACAACCAAAATGGGCATTCACAAAGCTATTTGTAGCGACAAAGTGGAAAAATAATGTTCATTTTTAATGAGAGTAAGCGATTTCCGGTTGACATTTACAATAGAGACCATCAGCGACGCGACAGAGTTAAAGAGTATGCAAATGAGTATGCACTGACCACCACTGGGAGTGCAGATAGGGACCCACTGCCTGATTCAGTTGGATAACGGGTATCGACACCTACTAAAATCCAACAGCTCCAATGATTCTTATTATAAGGAAAAGTTTTTTTCTGCTAACTTTCTAAAAACAAAACTAAATTCCCAAAAGTCAATATAAATAAAACTGACTTGACATAAATTAAGGTGACAATATGACAATATATTTCAAGTTCACAAAACTTCTAAGTAAATACAATTTGCAGAGATGAAAGCTCCCAGTTGCTGCCGTGACATGTTTCCTGACAGGTAATGAACAGAAAACCAGGCTTCTAATCAAATTTCTACAGACCAGCCTTTCTGATATGAAACTCTCAATGCTTCCCAACCACAGTGCCAAGTGTGTCTTAGTTTCTACCATGAAAGTTCTAATCCATGTCTTGTATGATTTTCAGGTTGCTGTGACACAGAGTTAAAGGTCACACATAGAGCCGGTACTGTGGCAGCAGTGTGAGTTTGTCCCTTAGGCTTTCTGGATCCAGTAGGTGGCATTTAGCTTGTACTCACTTGCTGTGTGACTCCATATTCTCAAATTCCAACAATATCACTCTTGCAAAGAAAGATCAGCGGGTCTCCGTGGCCACACCAGGACTCTGGGCTCTCTGAGTCACTGAAAGGCCCAAAAGGTCTTGCCTTTGAAAGGCCGGATAGGAGCGAGTGCAACATCGGGGGCACGGGAGGCTGGACTTCTGCTGTCCGAGGCTTTCTTGTGCTCCAGAGGGGGTTTGTTCTGTGGAATAAAAGGAAGTCAGTCTCTTGCATTAAAGCCACTGGAGACTTTTGATTTGCTGCTTTTTTTAAACACCATATACAAGGGTTTTGGTCAATATAGAGTTGTTGTTTTTTTACTTAATTTTTTTTAACTCTAGTTATCCGAGTGATTCTTGTACTGTGTAACTGGACCCTTGGATAGCTTTCACAGTCACACCACAGGAGAACAAGAGAATAAGACTAAGTGTCTGAAACGTTAAAAATTAAATTAATGGAAGTCCGAATTGAATGATTGTGTAACATGCCGTCTTTTTAAATGCCACCATCTGGTCAATTTTTGAAGGCAGTGTAGATGTAGCTTCACCGCTAATGACAACCCACAATCCGCTTTGTGTGTGATTTGGCTGCTGATCTAAATAATGAAATTGGTGTCTGACGGGGAGATTATATATAATATATTAATTAAATATTTATTATATTTAATTATATATAAAAAATAATTTCAATGCTTTATGAAAAATATATATATACAGTCAAACCAAAAATTAATCAGACATCATTTTTTACAGACAGTCACTTTTTACTAGTGGGTGCAGGACACTATAGTTAATTTATGTAAGTGAAGATAGCAAAATAAAGTAAACTGTGACATATTATACCCAAAAAATCTTCATACAGTGGACTACCAGTAAAATTATTCAGACACTTTGACCTGACCATGTTTTGCTTAAGTGTTTTTTCTTGAATTGCTAATGCGACCTTTTACACCACAGACTGAACAAAATGAAGCATTGCTTGGTCATTGGTTGACCTAAATTGGTATTATCTAATTGTGTACTTAAATTGAACAGCTGGCAGCTGATTGGTTGATTGTAATCCATTACATAACTTTCTATCAAAGTTGTCTGACATTATCAAGATGAATTTGTTCTGACACAGTTTAACTCTGAGCTCTATTTTATTACCATTTTCTAAACTATAGCGAATAAACTGTGATAATGTGAGAAAATGTTGAAGGTGTCTGAATAAACTCTGGTTTGACTGTATATACCGTTTATATAATGTGTATGTGTATATACACTCACCTAAAGGATTATTAGGAACACCTGTTCAATTTCTCATTAATGCAATTATCTAATCAACCAATCACATGGCAGTTGCTTCAATGCATTTAGGGGTGTGGTCCTGGTCAAGACAATCTCCTGAACTCCAAACTGAATGTCAGAATGGGAAAGAAAGGTGATTTAAGCAATTTTGAGCGTGGCATGGTTGTTAGTGCCAGACGGGCCGGTCTGAGTATTTCACAATCTGCTCAGTTACTGGGATTTTCACGCACAACCATTTCTAGAGTTTACAAAGAATGGTGTGAAAAGGGAAAAACATCCAGTAAGCGGCAGTCCTGTGGGCGAAAATGCCTTGTTGATGCTAGAGGTCAGAGGAGAATGGGCCGACTGATTCAAGCTGATAGAAGAGCAACTTTGACTGAAATAACCGCTCGTTACAACCAAGGTATGCAGCAAAGCATTTGTGAAGCCACAACACGCACAACTTTGAGGCGGATGGGCTACAACAGCAGAAGACCCCACCGGGTACCACTTATCTCCACTACAAATAGGAAAAAGAGGCTACAATTTGCACAAGCTCACCAAAATTGGACAGTTGAAGACTGGAAAAATGTTGCCTGGTCTGATGAGTCTCGATTTCTGTTGAGACATTCAGATGGTATAGTCAGAATTTGGCGTAAACAGAATGAGAACATGGATCCATCATGCCTTGTTACCACTGTGCAGGCTGGTGGTGGTGGTGTAATGGTGTGGGGGATGTTTTCTTGGCACACTTTAGGCCCCTTAGTGCCAATTGGGCATCGTTTAAATGCCACGGCCTACCTGAGCATTGTTTCTGACCATGTCCATCCCTTTATGACCACCATGTACCCATCCTCTGATGGCTACTTCCAGCAGGATAATGCACCATGTCACAAAGCTCCAATCATTTCAAATTGGTTTCTTGAACATGACAATGAGTTCACTGTACTAAAATGGCCCCCACAGTCACCAGATCTCAACCCAATAGAGCATCTTTGGGATGTGGTGGAACGGGAGCTTCGTGCCCTGGATGTGCATCCCACAAATCTCCATCTGCAAGATGCTATCCTATCAATATGGGCCAACATTTCTAAAGAATGCTTTCAGCACCTTGTTGAATCAATGCCACGTAGAATTAAGGCAGTTCTGAAGGCGAAAGGGGGTCAAACACAGTATTAGTACCGTGTTCCTAATAATCCTTTAGGTGAGTGTATATCCTTAAGCATTGAAATTATTTTTTATATATAATTTCTATTTTACTATATATTGTAGATCATTTCATAATATAAAGAATAAAAAATAATTTAATATAATTATTAATATACATTTAATTTACTTTCAATTATTCTTACAAATGATTAAATTACAATAATTTTATATAAAATATATTTTTATATAAAATACAAGTTTCACTTGAATTTTGTTCTAAAACCAAAGTCAGTCAACATGAAATCAAAATAGACCCTTTTCACATTCTTAATACATTTACCTGTCTTATAATAAGTGATTAATTAGAAAAAGAAAAACAAATGTTTGTCTTCATAATCTTTAATTTTTCAGCCTCTGGAATGACTTTTTTTTTGGATGTAACACCCACTTCTCACAATCCAATTAATTACATATGGATAAAAAGACCCACTCTGCTTTTTTGCACATAATATCCACTTTCACTCAGAAATGTCACATTACAGAAAGTAAAATAGGTTGCAAATGACATTTCATGTTGACTTTAAGAGGTACAAAAAATGCTGTGTCCCATGCCGAGACTAGGAACGGAAGCTGCGGGGAAGTAGATTTCAGCCTGAATCAAGATGCCATAGATTCAACAGTGACAAGTCCGTGCACATTCAGAGGGTGAACTGCCTAGCGCATCTTTTAATCAGCTTTTTGTTCTGCTTGCACATGCCCTGCTCTGGTTTAGATGCTTATCACTCCCATCTATTGAATTCTAATGGGACATTTAAATCTAAAGACTTCAGTCTTAAATCAGGTAGTGTGAACCGATTATGTCTGGCGGGGCCGAGCTAAGCGCCGAGACGGGTTCCTGCCCCACAGAGTCAGCCTGCATTTGGCTTTCTCATTTCCTGCAAATAGAGCAGGCTCTGTTTTGAACCCCTTCTAATACAGTGGCCCACTTGCATTTGAATAGGTGGATCAGTTCACCTAGTGACATTGTTTTATACAGTAAAAGATATTGAATTATGGTATATAATACCTAATTTCCTTTCACTTTTTAAACTATCTATTCAAATGTATGGAGCCCCTAAAGGGACATGGTGGTGGGTAAAAAAAATTAGATGGGAGAAAATGCTCAATGCTTTTGTGTTCGCTCCCAAAACCTTTGCGCTCCCCCGAGAAACTTTGCGTTCGCTCGCAAAACGTTTTGCGTTCCACAAAATCTCTTTTTTTTTCCTTCACCATGTCCCTTTAGGGGCTCCGTACAAATGCTAGTGCACAATCCCAGCTAACAAAAATTCCCATTATGTTAAGAAAATTTTATTTCTGCATTTTCCCTGAACGTTCAAAACGCAGTTTTGGAAATGTTTTAAAACGATTTGTCTTGGTTACATGAACATTAAGGGAACAATTCAATTTTTTTATTTTTTTTTATTTGCAAACATCATGGGAATGTCACTTTTGAATGTTCCCTGAACATTCTAACACAAGTAGTTACATTTATAACTTTGAACAAACTGGAAAAATGTTTGTTTATAACTTTGAGAGAACCTTGCCAGAACGTTATCTAAAGTCCTGAGAACGTTCCCTGTTAGCTGGGATGATGTTACACTGCTAATACAAAGAATTTCTCCTCACTGCCACACATACTTTAAGCAATTACAGACAATTACACACAAATGCTGGTTAAAAAACATACAAAACAAAACAACAATACTCACATGCAAAGTGATGAGGTCATGTGGCATTAATGTATCATACTACTCTTTGAAATGTTTATCATGAAATAATTGACTGTTTGACTGTTTTATAACATCTTCTCTCTACTACTATGCCCCCCCCCCCCCCAAATCAGACTATACAGCCATGCTTTATTAGCTCTGCACATTGCGGCTGAGCTCAGGTGAAGAAAAAAAATGGTGTCTCTCGTTACAAAAGACACAGGTGTACTGATTGCCTTATTACAATGAGCTGTGGGAATTTATTCCTGCTGTTCGCCACCTTGTTGTTAAAAACAGCTTAAATTAGAACAAGGACATAAATTAGGCTCCAATGAGAAAAAGAACGATATCTTTAACTGACATTGCTTCGTCTCAGCTTTGTTCTGCTCTTTATTCATTACATTACAGTTTCTGTGTGCAGGATGCTAGTTTGGTGTATTGATTCAGACACAGACACACACACACACACACACACACATATATATATATATGTGTGTGTGTGTTTTCTAGAGTTTACAAAGAATGGTGTGAAAAGGGAAAAACATCCAGTATGCGGCAGTCCTGTGGGCGAAAATGCCTTGTTGATGCTAGAGGTCAGAGGAGAATGGGCCGACTGATTCAAGCTGATAGAAGAGCAACTTTGACTGAAATAACCACTCGTTACAACCGAGGTATGCAGCAAAGCATTTGTGAAGCCACAACACGCACAACCTTGAGGCGGATGGCCTACAACAGCAGAAGACCCCCCCGGGTACCACTCATCTCCACTACAAATAGGAAAAAGAGGCTACAATTTGCACGAGCTCACCAAAATTGGACAGTTGAAGACTGGAAAAATGTTGCCTGGTCTGATGAGTCTCGATTTCTGTTGAGACATTCAGATGGTAGAGTCAGAATTTGGCGTAAACAGAATGAGAACATGGATCCATCATGCCTTGTTACCACTGTGCAGGCTGGTGGTGGTGTAATGGTGTGGGGGATGTTTTCTTGGCACACTTTAGGCCCCTTAGTGCCAATTGGGCATCGTTTAAATGCCACGGCCTACCTGAGCATTGTTTCTGACCATGTCCATCCCTTTATGACCACCATGTACCCATCCTCTGATGGCTACTTCCAGCAGGATAATGCACCATGTCACAAAGCTCGAATCATTTCAAATTGGTTTCTTGAACATGACAATAAGTTCACTGTACTAAAATGGCCCCCACAGTCACCAGATCTCAACCCAATAGAGAATCTTTGGGATGTGGTGGAACGGGAGCTTCGTGCCCTGGATGTGCATCCCACAAATCTCCATCAACTGCAAGATGCTATCCTATCAATATGGGCCAACATTTCTAAAGAATGCTTTCAGCACCTTGTTGAATCAATGCCACGTAGAATTAAGGCAGTTCTGAAGGTGAAAGGGGGTCAAACACAGTATTAGTATGGTGTTCCTAATAATCCTTTAGGTGAGTGTATATATATAATGTTAGTGCTGTCAAATCGAATCAAAGCAGTGTTATTATTGTTAAAAAAATTATTAAAATCTTTTCTGTTATTGAAATAAAGCTGAAGTAAAATGAAATAGAAATATTATATTAAAAGCTTAAAAGTAAGTTAAACGAAAATGAAAAAATTTGCCTTCTAAAGTACTAAAATGTCAAAACTAAAACAGAAATAAAAATAAATTAAAGCAAAATAGAAATATAATAATAAATTAATATGAATTGCAAAAGCACAACAAAATTACAAAACCTAAAATTAAATTAAAATGTAAAAATATCAATATAAAAGCTAAAAGTATTAATTAATAGTATATTAGGAATATCTCCTCTGCACACAAAAGCACCAGTCAGCAGTACAGTAATTGCTTTTCATAAGGCAAATTTGCTTTTACTCCCACCAATGAAATGAAGCAAGAACACTCTTCAGAGCGGCAGAAAAGGAAGTGGCCCGAGTGGCACCATCCGAATTCTTCAATTCCATTTGAGTAAACACCTTGGATATATATACTCTGCCCACCCACTCACTTTGAAAACCACTACTTTAGCAGTACTTGTGCTGTGTGTTTGTTGACCCTACACCATTACTTCAAATCAGGGTTGAGTAATCTGTTAATTCATCCTTTTTTGTGCTGGCACTCTGTACCCCATAAACTTACTGTAACACAGCCCATCTGATACACATAGATCATGACAGGATCACGAGCTGAAAGACTTTATCACACATTGTGAATCACTACAGCTTAAAGAAGACACAATCACTGAAATTGCTTGCATTTAATAAGTTGACACTTACATTCCTCTTAGCAAGCTTATCTCAATACCTAGATCGAAAGAAAGAGTAATAGCTTTCTTTGCACTTTAATACAAAATTCATTCCATTTCTAATAAATAAAATAGGTCTAAAGCCTTAATATTAAGCCAAAATATAGATAAAAACAGACAGGTGTCAGGGAAAGGTCAGTGCAATCATATTTTGTGTAACATTTGACATGCTAGTAACTAGAAGTAAGTACATTTGATGAAGAAAATGGGACTGGTGCATGCTTACCCACGCAGAACATGCTGCCACGGTGCTAGAATGTTGTGGGTGGTTGCCAGGGCGTTGCTATATAGTTGCTAGGGTGGTCTGGATGGTTAATATGGAGTTGCCATGTAACTCTCAGTGGTTCTCAATCATTTCTCATTAACGGGGGTTCTAATGCTATTTCATGCATTCTGACTTATTTACACTGTTAAGGAGTTGATTCTCATGCTAAACATGGTCAAAATTTTAAAAACTTCTGTGCAAAATACACTCCTTCAGGATTCGAATATGTTTCTGAGAGTTTTGCCTGCCAGCCTGCACGAGCACGACTGTTTTCGGAAAGAATCGGTACAGCGTATCTGTCTTTTGTAAATATGATAAAACTAAAGAATTTTCGGGGATATGAAGGATGCAATACTACTCTATAGGTACTCAAGATTAACATGAGACTGGCAGAAACTGTGTGTGTTATGTACCCTTTCAGTAATGGAAAAGGAAATAAAGAAAATGCACATTTTTAAATGTATAAATGTAATATTAACCATTAAAAAGTAATTTTATTGTGTAAATGTACACAATATATATACACTGATCAGGAATAACATTATGAAGTGAATAACACTGATTATCTCTTCATCACGGCACCTGTTAGTGTGTGGGATATATTAGGCAGCAAGTGAACATTTTTTCCTCAAAATGTATGTGTTAGAAGCTGGAAAAATGGGCAAGCGTAAGGATTTGAGCAAGTCTGACAAGGACCAAATTGTGATGGCTAAACGACTGGCTCAGAGCATCTCCAAAACTGTATAAGGGGTTGTGTTCTTGTGGGGTGTTCCTGGTCTGCAGTGGTCAGTATCTATAAAAACTGGTTCAAGGAAGGAACAGTGGTGAACCAGCAGCAGGGTCATGGGCGGCCAAGGCTCATTGATGCACGTGGGGAGCGAAGGCTGGCCCGTGTGGTCCGATCAAACAGACGAGCTACTGTAGCTCAAATTGCTCAAGAAGTTAATGCTGGTTCTGATAGAAAGGTGTCAGAATACACAGTGCATCGCAGTTTGTTGCGTATGGAGCTGCACAGCAGCAGACCAGTCAGGGTGCCCATGCTGACCCCTGTCCACCGTCGAAAGTGATCAGAACATCAGCATCATTACTGGACCACAGAGCAATAGAAGAAGGTCTCCTGGTTTGATGAATCACGTTTTATTTCGTGGATGTGATGGGTGCATGTGCGTCGCTTACCTGGGGAACACATGGCACCAGGATGCACCGTGGGAAGAAGGCAAGCCGGTGGAGGCAGTGTGATGCTTTGGGCAATGTTCTGCTGGAAAACCTTGGGTCCTGCCATCCATGTGGATGTTACTTTGACATGTACCACCTACCTAAGCATTGTTGCAGACCATGTACACCCTTTCATGGAAACGGTATTCCCTGGTGGCTGTGGCCTCTTTCAGCAGGATAATGCGCCCTACACAAAGCAAAAATGGTTCAGGAATGGTTTGAGGAGCACAACAGCAAGTTTGAGGTGTTGACTTGGCCTCCAAATTCCCCAGATCTCAATCCAATCAAGCATCTGTGGGATGTGCTGAACAAACAAGTCCGATCCATGGAGGCCCCACCTCACAACTTACAGGACTTAAAGGGTCTGCTGCTAACATCTTGGTGCCAGATACCACAGCACACCTTCAGGGGTCTAGTGGAGTCTGTGCCTCAATGGATCAGGGCTGTTTTGGCAGCAAAAGGGGGACCAACACAATATTAGGATGTCATAATGTTATACCTGATCGGTGAGTAATATTGTGAAATATTTTTTTCTGCTCTATTATTCTATTTTAATACATTTTAAAATGTAATTTATTCCTGAGATGGCAGATTAGAATTTTCAGCCGCCATTACTTTATTCTTGAGTGTCATAATGATCATTCAGAAATATTTAGGATTCTTTGATGAATATAAAGTTCAAGAACAGCACTTACTTAAAATATAAATCTTTTGTAACACTATAAATGTCTTTAACGTCAATTTAATGCATCCTTGCTATTAATAATAATAAAAAAAACATTGACCCCAAACTTTTAAATGGTTGTTTATATATATAATATTATATTATGTTATATTTTTAATATTATATTATGTTATATGGTAAAATAAATTTGATCTTGGTGTCTAATAAGGTCTTGAAGAGGGCACCAAACCGATCCCTTTATAAAAGTAGTGAAGGGACTTGCAGGGCTAAAAATCTGTAATGTCTGGCTGTGATTTAAAAATCAATGATGCAGAAGTCTCAGATGTGAATAAGAGGGACAGGAACTCTCTCCTCCGTACACAAAAGCACCAGTCAGCAGTGCAGTAATTGCTTTTCATAAGGCAAATTTGCTTTTACTCCCACCCAGTTAATGAAATGAAGCAAGAACATTCTTCATAGCGGCAGAAAAGGATGTGGCCCGAGTGGCACCGGCCAAATTCTTCCATTCCATTTGAGTAAACACCCCGGATCGAGAAGTCATGTGGCATTCATTGATTGACAGATCTCTATTATTACAAAAGCTTATCATATCCCTGTCTGCAATTATCCATCTGGAGGATTGGCCAAAGATTAGATTTGTGAGGGGATCATGGGCACACAGGTGTGCGAGGAGGAGACATATGATAACCTGCTATGTGCACTTCATTAGCGCTTTTCTCCGTATGCTAATGCTAATCTTCCTCTCTATAGCTCCGACCCTACAGTGACCTGCCGATAGCGTCACACGCAGCTCAGAGAATAAAAACTATGGAAGGTTCTAAAACAATTATGGAGGTTTGATGACGACGCAGGGTGCAACCAGGCTAATCTTAGTTTTATTGCTTTGTCTTTTTGCTGTTTTTATTGACAGCTAGATTTGAATCTCACTCTCCCACATGAGCACCTCAACTCAACCTATTTGCCTTCTAACATGAAGAGTATGAGTATTGTGAAGAATGCAGGTTGGTTTGTGAAGCTTTCGTGTGCAGGACAGTAACTAATGGAGCTACAGGGAGTGTGAGTGTGGCTGAGCCATGTTCGGTGTTGCATGTCTGTGGTTATGAGATATATAGTATGAGGGATGTACAGTATGTGGGTGAGGATGACTGGGTCAGCAATGACAGGAGGAAGGGAAAGAGGCTTTGTACATCTCCGCTGGAGTGAACACAGAGACGCTCCACTACCTTCACTAATATACCCTACTGACTTACAGCAGAGTATCTTCACATGTGCACACACACACGCACACACATGCCCATAGATATAAAAATTCTGTCATGTGTACCTACCAAGTGTGTCACACACATACTGAAAAGTGTAGCTAAAACATTCTGATCGCCCCCTGCTGGCTGGCTGCAGTATAGGTCGTAAACCCACCTTATCAATGTAATGTAATGGGACATTCACTTCAAAAATTTTTTTTCCAAAGATGGGTTCTGTTATTTTAGGTACTTCTTATCATGCTGATATATGTTCAAGTGTTTTTTCTAATAAACTTGGTTTTAGTTAGTTTGATGCTATGAAAATGGGGTGTACCGCCATGATTGACAGCTGCGAGAGTATGGGAGGGACCTTGATACCACAGCTCCACCTCGCCATCGATCACTACTGCACAGACTCTGGCCTCAAATTATGTAATTGGCGCAAGATGTCAGCGGCCATTTCTGGGACATTTTGGCGTAATTTTTTCTACAGTGGAAGGAAGTACAGGTGCTGGTCATATAATTAGAATATCATCAAAAAGTTGATTTATTTCACTAATTCCATTCAAAAAATGAAACTTGTATATTATATTCATTCATTACACACAGACTGATATATTTCAATATTTCGATATGTTTATTTCTTTTAATTTTGATGATTATAACTGACAACTAAGGAAAATCCCAAATTCAGTATCTCAGAAAATTAGAATATTGTGAAAAGGTTCAATATTGAAGACACCTGGTGCCACACTCTAATCAGCTAATTAACTCAAAACACCTGCAAAGGCCTTTAAATGGTCTCTCAGTCTAGTTATGTAGGCTACACAATCATGGGGAAGACTGCTGACTTGACAGTTGTCCAAAAGACGACCATTGACACCTTGCACAAGGAGGGCAAGACACAAAAGGTCATTGCAAAAGAGGCTGGCTGTTCACAGAGCTCTGTGTCCAAGCACATTAATAGAGAGGCGAAGGGAAGGAAAAGATTGTGTACAAAAAAGTGTACAAGCAATAGGGATAATCGCACCCTGGAGAGGATTGTGATACAAAACCCATTCAAAAATGTGGGGGAGATTCACAAAGAGTGGACTGCAGCTGGAGTCAGTGCTTCAAGAACCACTACGCACAGACGTATGCAAGACATGGGTTTCAGCTGTCGCATTCCTTGTGTCAAGCCACTCTTGAACAACAGACAGTGTCAGAAGCGTCTCGCCTGGGATAAAGACAAAAAGGACTGGACTGCTGCTGAGTGGTCCAATGTTATGTTCTCTGGTGAAAGTAAATTTTGCATTTCCTTTGGAAATCAGGGTCCCAGAGTCAGGGTCCAGTGTAAAGTTTCCACAGTCAGTGATGGTTTGGGGTGCCATGTCATCTGCTGGTGTTGGTCCACTGTGTTTTCTGAGGTCCAAGGTCAACGCAGCCGTATACCAGGAAGTTTTAGAGCACTTCATGCTTCCTGCTGCTGACCAACTTTATGGAGATGCAGACCAGCAAACTCGCCTGACCTTAACCCCATAGAAAATCTATGGGGTATTGTGAAGAGGAAGATGTGATATGCCAGACCCAACAATGCAGAAGAGCTGAAGGCCACTATCAGAGCAACCTGGGCTCTCATAACACCTGAGCAGTGCCACAGACTGATCGACTCCATGCCACGCCGCATTGCTGCAGTAATTCAGGCAAAAGGAGCCCCAACTAAGTATTGAGTGCTGTACATGCTCATACTTTTCATGTTCATACTTTTCAGTTGGCCAAGATTTCTAAAAATCTTTTCTTTGTATTGGTCTTAAGTAATATTCTAATTTTCTGAGATACTGAATTTGGGATTTTCCTTAGTTGTCAGTTATAATCATCAAAGTTAAAAGAAATAAACATTTGAAATATATCAGTCTGTGTGTAATGAATGAATATAATATACAAGTTTCACTTTTTGAATGGAATTAGTGAAATAAATCAACTTTTTGATGATATTCTAATTATATGACCAGCACCTGTATATTAATAATTTATATAGTTTCTTTCCTCCTAGATCTAAGATAAATTTGATACTTCTCTTGAGCTATGAAGGAGAAACAACTGAGCTATAGCATTTTGCTCTGGTTATGCACATACACTATTATGCAAAAAAAGTTTTGCAGTCATATTCATAGACATACTTAATTTTGTGTATCACTTTTGCCTGTAGAAAAGGCATAATTAACATTAACATATTTAAAACGAAGTGAATTTTTTTACAACACCACCTTAAACATACATTACCAGCCTTGTATTATCAACTTTTAGGGTTTTGCTGCAGGGTGAAGCACATTTCTTCAAAATCACAGATGTGCTGAAGCCTCAGGAGCAGCTAAATCATCGTATAAAACATAGTAACCACATTTCCATAATACAAAGTGTGAGTGTGGGGTTTAGTTTTCCTCCATTTGACAGACTATTGCATGTGAAATGAGGTTCTTTCAGGTTCTTTTTAGCATCTCAGGGGCTTTGGTCCCTCTCCCCCTGTCTAGACATTAAACAGACTCTTCTCTGACCACCCAGGTGCCTCTCTTTTATTTATCACGGATGACACCTCTGCGAACGAGACAGGAGAATCTTCCTTCACTCTTCTCTCGGCTGCCACAACAGACCTGACAGCTGCCTCTTTTCACTGACGGCAGGATTTTTGCTTTCTTCCGAAGGGCAGTTTTTTAATCACGCATGTGAAATGCAATGTTTCTTTCAAGCATTTTAATACGTTGGTATTTCCATATGTTTTGGGTAAGATGGTGAATTTTAATGATTTCCTGATGACTGTTGCGTGATTTATTTGAAGTCAAGCTCGGCATGCACATTAGTAAACACTTTTTCTGCTCGCTAACCGCAAAGATGCATGACCTAATACCTTCTATCTCTGAAAATATATTTATAACTAGTGAAATGAAGATGACAAAAAATTAAAAGTAAAGATTTCCAGACAGCGCATGGCCTGGTTTATTCTTAGTCGGTCCGGTAGCAGTAGTCTGGTAAAACGATATGAGAATGGATTCAAAGCAGCTGAAAATTAATCATTGTGTTCTGGCGAACTGGAAAATTCAATACCTCTGCTATAGCCGTCGATAACGCTGACCAGAGCTTCATGTCTTCAGACCATTTTACACTCTAGCGGAACTAATTGTGCTCAGTTGGGAATACTGACATTTGATTTCCTTCTCAGAGAAAATATAAACATATTGTGTGGTTGAAATTTAATAGTGCAAAGCAGCTTTTAAAGCTTTCTCTTTTGAAGGATATTTCTCACATTAACAAAACACACAAATTTACACTTTAGACGCTTGCCACAAACACTGTATACATTGGTGCTCAATTACTTTAAGTATTTGAAGGAAAAATAAATTTTTTCGATAGGTTAAATTATTATCAAACATAAAATTACCCTAACATGAAAAAGATGATTTTGGCCTGTATCACAGAGGTCTGAACCTTCTCGACTACATCCAAAATTAAAATTATAAAGTATTTTGAAATGATGTTGAATTGACTGTTGAATTTAATTATTAAAAATGTTACTGACCAAAACATATTTAACATTTAATTGTGTTATATATTAATTCATTTAATTTTAATTAGTATATATACACTATATTGCCAAAAGTTTTGGGATGCCTGCCTTTACATGCACATGAATTTTGCACAAGGTTTAGGAGTGTGTTTATGGGAATTTTTGACCATTCTTCTAGAAGCGCATTTGTGAGGTCAGGCACTGATGTTGGACGAGAAGGCCTGGCTCACAGTCTCCGCTCTAATTCATCCCAAAGGTATTCTATCGGGTTAAGGTCAGGACTCACTCATCCATGTCTTTATGGACCTTGTTGGAACAGGAAGGGGCCATCCCCAAACTGTTCCCACAATGTTGGGAGCATGAAATTGTCCAAAATGTCTTGTTATGCTGAAGTATTAAGAGTTTCTTTCACTGGAACTAAGGGGCCAAGCCCAACCCCTATAGAACAACCCCACACCATATTCCCTCCTCCACCAAACTTTACACTTGACACAGTCAAGCAAGTACCGTTCTCCTGGCAACCGCCAAACTCAGACTTGTCCAAAGGTTTGCCAGACAGAGAAGCGTGTTTTCGAGAACACTTCTCCACTGCTCTAGAGTCCAGTGGCGGCGTGCTTTACACCACTGCATCTGACGCTTTGCATTGCACTTGGTGATGTAAGGCTTGGATGCAGCTGCTCGGCCATGGAAACCCATTCCATGAAGCTCTCTCACACTGTTCTTGAGCTAATCTGAAAGCCACACGAAGTTTGGAGATCTGTAGCTACTGACTCTGCAGAAAGTTGGCGACTTCTGTGCACTGTGAGCCTCAGCATGCGCTGACCCTGCTCTGTGATTTTACGTGGCCTACCACATTTCTCTCTGCTTTCTTGCAGGAACACTCTTCATCAACACCTATTCGGCTCAGAAGTGAATGACAAATGTCGCTGCATCCGCTTCCGTATTTATACCCACGCTGCAGGGCGGAGCATGAGATGCAAATCTCGCACGCCAATGGCCATTGGCCCGTTCTGTATACACTCAAAGCTGATAGGGCTCCCAGAAGTGATCCCAATTCGTCGGTGACGTCCGGCATATGTCGAACGTTACCGACTGAAAGAGAACTCTCCCTGAATAAAGATGAAATGTGGTAGATTTACATTCCTTGATGACTAAGGATTGAGGATAATTATCAGGATCCCTGCTAGATTAAATCTGTGCTGCATGTGGTATGATTGGCCAAGCAAACTAATCAAACTACCCCCTCTCACACACACACAGAGAGATAGAGAGAGAGAGAGAGAGAGAGAGAGAGAGACAGAGAGAGACAGAGGTCACCGCAACTTCAACAAATGATATTCAGCTCTCCACTGCAGAAAATGCCAATAACTTCTGAAATAGTCTTAGAAGATTCTTACAGAAGGACACAAGTGGGAATTCATGAAAGAATAAATAAATTGCTGTTGAGGTTTTGATTAACTGGCATGGTTAGCATAGCAAATCCCCCTAAAGATTCAGAGATTAGAATGCAAAGTGACTAAAAGCTCATAAAAGCAGTGTTTTCCCTCAGGAAAGTGGTGGTATTGTTCATATTCAGTGCATTTTCTGTGAAAACAAGCATTTAATCACATTGTGTGGAATGAATGTGTAATATGCCCTGAGTGCGTAGCATGCAAAATGACTCTAAATCTCCTCACCGCTTCAGCACTGCACCCAACCCTACAGTGGATGCAGAAGTGTTTCATATGTGCTTGTGTACTAGTAATACTGCAATCGTTTCAGACCAGAATATTTTTCATAAAATGAGGTCTGTTTAGATAGATTAGGATGGAGATGTCACAATTGATTAGGAAAGGTGAAATAATGCCGGCAGTGTACGAAATAGGTAGACAGCTGGCCAATATATCAACGGATTTACACAAAAGGATTAAGCGCTGGTGTAGAATACAATTGTATTATAGACTAATACATATTATGTTCCCAAGTCTCAATGTTAATTCTGAGAAACATATTTACCTTCAAATAATTTTTATCTGGGGAAAGTAGAACAGTGAGTTGACTGCTTATGTTCCAGATTAAAACAGTATTTTAATTATATTTCATTAAAACCTTATGTTGTGAGTTAAAATTGTTAATATTAAACAAATACCTAGAAGTATTATAATTTATAAATAGATTAGAAGCAGCATTCATTTGAGGGAAATTACTGTTTTGCAAAAATAAAAAATAAAAACAATTGGGATTAATCAAATTTTGGAGGGCAACGTCTAATAAATATTCAGTCTAGGAGTTCAAATTGTTCTGTGAGTCTGAGAGAAAAATTTAATCAAAATTCTGTTTATGTTTTGTATAACAACCATAAAATCTAGTCACATTTCTCCTGATAAAGGCTTTCTAGAATTGCTTTAAGACCCCATGAAATACTTTTCTGTCCTGTGTTGATGTGTTATGTGGGGTTATGTGTTGTGGGGTATGGGGTGGGGCTTTACAGGCTTTAGTTTAGATAATAACAAAAAGTCATGATTTGCTATTCACTGGTTAGTTGCAGGGGAAGGGACATGCTCGATCTAGAAAGCATTTGATTGGACAGAAATCTGTATAGTGCAGGATGAGTCATCCATAATTTTTGGTCTGTTTTCCTGGAAGTGATATTGTGTAAATAATTCTAATATAATCATTTTGACTTCACTGACACTATTGGATGAGAACAAAAGTTGAACTGAATTGCTGGGTGACGACACTACTGTCATCTGCAGAGCTACTTTATAGCTGAGAAAATTATGAATTTTGCAACATTGACAGTTCAATATTGAACTGACTTGAGCTGAATAACGATACTACTGTCTTTTTAGAGCTTTGCTGTCTTTGCAGCAGAATTTGTCTCATATTTGATGAAGTTTAACCCTTAAACGAATACCTTGGGTCTTTAGTGACACGGGACATCATTCACTACTCTCCTCCTCATTCATTTTTTAAAGTTAGACATCAACCTTAGTATTCCTCAATCTATTCATTATAAACAATATAAAAAGAAACAATTAACAAAATTTTGTGCTGGGCAATCGATTAATCGCGATTAATCGCATCAAAAATAAAAGTTTGTGTTTACATAATATATGTGTGTGTACTGTGTATAATTATTATGTATATATAAATACACACTCCATGTATATATTTAAGAAATATTTGCATGTATATACTGTATATATATTTATATAATTTATCTTATATATAAATATAACAATTTCTTCTTAAATATATAATTGCATGTGTGTGTATTTATATATACATAATAATTATACACAGTACACGCACATATATTATGTAAAGCACAAACTTTTATTTTGGATGCGATTAATAGATTGCCCAGCACTAATAAAATTATAAAAGAAGGCCTGCTTTCACATTAATTCTTTGTAAAAATTGTATAGGGTCACTAGCGACCAGAGGTGTGTAATAATGTAAGTATATTTTTGTCTGCACAACAATAATTGAAACTTTGATGACTGAATAAGTGCAATTTACCTTTATTCCATAAGATGACAATGTCGGATACACAATGATAAAGTGACGTTTCACTCATAGTTACTGCAGGCAGAAAACAAAAGAATAGGAAGTATCATCAGCAAAACTTGAAATGGCTCAGTGATTAACTGCAGTCTGCAGAGCAAGTACTGAACGCAATAAAATATTAGTGTCACTGTCACTGTCACTGATGGTGAAGAAGCTGTCAGTGATCAAAATATTGATTTTGAATATGTTGAAAATTGAGAATATGTTTGAGCCAGATGCTGAATGTACTGTGAAATGAGCTCTGATGAGGACAGTGATGATGGTATAAAACATCTGCTCAGACTGAACCCTTCCAAGCGACAAAATGTAATAAAATATGCTTTATTTTATTCTTCTGTAATTGTTACTCTAATATCAGAAGAGTTTTGTATTATCGTGACAGGTAGAGATCCATCCATGTTAGATATAGAGCGGGGTCGCTAAAGACCTGAATATGTAATAATGATTGGCAAAACATTCATGCATTTATGGGTTAATCATGTTTCTTATTTATTACTTTGAAGGAGCATTGAAACTATTTGTATTGTATAAAGCGCTATATAAATAAAGGTGACTTGATTTGACACAGAAGCCATCAAAGCCAACACACAAAAGCTAGAAAACTCTCTTTTTTGATTTCATAGGGTCATTAAACTGGAATTAAAACTCAAGAAAGTGCAATAAGAGACAACGGACAAACAAGAAGAGGGCTAGATAAAATGGCAAAGGACAGAGAGAGAAAAACACAGAGCCAGAGATTCCAACATAAAACACCACCATCATTAAACCAGCCCAGATGGCTCATACACACTGTTCTCTCTTCCTCTTGTCCTGAAATCAAATGTCTCATCCTTTCAAATCTCTTTCTGGGAATACAGAGTACAAGCTGTCAGAAATGTGCCAAAACTTTGCTGTGCTTTTAGAAAGCATTTTGCATCATTAACTGAAGTAGGTTTATGTTGCGAGGCCTCCCTTGGTGTCCCATCATCATCATTACAAACTCTCAATCATCAAAACCATTCAAATGTGTTTCATTTTTTAGGATCCGCACTGTCACATTTCCCATGAGCACTTCTGACACCAGAACTGATAAGGAGCCAATCATCATTCTACGATCCAGTTAGTATAATTCTGTTTAACAAGAATGTGTCAATGACATCATCAAGTTGAGATGTCAGTTTATTGGTAACTAGAATGGCCACAGTTAAAAAAAATAGTCAATTACACTCTTAAAAAAATAAAGGTTCAGTGAAGAACCTATGGAACTTTTGCATTGTGTAACCGGTCCTACTCAATGTGCTCCGAGCGATATACAAACGTAGACTCCGGCGTGGGAGGCGGGCACGCTAACAAGGATGCTAAGACCGCAGTCTCTAGCATCAGTCGCTAGCGCACCTATTGAGGCCAGGGGAGCGAGGTTTACACGCACAGCTCTTACTGGCCTATGTCTGTTACCCTCACCCCCCTAAACCTCACTCCCATCCGGGTCACGGCACCAAATGTAACCGATCCCACTTGACCCGCTCAGAGTGGGATTCAAATCGGGATCTATGGTGGGGAGGAGGGCATGCTAATAAGGACACTAAAGACCACATCTTCTAGCATCAGTCGCTAGCGCGCCTCTTGAGGCCAGGGGTGCGAGGTTTACACGCACAGATCTTACTGGCCTACGTCCGTTACAATTGCACAAAATGTTCTTTATAGTGGAAAATGGATCTTTAAATGATTAAAATATTCTTTACGTTAAGAAAATAATGGTGCTTTTAAGAAAATATTCACTAAAAGGTTCTTTGGGGTACCAAAAATGGTTCTTCTACTGCATCACTGCAAAACAAATCCTTTTCATTTTAAACCTGAAAAATAAACAAAGAAATGTCAAAATGATAAATACAGAATTATTAGGCAAGTTGTATTTTTGAGGATTAATTTTATTATTGAACAACAACCATGTTCTCAATGAACACAAAAAACTCATTAAAATCAAAGCTGAATATTTTTGTATCAATATTTTAAGTAGTTTTTAGTTTTAGCTATTTTAGGGGGATATCTGTGTGTGCAGGTGACTATTACTGTGCATAATTATTAGGCAACTTAACAAAAAACAAATTTATACCCATTTCAATTATTTATTTTTACCAGTGAAACCAATATAACATCTCAACATTCACAAATATACATTTCTGACATTCAAAAACCAAACAAAAACAAATCAGTGACTAATATAGCCACCTTTCTTTGCAAGGACACTCAAAAGCCTGCCATCCATGGATTCTGTCAGTGTTTTGATCTGTTCACCATCAACATTGCGTGCAGCAGCAACCACAGCCTCCCAGACACTGTTCAGAGAGGTGTACGGTTTTCCCTCCTTGTAAATCGCACATTTGATGATGGACCACAGGTTCTCAATGGGGTTCAGATCAGGTGAACAAGGAGGCCATATCATTAGATTTTCTTCTTTTATACCCTTTCTTGCCAGCCACGCTGTGGAGTACTTGGACGCGTGTGATGGAGCATTGTCCTGCATGAAAATCATGTTTTTCTTGAAGGATGCAGACTTCTTCCTGTACCACTGCCTGAAGAAGGTGTCTTCCAGAAACTGGCAGTAGGACTGGGAGTTGAGCTTGACTCCATCCTCAACCCGAAAAGGCCCCACAAGCTCATCTTTGATGATACCAGCCCAAACCAGTACTCCACCTCCACCTTGCTGGCGTCTGAGTCGGACTGGAGCTCTCTGCCCTTTACCAATCCAGCCATGGGCCCATCCATCTGGCCCATCAAGACTCACTCTCATTTCATCAGTCCATAAAACCTTAGAAAAATCAGTCTTGAGATATTTCTTGGCCCAGTCTTGACGTTTCAGCTTGTGTGTCTTGTTCAGTGGTGGTCGACTTTCTGCCTTTCTTACCTTGGCCATGTCTCTGAGTATTGCACACCTTGTGCTTTTGGGCACTCCAGTGATGTTGCAGCTCTGAAATATGGCCAAACTGGTGGCAAGTGGCATCTTGGCAGCTGCACGCTTGACTTTTCTCAGTTCACGGGCAGTTATTTTGCGCCTTGGTTTTTCCACACGCTTCTTGCGACCCTGTTGACTATTTTGAATGAAACGCTTGATTGTTCGATGATCACGCTTCAGAAGCTTGGCTATTTTAAGACTGCTGCATCCCTCTGCAATATATCTCACTATTTTTGACTTTTCTGAGCCTGTCAAGTCCTTCTTTTGACCCATTTTGCCAAAGGAAAGGAAGTTGCCTAATAATTATGCACACCTGATATAGGGTGTTGATGTCATTAGACCACACCCCTTCTCATTACAGAGATGCACATCACCTAATATGCTTAATTGGTAGTAGGCTTTCCAGCCTATACAGCTTGGAGTAAGACAACATGCATAACGAGGATGATGTGGTCAAAATACTCATTTGCCTAATAATTCTGCACTCCCTGTAGATCGATATTAGTCATGGTAAAACATGGTACTCACGGTAAATCAAGAAAACAAGATTTAAACAACAAGACTAACTGTGTTGAGTTATATAACAATGATTAAAACACATAATATATTAAAGCGTCTTTGGTGTTTCCATGGTTTCTACAAAATAAAACTGGAAATCGAGGGTAACGCGGGTATGATGTCATTGATAGGCGACGCACGGACAGGATCTGTGTCCTGGTTAAAATTGCTTATTTCTCTGGATTTAAACATTCTTGCAAACATTTGTGATAATGTAAGTACACAAGTCAACAACATATATAACATTGTTCTAGTGGTTTTTGGATATGTTAATCCAAAAATCGTACATATTGTGCCTTTAATTCTAACTGCACTTTTGCAAGACTTATTTTTAAAGACGTGTGTCAAAGCTGTCAACTCTTCTGTCAGACGCAGTTTAAGTAAAGAGTGCCTGAAAACAAATGCGTTGCCCTGATATGTGCAGTCAGATGAGATGTTATCAGGCTGTCAATGTCATTATTCCAACAATATTTTCATAACTTATAAAAACTCTCTCACCTCAAAAAAATTTACTTTCCTATCTAGTCAGACGCTATACTGTGCTTCCAGTGCGCAAATGAGGCGAAGCACGCTGTATAAAGAGCGAATTAAATTTCGAACATGCAACGTCGTAATAGAGTGGTGCAGGTATGACTTTTTAGGCCAAAACTTGGAAGCGAGTTAGCATTTTAGCACTTCCGTTTCCCTTGTACTGAAGTCAATGGGTTTTTGGTTAAATGGCTGAAATAAGGTCTGTGGTGAACACAAGCTCACATTTATTCTACGACATTAAATACATCAGTATTACCCCACTCTTGATTTTTTTGAAGCTCTTACATGTCTAGAAAAACGCGGTTGCTAACAAGTGGTTAAATGGGACTACAGAGGCTGTCGAGGAGATTAAACGTCATCACACCGCACAGGTAAACTCAGTCTGCTTTTACAGCCTCATTATGCTCATAATTGTGCTCTTATAAACTAGTCTAACTCAAACGTTCTGTTTTGAGATAAAAACTGAAAGAGTGGTTGGAAGCTTGGTGATGGTGATGTTGAAATCACGGGACTGTGGTATGTAGTCCTTTTATAGCCTACCTTTAGCCTTTTATTTCTGGCGACTGCATTTAGGCTTCGAAATTAATAAAAGTTGTGTTCATCTGTGATAATCTTCATCTTGATCTTAAAATTACCAATAAATTACGTAACTGGTATGTCGTGTGTTAGTTGGGAAGGATTTGCATGCAGGAATGATGTTCATTCTATTCATCAGGATCAGTATCCATATGTTTTATTAACAGTTCATGTTAGTATTGTGTATTTATCATGGTACCATTTATCATTGTAGTTTCTGTAACCTTAACCCAAAATACCACTCTATTTTCACTTTGTATATTTTCTATATTTTTGATGACTGTGCATGGTGGCTCATACCAACTTGATAACTTTAGTGTATAAAACTAGTTTGGGACTGCTATTTAATAGCCTTACCATATATATTTATTCACCAGTACAGTGACATTCTTACAATTTATGTGTATGTTAAGCAAAGCCACAATCTGTAACTGCTCATAATTACCAGTAAATGCTGTCAGGAACAGTGAGATTGATGTCAGGTGCAAAAATGTGGACCTGGGGACCAAAGCAATCATTACTAGTCTCTTAAAGGGAAACCACAAAAACAAGAAACAACATTTGTTCAAACTGCTCTAAATGTATTCGAGAATTTACAGTGTGCTGTGTACAAATAGCTCAGCCTTCCCAATGAAAGTTTTGTTTCTATCTCCGAATCCCCACTAGCAGCACTGCATTCTATCATCTCTCCATTCTGCCAAAACCCTCACAGCATTCATGATTGGCACAGATTTCTAACACAGAGAGAGGGAGATAAAGTGAGAGATGCACACTTGCCTCTAAGTGACCTTAGCATCCGTCAGAAAGATTCTTAAAAGATGGATGAGAACACTGACCTTGAGCTAGGGCCCCTGACAGCCATGACGAATTTCAAGAACTTCACGACTTTTTAGGTGTTGCACTGTTGTTCTGCCAACAGTGTACGATTTAATCCAGTTTGAGCAGTGACACAGGCTGGCAGTGCGGTCCCAGATGCAGGGACAGATTTCAGAAGCAGACCAGACGATGCATGTAGCCAATCTGGATTACGATAAGAGACAGACAGAAGTGTCCCGCTCTGAATCTTGGAGTGTCGACTTCTGTTCTGAAGAGCAGACATGATTATTAGAATTGCAGAGCGCACTCCAAACATGTCTGAAACTGGTGGCGCATTTTAAACATCCTTTTAAAAATGCTCATTTTCGCTTACTGAACACGCACTAATTTTTAAAGTGTTTTTGTCAATAACTGCATTTCAGGTATAACTAACACTTCAAGATAATGAGAAAGAGAGAGGGGATAATGAGTAAGAACAAAAATTAAAACGAACATAAATTTGGGCTTGCTCAATCTCTCGGGTTCCTCGGGGCATCTTTTTTAACTCAGAGCTGGTCTGAAAAAAGTTTCGATTTTTGTCAATATTGCTGCAAAGGAAAGTTGCGAAGAAAAATCCATGCAATTTATTTAGACCAGTGCTGCATATATTTAAATAAATAGACAATTTTAGACTGAGACCATGTTTACATGCATACAAATATTCTTGTGATAATCTGAATTTGATCATATTCTGATCATGTATGCAAGATTTAACCAATATTACGGTTTCTAACCACCTGCATATGCATGTATTAATAAGGATTTTGGTCATATAAACACCTTTGGTATATCCATCATAACTGAGCATTCATATAATTATGGGTCAGATTAGATTAAAAAAAACAATTGGGAGAGGACATTAATTTAAAAAAAAAACAAACATGATTAATAAAAAATAAACTTTTTTTGCTAATTCACCACTTTCATGTGTGCCAAAAGTAGGACATGAATGAGAAATAATGCAAATTAAATTACTAAAATGCATGAATATTATCTGTCTTTTTCAGGCTTAACTAAAACATGGACCTTAATCTGAAACATATGTGCATGTAAACATGTTCAGTACTGAATGTGATCAATAATTTGTTTCATTGCTGCAAGCTCAAAAACCAATCACATATAAGTGTTTTACCCAGGGTTAACCTCTCATGTTAACCTCTCTTCTACTGCATCCATGTGCAATAGATAAATAAACCACTACAGTTTGACCTTCTAGACTGGCAACTGTGTGTCATTGTGAAGACTTATATATCTGTGAACTTTCAGTTGCATCGAATGAATATGAATTGATTGGTGTCCCTGAAGAAACTTGGAAACTATAAGGAAGGGGTAAAAAGAATGTACCTGAGGCAAAGATCTGCCTTTTTTGGAAGTGGTACTTAGTGTAGATGTCCTATAGTAAACATTTATTCCTGGTATGAAGACTTGGCTCCTTTAAATACTTTTTCCCCCTGTGGAAATTGTTAATAATGATTGACAGTCATAACACCTACACATGTGAAGAAAACCTTTCAAAAAGGTGTGCATTTGCATAAATAATAAGAATCCTCATAGCTGTTGAACAGCTGCTACCACTGGGAGCTTTCCAAAGTAATGAGTGATTACATTTACTGCAATCAGAGAACTTGCTGTTTTTTCCAGTGTGAGAATGTGCCATCTGACAATATCAGCACAGAACGTAAAGTTGGTGTGTGTGTGTGAGAGGATCTATCTATCTATCTATCTATCTATCTATCTATGTCAGAGGAGAATGGGCCGACTGATTCAAGCTGATAGAAGAGCAAATTTGACTGAAATAACCACTCGTTACAACCGAGGTATGCAGCAAAGCATTTGTGAAGCCACAACACACACAACCTTGAGGCGGATGGGCTACAACAGCAGAAGACCCCACCGGGTACCACTCATCTCCACTACAAATAGGAAAAAGAGGCTACAATTTGCACGAGCTCACCAAAATTGGACAGTTGAAGACTGGAAAAATGTTGCCTGGTCTGATGAGTCTCGATTTCTGTTGAGACATTCAGATGGTAGAGTCAGAATTTGGCGTAAACAGAATGAGAACATGGATCCATCATGCCTTGTTACCACTGTGCAGGCTGGTGGTGGTGGTGTAATGGTGTGGGGGATGTTTTCTTGGCACACTTTAGGCCCCTTAGTGCCAATTGGGCATCGTTTAAATGCCACGGCCTACCTGAGCATTGTTTCTGACCATGTCCATCCCTTTATGACCACCATGTACCCATCCTCTGATGGCTACTTCCAGCAGGACAATGCACCATGTCACAAAGCTCGAATCATTTCAAATTGGTTTCTTGAACATGACAATGAGTTCACTGTACTAAAATGGCCCCCACAGTCACCAGATCTCAACCCAATAGAGCATCTTTGGGATGTGGTGGAACGGGAGCTTCGTGCCCTGGATGTGCATCCCACAAATCTCCATCAACTGCAAGATGCTATCCTATCAATATGGGCCAACATTTCTAAAGAATGCTTTCAGCACCTTGTTGAATCAATGCCACGTAGAATTAAGGCAGTTCTGAAGGCGAAAGGGGGTCAAACACAGTATTAGTATGGTGTTCCTAATAATCCTTTAGGTGAGTGTATATCTAACAGTTATGTGAATTTGAATTTCATAAATTCAGATACAGAACTCATTTATAAGGCATTCTTAATTAAATTTTGCAAGGTGTACAACCTGATTAACTGTTTTATCACATTATTTTTTAAAATTATTAATCACATTCATTTAACACAGTGTTGTTTTTGTTAACTAAAACTAAAACTAGATGAAACAATGTTTTAGTTTATTGAAATTAAGCCGACATCAAAGGAAAATATTAGATGGAAAAACTTAAACATGAAAAACCAATTGAAATAAAAAAAATAAGTTAAAGCTGAGGTACTAAAATTACAAACGTAAACTGAATTAAAATAATGAAAGCTAAATAGAAATATAAAAAACTAAATAAAAAATAATAATAATAATTAATAATAAAAATAATTATAAATACTGTAAAAGTATATGCAGTCATGCCAGAAAGTGATGTCTGGCCTAGGAAAATTGACTCAATTGAAAATGAAAATTGATTTTCAATTGAAAATCTTCACCCTTTATTCAAAATATTAATTGTTTTTTTGAAGATTTTGTAAGCATATTGCATAGTTGTGCTTGGAGTCAATTGTTTTATTTGTGATATGCAATGCCAACATAATACTTAACCAAGTATAGTGTTTTGTTCTTCACTCACATTTAAAATATTTAAAAATAGAAAATATGTTCTTCATACACTGCCCCGCCAAAAAAAGAAAGAAAAAGAAGTGGCTGTTTGGATTTAATTAGGCAAATTCTTAAGAATTTGTGATTGTATTGCAGTTATTATTATGTCAAGTCTTTGAGTGCGTGACTCTTGCATTGTCAATACATAAATGTTATAAATGAAATAAATGTTGTGATGTTATTTCCATCAAGAGGTGCATAAATTTTTGGTCCAGATCTTGTATTGACAATGAAAGAGTCACGCACTCTGTAAAGTCTCCTCCAGCACATCCCAAAGACTTTCAATGAATTTAAGGTCTGGACTCAGAGGTGCCAATTCATGTGTGAAAATGATTCTTCATGCTCCCTCCCAACAATTCTTTCACTATTTGAGCCTGATGAATCTTTGTCATCTTGGAATATGGCCATGGTATATCTTCCTGCATGGTTGTTTAAGAAATGAAAGCTACACACTCCATCAAATAGGGTTAGAAGAGCTGTTGCCAAACATATAACATGCTAGAAACATAAAAATCACTGCAATAATGATCCAATCATAAACTCTTAAGCATTTGCCTATTTAAATCTGAACAGTGACTTTTTTGGGCCAGGCAGTGTATTTTGATGATTTAATTGAACTTGCAGGGTCATTAAAAACAAATCCCCAAACCAATCCCCTCCGGATATCACTTTTGGCCACTACTGTAAATAATCCTAAAATAACACTGAATTAACGTCAGTCCTACGGAAAACATAACATGCATTACACCAGAGTGTTTGAATGTGTATGTGTGTGTGTTTGTATCTTGGATGTCTGCACTGTGACCACCCTCACCTTTCTTGCCCACAGATCTATTAGAACACGGAGCATCTTCACCTGACAGTTTGCCGGCTCTCCTTGTCTTTAATTTGAGCTTCCTGTTACAGGTGTCAGTCTTCTGCTCTGCGCTGTCAGCCCCCTGTCCATTACAGCGGTCAGCACTGCTCAGAACTCTGTGAGAAATTGCCTATGTATTAAGTCAAATTATAGGCAGGCTATTGCAATTCAGTTTAACCTAATGGGAGAGGGGGGAAAGACAGTGGGTTGAAAAGACACATGGCAGGAACTCCAAATGAGTCTGGATTCAAAATACCTAAGTCTATGCTCATATTGAAAGACTGTATCCTATGAAATGTCCAGGAAAAATAACCAATATACTTATCTGATACTTCCCCTGCTGTATGAAAATATTGAAAAATGTAAGACGTTCCATTCGACTAATATTTGTTCCATGAATAGTCTTAGAAATGTCTGAAAACAGAATCCGGCTTTCGGTTACCCATCCTGAGACCTTTAAAAACAGCATAACACATGCATACTAAGCAATATCTCCATTAGATGAAAAATAGCAATCACCATGATGGGCGGCGAGAGAAATACTGATCTCTTGTGAGTTATGGGCATCCAGGGCAGATGAAAGTAACTTCCTTGCTCTATTCGGAATATCATTATTCCACAGATGCTCGGCTCATTTCAATAAACCACAGTGGCCATATTTTAGCTTGACAGTTGAGTGACTATATCAGCAACAGATAATGACACTAAGGCTAATATCAGCTTCAGCTGCTGTGAATGGTGACAGGCAAGGCATTGCTTTATAACGCTATTGAAGATTTATCAGCTGATTAACCTCTGCTTTAGGTTGTTAGCGGTATAAATAATTGAGGTGTGAGCTGACACTTAGAACATGGTAGTAATTTGAGTGAGAAATAAATTAGATTGTCAATTAAATTCTGTCATAATTTTCTCATCCTCATGTCGTTGCAAACCTGTAAGACTTTTACAAATTAAGATATTTTAAATGAAATCCGAGAGATTTCTGTCCCTACAATGAGTCCATGCAACTACCACTTTGTCACTTCAATAAGTTCATAAAGAGAACGTAACTAAGCTGTGTGAATCGAGCGGTTGAGTCAACACGTTTTGAGCTTCTGCAAGAACCAATGAGGTTCATTCTCGTGTTACGCAGCACGTTTGAGCTTCCGCAAGAACCAATGAGGTTCATTCTCGTGTTACGCAGCACGTTTGAGCTTCCGCAAGAACCAATGAGGTTCATTCTCGTGTTACGCAGCACGTTTGAGCTTCTGCAAGAACCAATGAGGTTCATTCTCGTGTTACGCAGCACGTTTGAGCTTCCGCAAGAACCAATGAGGTTCATTCTCGTGTTACGCAGCACGTTTGAGCTTCTGCAAGAACCAATAAGGTTCATTCTCGTGTTACGCAGCACGTTTGAGCTTCTGCAAGGACCAATGAGGTTCATTCTTGTGTTACACAGCAAGTTTGAGCTTCCGCAAGAACCAATGAGAATTCTCCTGTTACGCAGCACGTTTGAGCTTCTGCAAGAACCAATGAGGTTCATTCTTGTGTTACGCAGCACGTTTGAGCTTCCACAAGAACCAATGAGGTTCATTCTTGTGTTACGCAGCACGTTTGAGTTTTCGCAAGAACCAATGAGGTTCATTCTTTTTTAACGCAGCACGTTTGAGCTTCTGCAAGGACCAATGAGATTTATTCTCGTGTTACGCAGCACGTTTGAGCTTCCGCAAAAACCAATGAGGTTCATTCTCGTGTCACGCAGCACGTTTGAGCTTCTGCAAGGACCAATGAGGTTCATTCTCGTGTTACGCAGCACGTTTGAGCTTCCGCAAGAACCAATGAGGTTCATTCTTGTGTTACGCAGCACGTTTGAGCTTCTGCAAGAACCAATGAGGTTCATTTTTGTGTTACGCAGCACGTTTGAGCTTCTGCAAGAACCAATGAGATTAATTTTTGTGTTATGCAGCACGTTTGAGCTTCTGCAAGAACCAATGAGGTTCATTTTTGTGTTATGCAGCACGTTTGAGCTTCCGCAAGAACCAATGAGGTTCATTTTTGTGTTGCGCAGCACGTTTGAGCTTCTGCAAGAACCAATGAGATTCATTTTTGTGTTACGCAGAACGTTTGAGCTTCTGCAAGAACCAACGAGGTTCATTCTTGTGTTACGCAGCACGTTTGAGCTTCCGCAAGAACCAATGAGATTCATTCTCTTGTTACACAACAATGATGACTAAAATGCAATTGTATATTTATACACACTATCGTTTAAAAAAAAAAAAGAAGAAGAAATTAATGCTTTTAATTCACAAGTACACATTAAATTGACACATTAAAAGAGAAATCTATAATATTACAAAAGATTTCTATTTTAAATAAATTTAGAATTTCATCAAAGAATCTTAAAATTAGGTTCATTCTTGTGTTACGAAGCACGTTTGAGCTTCTGCAAGAACCAATGAGGTTCATTCTCGTGTTACGCAGCACGTTTGAGAAATTACAGTTTCCACAAAAATATTAATCAGCATTATTAGAATGATTTCTGAGGGATCATGTGACAATGAAGACTGGAGTAATGATGCTAAAATTTAGCTTTGGCATTACAGGAATAAATTATATTATAAAAATATATTAAACAGTTTTAAATTGTAATAATATTTCACAATAACTAAACTGACGTCAGCTGAATAATAACACAATTGTATTTTTATAGCTGCTTTACAGCAGAGTTGAATTCTGTTTGCAACACTGATCATTATTTTCCTGTTTATCACTGTAAAGCTGCTTTGAAGCAGTCTGTACTGTATAAAGCGTTATATAAATAAAGGTGACTTGACTTGACAATATTACTGTTTTATTGTACTTAAATAAATGCAGCCTTGAGACTTTCAAAAACAAAATCCGGTCCATATGCTAAGTAGGATTTAAATAGCAGAAAAGCATTATGGGATCTATGAAGCACACATGAAACGCTGCTTTACATTTTAGCCAAAACAAGATATTTTATTAGCATAATTTAGCTGCCTACTGTTTGGAACAGCTTTCATATAAGGGGTGTGATTATAATGCCTAAAAATATCTGCTAGGTGGGCAGCTCACTAGATTTTGGAAGAGCTAATTTGCTGGCTGACAAATTACAGTTGTTTAAGTGATATGTTGACACATTGCTCAGTCTTCATCAACTCACTACTTCCTGTCAAACAAGCTACAGTTATGAACAGGGTTATAAGTCATTTCCCCTCAAGGAGTATAAGCTCCTCCATACAAGACAGATCGGATCACTCCATAAATGTATTAAAAAGCTTTATACCACAAGTCTGATGTAATGGTGTGGATTAAAATAAACACTTGGAGTTTGAATGGGTCGGTGACTTTGTAGGGAAGGGATTTCTGGGCCTCTTGTCTCTAGACTGCAATCTATTGTCAAGCCCCAGCAGCCCATTGACACAGCCATTGATTTCCTGATTAATGTAGCTCTCTGTCATTGGTGTTTAGAGCAGTAGACATCATTTTAATGTGTGCATGATCAATAGCTCCATCAGCACAGAAAATTTCCAGCAGGCAGACAGCGGGAGATGCTGGACTGCACTACACAACCCCTTTAAAACAAAGAGCGGAGCTCCTCTGCCCTCCATCCCTTGTTAAATCTCATATGTCTGAACTATGAAATGAGATCATTTAATTTTGAGCATGTTGGCTTTGCTGAAAATGAGTACACTTTAAACCATGCAAAAGTTTGCAAAGAAAAAAACATAAATCTTCAAGCAGACCAGTAGCACCATATACTGTACGGCAACTTTAACTTTGATAATCTATCTATCCATCCATCCATCCTTTAACTTTGATAATCAATCCATCCATCCATCCTAACTTTGATAATCCATCCATCCATCCATCCATCCATCGATTTATCCTTTAACTTTGATAATCTATCTATCTATTCATCCATCCATCATTAACTTTGATAATCCATCCATCCATCCATCCATCGATTTATCTGTTAACTTTGATAATCTATCTATCTATCTATCTATCTATCTATCCATCTATCTATCTATCTATCCATCTTTTAACTCTGATAATCTATCTATCATCCATCCATCCATTTATCCTTTAACTTTGATAATCTATCTATCCATCCATCCATCCATCCATCCATCCATCAACTTTGATAATCTATCTATCTGTCCGTCCGTCCGTAAAATTGTAAACATGTCAATTAATGCATTTATGGCTTCGGTAATGTTATGTGGTAAGTTTGTTTATATCATCAGTTGGATTCACATAAAGACAGATGGAGAAATGACAGAAGTAGAGGTGAACTAAGGTCTACTTACTATGTACTGCAGTAGTGATGTCTGCACAACTGGAAGAAAAAAAGAAAAATCATGAAAAACCATTTCCATAGAAACTGCTATTCATTTGGGGTAAGCTGTAGATAGATGTTATTTAATTACATTTTCCTTGAGAGTCCATAGGTTAAAGTTTATTACATAACATAGCTGACAAAACCACACTTCAACATAACCAATTAAATAAAATTTGTTGTTGTTGTAAGGATCTCAGAGAGGTTACAGAGCAGTAAACATTTCAATATCAGGTTGTTAAAAGTAAATCAAATAAAAACAGGTTCAAGGCAAACATGAAAAAGTGTACATAGAAAAGCCATATAATATATATTCTAAAACGCCGTACATATATATGGTTTAAGAGGCATTTTGTGCATTATTTCTGGAGATTATTTTGCATGACAGAAAAGGTGTTGCATATTTCCTTCTCCACTTTTCCTTCCCAAAACACCACCTGCCACACAAGAAGCCATACCAGCCCCACTGTGCATCAACCCTGAGCCTTTTTATTGACATTAAGCAGGAGAAAGTCCTCGGTTTTAATGCAGAGCGACTCTGGTGGGAAGTATACTTCAAATTAGTCTTGGCTTTTGAAATGCTAGAGCTGTCCTCCAGAAGTGGGTGGGGCTGGGTGCTGGTGGGGCAGCTCTCGCTCCAGGGCATCCCTTGGAACATCTCTGAGCATCACAAAGCAGACAGAATGTCTGAAGTAAAGCTTCCAGGTGTCTAACTGAAAGCGCTGAGCCCACCGAGAGCTTTCCTTCATTCACACTAGGACTTTTTGCTTTTATTCCGTTGGAATAAAACTTTGCAAAATTTGCCACTTTTAAAGCCTAAAGGCATTCCAGAAAGCCAAGCTATCTATGATGTGCTGAAAATCAAACTGAAAACACAGAAAATTCAATAAATGATATATGTATATATAGACAATGCAGGACCCCAAATATTGGAAGCTTTTTGTTTAAATTAGTTTAGTCTCTTGTTGTTTATGAGTTTTCTTCAATAACATGAGCATACTGTTTTCCTTGTCTGTTTTTTCCCTGTGCTCCAAATTATAACTTGCTTCTCCTCTCTGTTACATTATACAATTGCTTCTTTTGAACTATTTAGACAAGCAACCAATACTTAATGGACAAATGCCATTGCTTTAGATAACTAAATACTTCTAAACTGATTCTACAGAAATCATTATAATATGCTGATTTGGTGCTCAAGAAACACTTTTTAATGTTATCAATTAATATTTTTGCGAAAAGAAAGTTTAAAAGAACAGCATTTATTTACAATATAAAATTGCAACATTATAAATCTCTTTACTGTCAAATCAATTTGTGTCCTTGCTGAAAAAAGGTAGTACTTTTGAACAGTAGTGTAAATTGAAAATAACATTTTAGGAGCATTCATTTTAAAAATAAACGTGTAATGTTTAATGGAACAAAAAAGTATATACACTCACCTAAAGGATTATTAGGAACACCTGTTCAATTTCTCATTAATGCAATTATCTAATCAACCAATCACATGGCAGTTGCTTCAATGCATTTAGGGGTGTGGTCCTGGTCAAGACAATCTCCTGAACTCCAAACTGAATGTCAGAATGGGAAAGAAAGGTGATTTAAGCAATTTTGAGCGTGGCATGGTTGTTGGTGCCAGACGGGCCGGTCTGAGTATTTCACAATCTGCTCAGTTACTGGGATTTTCACGCACAACCATTTCTAGAGTTTACAAAGAATGGTGTGAAAAGGGAAAAACATCCAGTATGCGGCAGTCCTGTGGGCGAAAATGCCTTGTTGATGCTAGAGGTCAGAGGAGAATGGGCCGACTGATTCAAGCTGATAGAAGAGCAACTTTGACTGAAATAACCACTCGTTACAACCGAGGTATGCAGCAAAGCATTTGTGAAGCCACAACACGCACAACCTTAGGGCGGATGGGCTACAACAGCAGAAGACCCCACCGGGTACCACTCATCTCCACTACAAATAGGAAAAAGAGGCTACAATTTGCACGAGCTCACCAAAATTGGACAGTTGAAGACTGGAAAAATGTTGCCTGGTCTGATGAGTCTCGATTTCTGTTGAGACATTCAGATGGTAGAGTCAGAATTTGGCATAAACAGAATGAGAACATGGATCCATCATGCCTTGTTACCACTGTGCAGGCTGGTGGTGGTGTAATGGTGTGGGGGATGTTTTCTTGGCACACTTTAGGCCCCTTAGTGCCAATTGGGCATCGTTTAAATGCCACGGCCTACCTGAGCATTGTTTCTAACCATGTCCATCCCTTTATGACCACCATGTACCCATCCTCTGATGGCTACTTCCAGCAGGATAATGCACCATGTCACAAAGCTCGAATCATTTCAAATTGGTTTCTTGAACATGACAATGAGTTCACTGTACTAAAATGGCCCCCAGTCACCAGATCTCAACCCAATAGAGCATCTTTGGGATGTGGTGGAACAGGAGCTTCGTGCCCTGGATGTGCATCCCACAAAAATCCATCAACTGCAAGATGCTATCCTATCAATATGGGCCAACATTTCTAAAGAATGCTTTCAGCACCTTGTTGAATCAATGCCACGTAGAATTAAGGCAGTTCTGAAGGCGAAAGGGGGTCAAACACAGTATTAGTATGGTGTTCCTAATAATCCTTTAGGTGAGTGTATAATATATACAAATGCTTAAGAGTCTATGTAATCTTGCAGTGATTCATATGTTTCTAGCATGTTATATGTTTGGCAACAGTTCTTCAGCTATTCATTTCATAACAATCATGTAGGAAGCACATCATGGCCATATTCCAGGATGACAATGTCAAGATTCATCAGATTGTGGAAGAATGGTTGGGAGGGAGCATGATCTAATATATTTGAGATAATCACAACTAAACGGCATGAAAGCGAAAATCAATTGTGGTTGGTCTCTTTCAGTCTCTTTGTCCTAGTCAGAATGCCACTTGGTTTGATATTTTGTTATCGAATGCACTGATATTTAGTACCTTTACAGCATTATGGATACATTTAATAATACTGTATAGTTTGCAACAAAAGAGCTTTCAGTCATGTGTTGCTCGTTATCAAGAAAGAAGTATCCTTACCAACATAGTCACTTACGTGAAAATGGAATTGCTTTAACATTTTTTTGTACAGTGTAGACAGAATGGATGCTGAGATTTGACCTTGCAAAACTCTTGCTGTGAGGCAAGACATTTACTTGGAATCAGCTCAGTGACTCCTTCATCAGACATCCTCTAACGAGAAGTCAATCAGTGCTTGAGAGAGTAATTGCGTGCTGTCAATACTCAATCAAGAAATGCCTGCTGGTGGAATAATGTTTGGATTTGTAATGCCATCTAGGTTCACGCTCTCTCTTCTGCATGAGTGCAATGCACAGGATATTGCATCATGTAGGTTTAATGTTCTTAAACAAAACAAAAAAGCTCAAGGCGTTGCAATGACCTAGCCGCCAACTTTGACCCGGAGACCTATTTCCTTCATTTCATCCTGAGCTTAGCAATGATTTCTGAACAGCGTCTCACCAATCCGTAGACACCAATCCGATTGGTTATGCTTTTCATGACAGCCTATAAAGGATAGAGCCAAAAAAGGATGGCCGTCATTAGCTCAAGTCGCCAAATATTACCCCCTAGTGTGCAGACAGAGACAGATGTTGCTATGAATGTTGACCCTGCAAGGAAAAACAATATAATTAGACAAAATATAGAACTTTCTAAAAGCACAATGAATTAGGCTGACCACCTGGTTACTGCTCTGCAGGACGTAGATGTGATTTTGCGGGACACAATGTGAGAGAGATATATATTTACTATTATTATACTATGTAAATATTGATTTACATTAGTTGGAAAACCTATTTTCTATTGCGCTGAATGATAACATGCTTTACAAGCTTTGTTAATTGTGACTGGCTTTGTGACTGTCACTCAATTTGCAATTACATGAGTATTGTTCGAGTGATACAATGTAATTTACTCAACAGGACCTATTTAGTCAGTAAAAGTAGGTAAAACCACATTTTATACTAAAATAAATTTTTCACAAAAGTCCCAGTGAACCGGAAGTTGCAACTGATTTTATTTCAGTGCTTTGACGTATTTCCAAGTGAAACGGAATATTGAATAGAGGGCAGGGTTTTACTTCAGTGCTCCTCCTCTCCATCTCTCGCTCATAACAGACTAACGGTTGGAGGGGTGTGGTTAAGGATATTCAAACCCAAGCCGTCAAACTGCAGTCATCGGAAAGAGAACGCCATTCCAGACCGGAAGTTACTTTTCAGATTTTGATTAAAGATTACCACGGCAAACAATTTTCTTCTGTTTATTAACTTGCACGGATTAATTGTTCACCCTAAGACCTGTAATGTGTGTTAACAAAGTAAATAAGATCAATTTTGATTTCATGAGGACTTTAAAAGTTACACTATGTACCTTGTTTTGTTCAAAATTAACACAATTTAAATGAGTAAATACATCAATCCTTATTCCAAAATATGTTTTTGTCTTACCCTGATGGTAAGCCTATTATAAGTGTTTATATTTTAGACTAGTCAGGATGCATTTTACAGGAAATTGCGTAAATCCGTCACTTGTCCGTCCGTTTGTCTCGTCATATCCGTAAATAGAGAAAAGTTACTCCGGCTACTTTGACGCGTGTATGGTGTGGGAGTGGCATAGGTTAGTTGTCACAACAAGTGAGAAAAGTTGATATGGAGCACACTAAATCTTGAACCTCTGGGAAATCACCAGTTTAATTAAAAAATGCTGAACAGAGGAGAGTCTGCTGGCAAAAAGAGAATGGGGCAGTGCTTGTAATAAGACAAGAATCAACATTGGCTTGGTTTTTCGGAGATAGCGAGAACTGAGGGATTTGAAATGTAAAGTGTAAAGTGGTGCGGAGATGCCAGGTGAGTAAGGTATTTAATTGCCATAAATTGCCATATGTAGCAGCATATGTAGCAGGGATAACCATATTCATCCGCACAGTCATGCAGAGGTGAAGCACAACCAAACACAATGATCTTCCGCAAAATACATGCAGTTTTGTTTTTTAACTACTAGAGGGACAAAAGTTACATAGTGGACCTTTAAGTAGTGACTATATTTTATTTTACTTTTTTGGATTATGCAAACATTAAATGCATTTTACCGGATTCAGTGTGCCTGTGTGTTCACACTTGGCATGTTTGGTTTGATTAAAACAAACCCTGGTGCGATTGGTCTGTTAGTGTGGTTCATTTGAGTAAGTGTGAATGCCGCCGAACCCTAGTGCGCTCCAAACGAACTCTGGTGCAGAATGACATATGAACACAACACGAACTAAAGACATGTAAATGAACCAAAAACAGGAAGATGAGACCCTAAAATGACAGAAAGCTCACACATATTTTTTTTTCTCTCGTCATAGTCGTGATGTTGTCTATCACAGTTCGGTACAGGCAGAACCGCGTCTCCTCACATCAGACTGTTTGTGTGTGTGACAGACTGCGCAAAAGGAATTGCTGGACACTCTACGTCTTCCAGGACGCGGGACAAAGCTCCCAATTCCGGGACTGTCCCTCATGGTGGTCACCCTACATTGTATTACATCACCTAAATCAGTTAAAGGTGGGGTAAGTGATATTTCAAAAATGCATTAGAAAAGTGTCTCGGGCCGAGTACCAAAAAAAACTTGTAGCCAATCAGCAGTAAGGGGCGTGTCTAATAATGATGGCGAGAAGAGAGCGCTTAGTGCATGTCATTATTCAAAAGACACGACATACAGGATAGACATTAGCCGAGCGATGACAGAAAAAGAGAAATGAAAGAGAGAGATGGCAGATAGATGGCAGAAAGAGAGAAATGGCAGATAAAAAACTAAAGTGGAAGATGTCTGTGAAACAAAAGAAGGCTTACGATCAGGCAAGAAGTATCAGCTTTCCAGCGCTGGAGAGAACTCAAGGAGCGGGAAGGCAGAGATTGCTTTATTTCTTCTCGATAGGCGAGTAACACTGGTTTTGTTTTGTTTCACAGAACTAATATATGCTGGCTTTTGCTTGAATATGCTTGTGTGTCATGTTCACTCGTTTGTCCATTTGCGATCGTATTGTCGTTCACTTCAGCGATGATAAAGACCCATTCATTTCCACACCTGATAAGCCTGGAGCGTCTAAACCTCCTCACTGTCTGTTTCAAGCGTCAGCTCCCAAAATATGTCAGAAAAGTAAGATATACGTTTGTTTCCTTTGGTTCCTCTTTTCATGATCGATATAACCCTCTAGTCATAATTTTAATATGTTTGTTAGTTGGACTGTCGTGCTTGTGCTATCGAGTTGTTCATGGGAACTGGTTGTGTTTTCGTGATCGATATAACCCTCTAATCTTGTCATAATTGTAATATGTTCGTTAGTTGGAATGTTGTGCTCGTGCTATTGAGTTGTTCATGAGAACTGTTTGTGTTTTTGGGATGGAAGGGATGACTTTTTCATTGAACATTCGACTTGGATTACCATAGTAACACACAGATTCCACCATAGTTGTTGCCTGGGTTGCGTATGTGTGGGGCGGAGCAATCAAAATAGGGGCATGTTTGTTTTGGTGATTTTAAATATCACCATCGGTTACCAGAAAGCACTTACCCCACCTTTAACATTAATATAACTATTCCACCTGAATAATATAATTGCGCAATCCCAAATCTCAGGTCCTCTTATTAAATAAGATCCAGTGTAATCTCTAAAATGCATCAAATACCTTTAGATTGTGTTTGGGGGCTTCCTGCTGCTGTAAGTCAGATTTACCTCACTCAGATCAATACATTTTGATGTTATTATCTGTCTCTTTTTGATTTATGTGGAAATATCTTGGACCTGAAAGTGAACTATTGTTAAGACAGAGTCATTTTTCTCTCTAATTACAGTCATTCATTGTCACTTGCTACAAGGAATGAAAAAGTTAGCAAACCTTTTACCTCATACCAGAAATAGAAAAGCAGGACTCGACAGTAAGGATGGCCATCTGTCTGAGGCCAGTGGGAGAAAGAAAATAAACAATAAAATACTTTAAATATATTAAATAATAAATGTAATTATTCATACATTACATTATGCATCTAAAAACTATTTGTTTTGTTGGGCGGCAGCCAAAATTTTCGCAAGGCAAGTAAAATTCTAAACTGTAAAACTTTACAATAACATTACATTTGTTAACATGAGCATTTAAACTTTTAAAGCCTTTATTAATCTTTTTAAAGCATTTATTACTTTTAGTGCATTTTAATTTCAACATTTACTAGTACATTATTAAAATCGAAAGTTGCATCTGTTGTTATTTAATGGACCTGAGCTAACAGGAACAGTTGTATTTTTTATTAACTAACATTAAAAATAAATAAATGTATTGCTCATTGTCAGATAATATTATTTAATACATCAGCTAACGTTAACTAATGCAACCTTACTGTAAAGTATTACCATCTAAACTACTGGCCTAAGTGGGTAAGCAGAAAAAATCTTACTTATACACTATTATTAAACTTTATTACATAAACCCAATTACTGAACATTCTGTATTAACTAAATAAACAGATGGTAACATCCTATACTTTAGGTCATAGTGCAACAACATAAACTACATTTAGTCATTCCTAAAACCTAAAACTTATTAATAAATAAGTTAAAAGCACCAAATTATTACACATAACTCATGTAAGTGCTTTGCTGAGTGAATGTACTGTACCCCCCAGAGTGCTGACACCTCCATGTACCTTTAACCAGTCCATTTTTGGCCAGAACTTACAGCTGAATCAATGGATGTCAGACACAGAGAAGGCCGGAAGGCCATGAAGATGCCGCGATAGGGAGCTGTTGGGATGGATCCACATTTTCCATTAAGTATACTGTCTGTTAAAATAATCTGCTGAGTAAACTAGGCATCATGTTTTTTGGAGCAGATTCCCTGGTGCACTTTACTAATGTCGCTGAGCATTGCAATAATTCTCGTTTTCAATCCCAATGATGATTGAAGATAATAAGAAAGTTGTGGTGGAACTTATGACCGGTTTTACTTTGCTTCATCTCCAATACGCCTCTGTATTCTTGACCCAGGTCACATTTCCTAAGCTCTAACCCATAGACATAACAGCATTTCATAACAGTGAAAAGACCAAGAACACCTTAACTAACGCCCCAAGTGCCAGAAAAGGAATGTATCCTTGTTTCCATGGTGATGAATTAAAGTCTATTTTTGCCCTAAAAAGCACCACAACTGAATAATAGGCCAAGAACCCTGTCTCTTACCCTGAAGTTCACTTCTCCCAGCATGTCCTAATTTCTATGTGTTATCGAAGAGTCTCTTTGTCACAAAGCAGACCAATACACACCAACTCTGGTAAAAACCGATACAACTCCTGAGGGCTTTTAGGTCTGACTCACAGTTAACCCACCTGAGACTGTATAAGACATAGGTTTAAAGGATTATACACATGCAGAGAAACTTGTCAGCACTGCCCTTGCAGCCATCTGCAAAACTACATGATATTGCTCAGTATCGAAGTAGTAACCTCACTGTTTTTGAAGCAGGTAAACTTACAGGTTTGCTATTAGTAGAGACTCGTGTACACACGCTTAATCAGTTGATCAATCTCTGTCCAATAACAGCATTCGTCTGCAAGCTCAAGCTTCCGTTACTAGCTCTAAAATGACATTTGTAATTAGCAGCGGAGGCTTATGATGTAATCCGTAAGCAATTAGTCCTACACACAATAGCTTTTAAGGACAAAAACCTGACAAATATGTTGTAATAAAAAATTCTGAAAAGATGTAACCGTAGTATATGCAGAATAATTGACTCATTACCACCTCAAGTGTTTTTCTAATAATTCAATAATAATTATTCCTTACTTATAATCACTGACATTGTCTACATATAAAAATGCCTCTGCCAATTTCAGAGAAACTGCACATGATTGAGTCTGCTGACAACAGGGCAAATGGAAGAGTAAAAGAACATACTGTTTATCCAGCTTGTTTGCGTCTCTGTACAGACTTCAGAAGGACCCTAGTGTCAGGAACAAGTCTCATCTCTTCCTAATAGTTCATTTTTAGCAGCAATAAAACATGAATAAACATCAGAAGTAATGTTGTTTCAACTGCGGAAAGACATCAGTACACACCATTTTCAAGTTCAAGTCCACCAACGTTAATCTTCTAACTCTCCTGACTACTAATTCTGGAAGCTTGTTTCTGCCATAGAATAAAAAAGAAAATAGGTAATTCTAACTTTTTTCTAGCAATTGTGAGTTTATATAAATTCTGACTTCTTTTCTCGGTCTCTTCTGAGTTAAGACAGAAAAAAGTCAGTCTTTTTTCCCTCAGACTTGGACCTTATAACTCGCAATTGCAAGTTTAGAAAAGTAAGAATTGCGAGTTATAAAGTCAGAATTACGAGATATAAACTCGCAAATGCAAGGAAAAAATGTGCAATTCGCAATTCTGACTTTATATCACGCAATTATGACTTTATAACTTGCAATTGTGAGAAAAAAGTCAGAATAGCTTTGTCTATAAATTACATTTTTATATCGATAATGTTTTCAAAACACTTACTCACGTGCAATAGCGAGGGGTGTTGATATGTTTTTCTATTAAATGAAATGAGCTAATCATAACAGTGGCCATTTACTGACAAGCCTTAAAGAAACCACCCCTTAAAAACAGATAATTTCCAACAGACAGGATTAACTGACCTATCGGTAAGCCCCGCCCCCCTTAGTTACTGTTGCTAACTCTGACAGACAAACAGAGTTTCTAACTGTCTTACAATGACAGCTGCCAGTGTGAAAACCTTGTCCCAAGATGTTTTTGATCAATTTTAGACACAGAAGGACCACCTCTCGTCGAGGAGCATTCAAGTGGGACTTAAATATGCCATGGAGGGATATATAAAAGCTTTTAAAATAAATATGGTGGGTAACAAGATTAATTTAGAAGCGAGGGTTTACAGATCGAAATGCAATGGGAGAAGCCTCATGTTAGGGTAGTCACGATCGCAGCTGACAACATCCAGGATCAACACTGTTCATGTACCGCAGGGTAGATTAAATTAATTTACATTTAACCAGTTTAATATGGAGAGGCACTGAAATGAAGACCTTCGTTTATTTAGGTTTGTAAGTTAGCATGGACTCATTAATTTTTATAGTAAGTATGTCAACCAGAAAATCCTCTCAGGATACCTGGAATCGTTTTACCATTTTTGTAGCATAAACACTAGGGCTGGGTATTGACACAAATTTCACAATTCGATTCGATTTCGATTTACAAGCTTGCAATTCGATTAGATTCCAATTAGATTCGATTCAATATTGATTATTTTGGATATACACTCACCTAAAGGATTATTAGGAACACCTGTTCAATTTCTCATTAATGCAATTATCTAATCAACCAATCACATGGCAGTTGCTTCAATGCATTTAGGGGTGTGGTCCTGGTCAAGACAATCTCCTGAACTCCAAACTGAATGTCAGAATGGGAAAGAAAGGTGATTTAAGCAATTTTGAGCGTGGCATGGTTGTTGGTGCCGGTCTGAGTATTTCACAATCTGCTCAGTTACTGGGATTTTCACGCACAACCATTTCTAGAGTTTACAAAGAATGGTTTGAAAAGGGAAAAACATCCAGTATGCGGCAGTCCTGTGGGCGAAAATGCCTTGTTGATGCCAGAGGTCTGAGGAGAATGGGCCAACTGATTCAAGCTGATAGAAGAGCAACTTTGACTGAAATAACCACTCGTTACAACCGAGGTATGCAGCAAAGCATTTGTGAAGCCACAACACGCACAACCTTGAGGCGGATGGGCTACAACAGCAGAAGACCCCACCGGGTACCACTCATCTCCACTACAAATAGGAAAAAGAGGCTACAATTTGCACAAGCTCAACAAAATTGGACAGTTGAAGACTGGAAAAATGTTGCCTGGTCTGATGAGTCTCGATTTCTGTTGAGACATTCAGATGGTAGAGTCAGAATTTGGTGTAAACAGAATGAGAACATGGATCCATCATGCCTTGTTACCACTGTGCAGGCTGGTGGTGGTGGTGGATGTTTTCTTGGCACACTTTAGGCCCCTTAGTGCCAATTGGGCATCGTTTAAATGCCACGGCCTACCTGAGCATTGTTTGACCATGTCCATCCCTTTATGACCACCATGTACCCATCCTCTGATGTCTACTTCCAGCAGGATAATGCACCATGTCACAAAGCTCGAATCATTTCAAATTGGTTTCTTGAACATGACAATGAGTTCACTGTACTAAAATGGCCCCCACAGTCACCAGATCTCAACCCAATAGAGCATCTTTGGGATGTGGTGGAACGGGAGCTTCTTGCCCTGGATGTGCATCCCACAAATCTCCATCAACTGCAAGATGCTATCCTATCAATATGGGCCAACATTTCTAAAGAATGCTTTCAGCACCTTGTTGAATCAATGCCACGTAGAATTAAGGCAGTTCTGAAGGCGAAAGGGGGTCAAACACAATATTAGTATGGTGTTCCTAATAATCCTTTAGGTGAGTGTATATCAGGTATAATACATGGCAAATTTTCTCAAGGAAAACAAATCTCTTAACTAATGCTGCAAACTATGGGAGTCAGTTGTAGCCTACTAGGCTGCATTAGCCTACTATAATACTGAAGGAAAAAATTTACTGATTTTTATACAAACGCTTAAATTACACTCAATGTTTTTTTTTTTATAATAAAGTTATATGAAATATAAACATTTAAATGGTGGCTGTCATAAAAACTTGCCAGATTTATTCAAACATGCATTAAATATTGAAGAACATAAAAAATTATAATGAATATGTAATATGGTGCATATATTTATCAAAATGCTCCTCTCCGGAGTTCATTTTTCTAGCTGGCTAACGAGTTTATGGACACTGGATATGGTTTTTCTGAGGTAAACAAGCTGTTTTACTGACGTTTGAAACACTGCTTGAGCAATTCCATGTGACATGATACGGATTTCGGTAAGTTGTACTCTATCTTTTAACACACTTTCAGATGCTCATTCGTGTTTATTTCGCGCTGTAACTGGTATTAAAGCAGAAGAGAAGATCAGTTCATGTGCGCTCCCGCTTCTCTTGAGCTGCGCCAGAGCGATCTCACGCCACAGCACCAAAACGGTATTTATGTTTTTTAATTTCGTAATAAAATGGACATCATTTGAAATCTGAGACTTTGTTTCATATCAATAGTAACAAAGCACAAAGATTATTGCGATTTATTGGATGGGAGGCGCGCTACAATGTTGTGTTCATTTATCAACTGAAAACAGGATGACTAATCGATTCTTGGGATTTAAGAATCGATATTGGTTCGTAAAAATGAGAATGATTAAAATAGAGAAATCCATATTTTTTACCCAGCCCTAATGAACACCATCAAACCGATGAGAGCTTCCAATGTTTCTCTATGGCGCTGAAACCTAAATGAGTTCCAGTCCCGGTGCATTTGATACACAACTGCCATTGGCTCATCTGTGTTCGAGAGGAGGGGCTTATCAATAGGTCAATTGAGTTAAATGTATGTATGTACTGTATGTATGTATGTACTGTACATGTGGCAGAATTGACAATAAAGCAGACTTTGACTTTGACTTTTGACTTAAGGACCTATCATAGTTTCATGACTGAACTTTGTATATTTGCCTAATCTAAGTAAATTTGTTTTGTTTTTTTCCAATAAAGGCAAGTTTACACACACACACGCACGCACACACACATACACACACAAATCTTGAGGAAGTACAAAAACATTTGTGAAATATTATTATTAATAATACATAATATACATAACTAAATTTATAATAAAAATAATAAAAACAAAAATAAAATAATACAATAAAATTCAGTGGTATTCTTGGTAATTCTTGTATTGATCCCAGAACATTCCTTTCAATTTTTTACTATGAATAGCTCTGCAGATAAGTCAAAATAACACTAAAAATTACAAAGATTTGCAGTTTAGTGGGCTAACAGATCATTCATGTGAAAATAGCACAAAAATGTGGTGTAAAACAGAAATGCTTAAACTGATTCTCTTATTATAACACACATGATTTATGAAGCTCCGATGCCATTAATGTCATAGCTGATTGGTTGCAAGCCATTTGGTCTAATGGCATTCTGACATGGTTTATCGGCCTTAATTATAGTTAGATTATTGCCTGCTCTGCTTTTCCTAGGGAAAGCCCTACGCGTGCACTGTCTCCGTCAGCTGTTTCAGCCTGGCTGCTTGGTCTCCAAACTTCCCACCATTGTTAAGCGTAACATATGTTTCTCTCCCATGCAGTCGAAAAGCCTTGTCTGAATAATTAAGCCATTTTCTGTGGGTAATGACTGCCTGCTTTGACTGTGAACACATTATGGAGGCCTGGCCTAGACGGAGAGCACTCACAGGTAATGAAATCATGTAGGTAACAACTGTGTGAAAGAAACCTACATATCAACACTAAAGTTTTGTTTACCAAAGTATAGCCAGAATTTTTTAGCTTTACAGCCATTATATTCCAGTTAGAGTTAGCCATGGTTAGCCATGCAGCATGTCTCTAACACGTGTATGTATTCAGGATCGGTTCTTGTCCTCTGGGACTGTTAGCAAGAAGCTCTCAGAAGCACTGATTGGACAGAAAGATGCTCTGCATGTAATCAGAAAGTTACATCCTCAGAGGATTCGCAAGCGAAAAGAGAGATGTACAGAAGGACGGGGGTGGTGGGGGGCGTGCCAGGAGAGGGGGGATATCTATCAGCCCGGGAATGGAATGATTAAGAGGCACTTAAGCTGAAATAAGGTTGAACAGGTGACAATGTGTGGATAGCACGGAAGAAAATAGAGTTAATAACACCATCTCGTAACAGATTTACACAATCTGCCCTGAGCAGCCACTGAGGTGTGTGATGCCATCGTGGAGAACAAGGTTGCTACACATTTTGGCGATACGTCTTTATCAAAAAGCTCTTGTAAGACAACAGCAGTGATTTATTCTGTCAAATGTCTGTAAAATGTTGCCTAGAATCAGTTTAGCTCTATTTAGCCACTGTTTTGCTGACTGTGGTTTTGACAGTCTTGAGCAGAATTTATTGATGGCAAGGACCCTAAAAATATGATGATCTTAGGATGTGTTCAAACTTGTAATTTGTTTCGCTTGATTCGTTTGGTGCAGACAAAAAAAGACCTGGTCTGCTTAGCGTTCAGGTTGTCATTTTTAACACCGAACCTAAAAGTACAGAACCTAAAAGCATAGGGATATGTTCACAACCTGATTGGTCGGCTTTTATGACGTATTGCCTATTTTGAGATGGAACTTGCCGAACATCCAAAACAATGCTGTGTGCTGGGCTAAATGTGCTCATTGTATGTGCATAGCCTTAGCCTGACAAGCCAGACCCACATCAAGATGTTGGGTCTGGGAACACACCATTGGCAGGGCTCAATTTCTATGGGCGGGATAAACGGTTGTCTTTCAAATTCCCTTTGCACGCAATAGGATAGCGCTACAACATAGCAACGAAGAAGGTGAAGCGGAGCTAGTGGATAGATTAAACTTTTGCCGTATCCGGTCGGCAAAACTCTGAACACATCTTCCTTTTTTAAGAATGACTTCAGTGTCGTTCTTTGTTCTTTTCTCAAAGAAAAGCTTAACTCCAAGTCTTCCAGAGTCACGGCCAAAGCCGATTCGAAAGTTCACCAGTTTTTTTGTTTTCGAATAGCACACAGAACCGTCGCAACTGTGCCGTCATTACGTTAAGCCCGCCCACCGACTCTATACACGATGTGACTGGCCTGACTAGAGTTTGGTTTTTCAAGCTCGCAAGCCAACGGAGAGTTGCTAGACGACCCTGGATGCAAATTACATTTGCTGCCGCTAGGGTGCGTCTAGATTTCTAGGCTAGCGTAGCCTACATATAATTGTATTTTGACCAGCTGAGAACTTGTGAAGAGCTTACAAAATGTATAAATGAGTGAAAACAGCGGCAGGAATCCCTGTTACACGGACAAATCTGCTGTTAGGAGCCTCTGTGATGGGCAACATCGCGACTATGACGAAAAAAAACAGGTATTCTTTAGCATTCTGTCCTTTTTAGCGTCTCATCTTCTTTTTGGTTGGTTTACATGTCTTTTGTTCCGTGTTGCTTTTTTATATTCAGTTGAACCGCACCAGAGTTTATTTGGAAGCAGACCAAGACCCATATTTTCAGCAGTCTCTCTCCGCTTGTTTGGTGCGCACCAGGGTTCGGACGGCAGCGTTCACACTTACTCAATGAACTGAGCAATCGCACCAGGGTTCATTTTAATCTTTAATCTTTTAGTGAGAAAACCCCAAACATACATAACATAAACATATGTGAACACACCCTTAGAAAAAGCATTTTGTATTGTAAATGTACTTAAGCGAAAGCAAATTATTGAAGTCTGGAGACTGACATTGGATCAAGGCCGAATAATTATTACAGAACAACCCCAATTGGCCCAGCAAACAGGAACACAGACCTTTGAACGGTAGGCTAATCGAGGTGTTATTGGAACCATTAAATCCCTCATCACGTTCACAAACAAAACACTGCTTACATAATAAAGAATCTTCATTATCCATAAACCATTATTTTGTGTTATTTCTGTATAGCTTCGGTTCATCTACAAGTATGAATTTAAGGAATAAGTCTTGATTTATTTAAAAAAGTTGAATGTTTTAAAAAAAAAAACATTTATTTACTACTTAACCATTAAGTTGAGTCTTGATGAGTTTTCCCAAAATAAAAGCTTCTGCTAAATGAATAAATGCAAATCTACAGTAAATGTTTGGAAAATTAAGTATGAACAAAATGAAATAAACATTAAATAAATAGCTGCATTGCTTCAGTATGAAATACAGAATAAACTGCCCACTAAAGTTACCAACCACATTTCTGAAAAGTGCTTGCTTACATTATGGTAAAAACGGAGGGATAAAACTACAATAAAGGAAGATATAAAATTAATTATAATGGAAACTTTAACCTATCATTTTTCTGGGACCTCAGTCAAAAGAACATGAGCGTTAAAACACCTTAATTTATCAAAGCTACAATCATATCTTAAAACCAGCTGCAGAACTACATTAGTTAGTTCATCAAGTTCATTAATAGGCTGGACTAAGTAATAGACTGTCAGGCAGGTATATTATTACTCCTTTAGTAGATACTAGTGCTAATAGTCTATAAGAGTAGGTCTTTAAAGAACCAGATCTTGGCACAGAAGAGACTCTGACTGTCTCATCAGAACATCACAGACCAATCAATGCTCCCTCTGTGTGGGACTGGTGCCGGTCCCCATTCGCATCAATTTATCGGAATGTTCTCGCCTCTCATTTGATCACACTTGATCTCTCACTCACTCCTCCCCCCATCTCTACCTTCTGACCTCGTCTGGAGAAACCAGACGTGTTTATTTTCCTAAAAATGTCATGAAAAAACAATTACCAGTTGAATTTGGTCTTTTGATTCTTTTACGGTCTGGTTGTATAATCCTCAAGGAATATAAGTAGAGCAAAAAATTCACAAAAATCCAAAAGGTCTCAGCCTCTGTATAAAATAAGCATCTAATGGAGATGTTCAGATGCCCAGTGCTACATTCAGATGCTTAAATATCCCAGCAGTGACAAGCAACAGAATCAAACTCGAATCTGAAGCCTCAACTCAAGAGCGGAGAGGACAGAAAGAGTATTAGTCCATCTATCACATCCCTCTCTGCTCTGATGGCGAGCCTGGACGATAAATCTATCCCTCTCACCTTTAAACAATATTCTCTCCATCTCTGTCAGATGTGGCTGCTGCAATTGTAGCAAATATCCAGTGAGATATCACTACACAGTGTCAAGCACACATGACAGCAGAAACGCGGCTCTTCGCTCAATAAAGGAAATCTAAAGATTATGAGGGATTGTCCTCTTACTGCTTCTCTCCACCTGTTTTATTGTAGGTGTGGAGTGATGCACTTGTGGTGGAGACATCATGGACATTTGATCAGTTTGAACGGGTCAGTGGTCAGAGCTGTTATTTCAGAGCTCTGATAGATAGGCCTACACTATTCTAGGGCTTCTACTCTCAGGTCTGAACCTCAGAGTACAAGAAACATGAAGGAGAGAAACGAGGAGAGATTTGATGAAAGCGAGAGAAACAAGACATCAGTTCCTCTTTTCCAAGGTTGCCTATGAACATACAGTAAAGTGGTCCACTACATATTTTTAATCCAGTAAAGTGTTTCATTATAAACTGTTTTCAGCAGAGAATATGTGAATTGCTAAAAGATTACATGCAAATGTAAATTACAAAAAGGAAATAGTATAATTGTTAACATACGGCGACGATGGCTAGGCCTATTTTTCACTTAATCTGTTATTGGTATTGTCAAATATATATATATACAGTATATATATATATAATTACTCAATTTGACAGCACTAATATTTATATATTTGACAATAACAATAACAGATTAAAGCTGCAAGCAGCCTCACGGGGCCAAACGCTTTCAATGGTTCCATGGGTTCAAAGAGTAGCTAAAAATACTTTGGTTTCAAAACTTTAAAGTATTCTGACTTCTTATTGTAAGACACAAAGTTGGTCAGATTATTATGCATTACAATCACTACAAGTGTGCCAATTTTCATCATTATATCCTACTTACGGTTCATAGGGCTGCCATAGACTCCCATTGGGGAGGAATAAAAACAAAAAAACAATAAAGATTTTGTATATAAATGAAATGCATGTTTTATTTAATAGGAACAAAAAATAGCACAACGCTTACCTGAATAATAAAGGAATTGAAATTACACATTATTACACCAAAAATTTTTAAGCTGCCCCACACAGGACTTGAACCCATGAACTCTGGGTCAGATGACTGTCGCTCATCTTGTTGCACCACTGGGCAGATATGAACTCACACAGCTGCCAAAGTTCCATAGTTCCAGTGAGAACTGAAGATTTTGTATATAAATGCACAGCATGTTATATTTAATAACTTCAGATGAGATCATTCTCAATGTCTGGAACAGAAGCAACTTTTTCACCACTTCTGCACTTCTGGTCACAGTCCCTCTGGGCATGTGCCACACAGGATTCAAACCTATGACCTTATTTAGCATTTAACCAGATTAGCATGCTAAGCTAACTAGCATAAAGACAAACACAGGCAAGATCAACTTTGGAGATGTATTTCTCAGGAACAGTAGCGAATATCAAACATCCATTCAGTCTTTTCTGTGCGGTATTAAGTATTATTTTTTTCAACAACAACAAAAAATGGTAGTGTATATATAAAACATTGTGCATACATTTAATTATATATTTATAATTTTGCTGATAAGTTGTACTGTACATTTCAGCATTTCCCTTAATTTTATTTCATGCTATAACTTGTAGTAAAGAGGAAGACGTGATCAGTCAATATGACATTTATTGTATGAATTTTGTGACAAAAAACACCATTTGAAAGATGAGACTTTTTATTTAAAAATAACATAAAACAAAAAGTGCTGTCTCATTTCCGACTCAAAATCATAGCCTGTGCTACATAACAGATATTTATCTCATCTTGGATTTGATTTTTCAACAAATCCTTATTACATACTGTAGATGGGAATACCCTTGCTTAAACGAGAAGTAAAAAAATAAGTGTGAAATGTACTGTATTGTATGTTTTCTCCCAGGTGCAAAGAAACATCTGCAAAGTCTGGCAAGGTGAAGTCAAGGAAGAGCAGAGGTTATAGAAGCTGCTCTTGTTACTGCAGGTTGGATGAAAGTGGCAGGCGTTAAGTCAGGCTGAGATGTTTCTGATGTGTTATCCTTCCTACTTCCTGTCAGAGAACACACACACACTTCACATCCATCCCAGTAAGCCGCAGTACTGCATCCTTCACCCAAAACAATCTCCATTCTCTAATTAAACAACACAGCAATTCAAATCAAGATGTTTAAATGAACATTAATATTACATTTGAAATGCACTCTAGAGCGACTTTCTGCTGTTTACCACACAACTTGATTTAATCAATACAAAATTGAACAGTTAAAATCCCGTTAAATCTCCCTCTACTACCTTCCCCGTCAGCCCTGTTAATGCACCCTCATGTGGCTGATGAGGGAGGGAGAGCGAGCGTAAGGTCGTCTGGGACCACCGGAGGATCCTCGGAGCAGAACACGGCCGGGGCGACCGCAGTCTGACAGCCCTGAATTAATTGACGAGCCTCCAAGAGGTTGTTCTTTAATAACTTATCGATCAGTCAGGTCAGACATGCAAAGCATTTGCCACAGCCTGTCCAAGCTGAGCAGGATCCTTCCGGAATATCTTATACATGTAGAAGTGATTAAAGAAAGTGCCGAGCTCTTTGATCACAAAGTAGCCACAGGCATGTGTGTGTGTGTGTGTGCGTGCGTGCGTGCGTGCATGCATGCGTGTGAGTATGTGTCCTTCTTGAGCATTACCGTGCAGCTCTATGTAACCACTGAGTGAGTGTGTGTGCATACATATTCATCTCAGATAACAGATGTCAATGTGAGCTCACGTTTTACTGCTTTTGTTCCTAGATGATTGCATTAACATGAAAGAGACAATGATTGTCACATGACGTCCCTTTTTGTGTTATAATCACTGTGGGGCTGTGATAAGAGCATTTTCGGGGTAAAACAGCTAGCTTAAACACAATGATGTTTATTACTGCTTCTGTTCAATGCTAGCAAACAACAAAGACAAGCATTGAAGGTTAAAGGGATAGTTCACCCTAAAATGAAAATGTTATCATTACTTACTCACCCTCAAGTCATTCCAAACCTGTATGAGTTTCTTTCTTCTGTTGAAGACAAAAGAAAATATTTTGAAGAATGTGGCTAGTCAAACAGTTGACGGCACCCACTGACCTCCATAGTAGTGAAAAAATACTTTTTAATTTATCTTCTTTTTTTTGGATAAAATACAGGTAATCTGTTAATGACCTTTAATTGATTAAAGAACGTATTTTATGTGAGATTAGGGATGGGCGATATAACAGTACAACATTTTGAAATTTTGCCACTGTTTCCTGCACCGCTGGAAAAAAATCTATCATTTTGTAGTGAAGTTGTAAATGCAAGTTTGCAGTATGAATTGATTGATTATGAATACTGCAAAATAAAGCAAGAAAACATGTGTTGTCTTTGAGAACAAAACATGCAGCATGTACAGTGTAGTCCAATTTCATGGAAAAAAAAAAGACTCAAATTGTTTAAATTAACAAGGTTTGAATCAGTTTAAAGAATTGTTCACATCAGTGCTCGATATATTATATATTTTAGAGGAACACTCCACTTTTTTTGAAAATAGGCTCATTTTCCAACTCCCCTAGAGTTAAACAGTTGAGTTTTACCGTTTTCAAATCCATTCAGCCGATCTCCGGATTTGGCGGTAGAACTTTTAGCATAGCTTAGCATAGATCATTGAATCTGATTAGACCATTTGCATCTCGCTCAAAAATGACCAAAGACTTATATTATACTTATATTTTTCCTATTTAAAACTTGACTCTTCTGTAGTTACATCGTGTACTAAGACCGACGGAAAATGAAAAGTTGCGATTTTCTAGACCGATATGGCTAGCAATACGGCAGCAAAGTTCCTTGATTATTACGCAGGAATGAGAGTATACACTCACCTAAAGGATTATTAGGAACACCTGTTCAATTTCTCATTAATGCAATAATCTAATCAACCAATCACATGACAGTTGCTTCAATGCATTTAGGGGTGTGGTCCTGGTCAAGACAATCTCCTGAACTCCAAACTGAATGTCAGAATGGGAAAGAAAGGTGATTTAAGCAATTTTGAGCGTGGCATGGTTGTTGGTGCCAGACGGGCCAGTCTGAGTATTTCACAATCTGCTCAGTTACTGGGATTTTCACGCACAACCATTTCTAGAGTTTACAAAGAATGGTGTGAAAAGGGAAAAACATCCAGTATGCGGCAGTCCTGTGGGCGAAAATGCCTTGTTGATGCTAGAGGTCAGAGGAGAATGGGCCGACTGATTCAAGCTGAAATAACCACTTGTTACAACCGAGGTATGCAGCAAAGCATTTGTGAAGCCACAACACGCACAACCTTGAGGCGGATGGGCTACAACAGCAGAAGACCCCACCGGGTACCACTCATCTCCACTACAATAGGAAAAAGAGGCTACAATTTGCACGAGCTCACCAAAATTGGACAGTTGAAGACTGAAAAAATGTTGCCTGGTCTGATGAGTCTCGGTTTCTGTTGAGACATTCAGATGGTAGACTCAGAATTTGGCGTAAACAGAATGAGAACATGGATCCATCATGCCTTGTTACCACTGTGCAGGCTGGTGGTGGTGGTGTAATGGTGTGGGGGATGTTTTCCTGGCACACTTTAGGCCCCTTAGTGCCAATTGGGCATCGTTTAAATGCCACGGCCTACCTGAGCATTGTTTCTGACCATGTCCATTCCTTTATGACCACCATGTACCCATCCTCTGATGGCTACTTCCAGCAGGATAATGCACCATGTCACAAAGCTTGAATCATTTCAAATTGGTTTCTTGAACATGACAATGAGTTCCCTTTCAGTCGGTCACGTTCGACGTACGTCGGACGTCACCGACGAATTGGGATCACTTCTGGGAGCCCCTATCAACTTCGAGATATAGAGAACGGGCCAATGGCCATTGGCGTGCGAGATTTGCATCTCGCGCTCCGCCCCGCGCTGCGGGTATAAACAGGAGGCGAATGCAGCGCACTATTGTCATTCACTTCGGAGCCGAACACGGTGTTGATGAAGGAGACTGTTCCTGCTTCAGCAGAGAGAGAAAGAGAGAGAACGTGAGAAGACGCTTCTTTGAGTGTTGGGAGAGAAGGCACGATCAGCGGCGGCCGCGAGCTCACTGATACAGTGATAAACTGCTGTTTTTACAGCACTGTTGGTTTGGTGAGGGCGTTCCCAACGGTGAGTGCATACACAGGCTGCACTACTCTCCTGTGTTTTGCCGCGGTCGTTCCTGGGTGCTTCAGCACATTTAAAAGAGCTTTCTTCTAAAAGAGCAGCGCGGGTGTGACACTGCGTCTTTTTCAAGACGTCATTCCACCCGTGCGTTTCTGGATGCGGTTGTTTCCTGTCCTTTGACGGCCACGATCCCTCTCGCATAAGCATGTTGAGATTGCGTTCGTGGGTGATCCATGTTCTCTCAGGAGAACGGGATCACGTCGGCGCGTTGTTCGTCTCGCCTTCCTCGTGAGGGTTTGAGTGTTCAGCGCGCCGTGTGCCGTCTAGCTGCCGGCTGACAGCGCGGGTTGTCACGGCAACCCAGCGCGTCACTCGGCGCTTTAGATGCGCGGTCGAGACTTAAACCTCAAACGGGGTTGAGTCCCTTCGCCTATTCCCCGATCTAGTTTCTTTTCTGGTGCACCAGAAAGGGGCTACTTCGGCTAATAAGCCTTGGTGACCTGAGGATTACAGTGGGGCTTCCCTGCCGAGTACATCTCCGTGGGCCCTCACTCCTCTATCGCATCGCAAGCATGCTGAGACTGTGTTCGTGGGTGGTTCATGTTCTCTCATGAGAGCATGACCACGTCGGCGCGTTGTTCGTCTCGCCTTCTTCATAGGGGCTTGAGTGTTCAGCGCGCCGTGTGCCGTCTCGACGGCCACGCTCACAGTCTTGCATGCCTGCTGGTAGCTTACAGGTGGGATTGCTGGTTCCAAAAAAATAAAAATAAAAAAATAAATTAAAAATAATAATAAATAAATAAATAAAGGGGACCTAGCGTTTCATCTGGGGCTCTAGCAGAGGACAGATGTCAATCGCTGCATCGGAGAGAGGGCTGTTATAAGCTGGAAATGAAGATGATGCTGAGTTTCCCACTATAATGGTGTGTGCTCATGCTGAATCAGATTCAGACTTGACAGCCATGCTTTCCTGGGTGGCTGAGGCGTAGTGCAACGCGTAAATCGCCTTGCCCGCCCCCTTGCCTTTTTCCCGGATGTGCATTGGAAAGCTTTGGCAGTGTGGAACTATTTGGTGCCAAAATATGGGGTGCCAATGGTGCCATAATCTGGATAAAGTTTTCCTCTCTCTCACTACCCTCATCGGTGAGGTGGCAGTGCCACTGGCAGGCCACCTCTGCCCTGCGCTCTTAGTGCACGAGGGTAGTTCTGAGCTGAGGTTGAGCTGCGCACCGTGACTGATTTACATTTAAAGTCACAGCGCTGGCCCTTGGCCAGACGATGTCCACCCTGGTCCAGAAACACCCTTGGGCTATCTTGCAGGGGTGTGAGACGTCGCCAGAGTACGCTCTCTCGATGCTCACATCTCACAAGGTGACCCTTTTTCGGCGACACTGTCGGTGACTGTGCAGCAGTCCTCCACAGTGCAAAGCAGATGGAACCCCTCAGTCTGCTCGCCATGGGCATCCCACGATGCCACCCGTCTTGGCTGCCAGTCAGCTGAGACGGGTGACCTGGACTTGGTTGAAGCTGCTCTTCCCCGGAGGAGGGCCGGGTGGAGAATCATTGCTAAATTTTGTTCCGCCACCGGTGTTACAGCCAGTGGTACCCAAATTCTTAAGAGCAGTTCCAATACCTCTGGGTCTCGGGAGTTCAGGAATGGCAGCGTGTGACGCTATGAAGCCGCGCCGCTCTCATTCCCCTCCCCACAAGAGGGCGAGAATGGCAGTGTGCGACGCCGGGGAGCCTCGCCACTCTCATTCCCCTCTTCTCAGCGGTGTGAGGACGGCAGTGCGCGACGCTATGCCTCGCCACTCTTGTTCCCCGCTGAGGAAGGAGGTGAGGTAGGCAGTGTGTGACGCCACAAAGCCTTGCCACTCTCTGCCCCTCCTTCAGTCGCCAGCGGACCGCAGCGTATGGCTTGAGAACGCTACCATGCCTTCTCTCATACCCTCCGTCCAACCGTGGGGGCAGGTAGGTGCTGCGTGCGCACTCAGACCCCACTTCAGGACGCTGTGCCTCTTGGGTCGGGTCCCTGCCCTCCACTTCGCTGCCCTACTGCGGGTACGTCTGTGGGGCGGGTGTGTTCATGGTACGGTTTCCGGAAGCCTAGCTAGCACTTCCGGGACGGTCCCGCTGACTCACCTGCACCACCAGGCTCGGCTATGCGATTCAGTTCGCACGGCATCCTCCCAAGTTCTGGGCGTCCACTTCACTGTTGTGTGGAGCTGCGACGCCCATCTTGTGGAAAGAGATCGAAGTCCTACTGGCGAAGGACGCGATTGGAGCCGGTCCCTCCAGCCGACATGAAGTTGGGGTTCTATAACTTCTACTTCATTGTGCCCAAGAAAAGCAGTGGGTTATGACCAATCTTGGACCTGTGAGTCCTGAACCGGGCCCTTCACAAACCGCCCGTTCAGATGTTGACGCAGAAGCGCACTTTCGAGTACATCCGTCCCCAAGATTGGTTTGCAGCGATCGACCTGAAGGTCGTTCCCTTCAGGACTGTCCCTGTTGTGTGAATACAGAGACACGGTGATCAGTCACCTCAGCCTGTTGGGACTTCGGGTCAACTGGGGAAAGAGCAAACTCTGCCCCGTGCAGAGGATCTCTTTTCTCGGTATGGAGCTGGACTTGGTCAATCTGACAGCGCGTCTCACAGAGGAGCGTGTCCAGTCGGTGTTGAACTGCTTGAATTCGTTCCAATGCAGGACAGCGGTACCACTGAAACATTTTCAGAGGCTCCTGGGGCATATGGCATCCGCAGCCGCTGTAACGCCGCTCGGATTGCTTCATATGAGACCGCTTCAACGCTGGCTACACGACCGAGTCCTGAGATGGCCGTGGCACAGCGGATCCCTCCGTGTCCCCGTGACTCCGAGGTGCCGCCAAACCTTCAGCCTGTGGTCGGACCCTTCATTTCTACGGGCAGGAGTTTCCCTAGATCAAGTGTCCAGGCATGTTGTTGTCTCCACGGATGCCTCATCCACCGGCTGGGGTGCCACGTACAACGGGCTTGCAGTTTCGGGTCTGTGGACGGGGCCTCAACTGCAATGGCATATCAATTGCCTCGAGTTGTTAGCAGTTCGTCTTGCGCTGGGCCGCTTCAAAACGCCGCTACTAGGCAAGCACGTTCTGGTCCGTACGGACAACACTGCGGCCGTTGCGTACGTCAACAAACAGGGTGGTCTACGCTCCTGTCGCATGTCTCAACTCGCCCGCCATCTCCTCCTATGGAGTCAGAAGCATCTGAGGTCGCTTCGTGCCATTCACATTCCGGGCCTGCTCAATCGTGCGGCCGACGAGCTCTCACGACAGCCAGTGCTCCCCGGAGAGTGGAGACTCCATCCCCAGGTGGTCCAGCTGATCTGGAGTCGCTTCGGGACCGCACAGGTAGATCTGTTTGCCGCCCCGGACACGACCCACTGCCAGTTGTTTTATTCCCTGACCGAGGGGACCTCGGCTCGGATGCGCTGGCACACAGCTGGCCCCGGGGCCTACGCAAGTATACGTTTCCCCCAGTGAGCCTTCTTGCACAGACTCTGTGCAAGGTCAGGGAGGACGAGGACTTGGTTCTCGCGACAGCACCTCCCTGGCCCATTCCTCTGAGGAAGGACCTCCTGACTCAGAGACGGGGCACCCTATGGCACCCGCGTCCGGTGTCTGGTCCCTGGACGGGACGCGGAGGTTCTAGGTGGCCTACCACAGGCTGTGGTAGACACCATCACTTCCGCTAGAGCTCCCTCTACGAGGCGCCTCTATGCGTTGAAGTGGAACCTGTTCGTCGACTGGTGGAGAAGACCCCCGGAGATGTTCGGTCGGTTCTGTGCTTTCCTTCCTACAGGACGGGTTGAAGCGAAGGCTGTCTCCCTCCACCCTCAAAGTCTATGTTGCCGCTATCGCCGCTAATCATGACATGGTAGGTGGTAAGTCTCTAGGGAAGCACGATCTGATCGTCAGGTTCCTGAGGGGGGCGAGGAGACTAAAACCGCCTCGCTCTCCCTCTATACCCTCTTGGGACTTAACTCTGGTGCTAACCGCACTGCAGAGGGCGCCCTTTGAGCCTTTGCAGTCAGTTGAGTTAAAAATCCTGTCTCTGAAGACAGTACTCCTGACTGCATTGGCCTCTATCAAGAGGGTAGGGGACCTGCAGGCATTTTCGGTCGACGAATCGTGCCTGGTATTCGGGCCCGGTAACTCTCATGTAATCCTGAGACCCCGGCCCGGATATATGCCCAAGGTTCCCACCACTCCCTTCCGGGACCAGGTGGTGAGCCTGCAAGCGCTGCCTTCGGAGGAGGCAGACCCAGCCCTAGCTTTTCTCTGTCTAGTCCATGCTCTGCGGACTTACGTGGACAGAACGCAAGCTTCAGGACCTCAGAACAGCTCTTCGTCTGTTATGGAGGCCAGCAGAAGGGAAAGGCTGTCTCCAAGCAGAGGATGGCCCACTGGATAGTGGATGCCATCGTCTTGGCGTACCAAACCCAAGACGTGCCCTGCCCGCTCGGGTTAAGAGCCCACTCCACTAGGGGTGTAGCTTCTTCCTGGGCGTTGGCTCGTGGCGCCTCGCTGACAGATATTTGTAGAGCTGCGGGCTGGGCGACACCTAACACGTTCGCTAGATTTTATAGCCTCCGTGTAGAGCCGGTATCTTCCTGTGTGCTCGCTTCCTATAGTCAGTAACACCGAAGTGCCCGTTCCAAGTGTCGGCTTGCTGCGCCACTCCCTTCCCTGTGGAACGGATACGTGCGCTTATATGCTCCAGTCGAGTTCCCCAGAACGGCGAACCCTGTTGAGTCCTCCGCAACCCGCGGCAGTCGGATGTGGCGGAGCGTCCGACGCCAGGTCTAACACTCGTATGCATTGGTGGAACTTGTGTTAGTCTGGGTTCCATATGTTGTGACCCCCACGGCGGTCCCATATGTGTATTCTTCCACGGTACGGCTCCCTACGGCGAGCCCGTGTCTTTCCCTCGGCAGAGCTCTCTGCCGTCTCAGTTAGGTGTTGTTCCCCCGCCTGTTTGGCCGGGGCCACCCCTGGGACTTCCGTATGTTGCACTGCCCACGGCCAGTCCATACGTGTATTTTCCACATGGTAACTCCCTTCGGGCATGATGTGGCTTCCGCAGCGTCCCTCTGGGCACGCTTTCCCAGCGGTATCTAATAGTCTGCTGAAGTGGGTCTTGCGGAACAACAGTGTGACTTCCCTGCGTGAATTCCCCGCCCGGAACAGACGGGGTCTGAGGGGCTCTCGCTGGGCGCTGGAAGTGGTAGTAACTGTGGCGTTTTCCAAAGGGATCCCAATTCGTCGGTGACGTCCGACGTACGTCGAACGTGACCGACTGAAAGGGAACGTCTCGGTTACGTATGGTAACCCTCGTTCCCTGAAGGAGGGAACGGAGACGTACGTCCCGTCGCCACAGTTGCTGTACCATCACTGCATGGCCGAGTCACTAGTTCGGCTCCTCAGTGAAAAACAATAGTGCGCTGCATTCGCCTCCTGTTTATACCCGCAGCGCGGGGCGGAGCGCGAGATGCAAATCTCGCACGCCAATGGCCATTGGCCCGTTCTCTATATCTCGAAGTTGATAGGGGCTCCCAGAAGTGATCCCAATTCGTCGGTGACGTCCGACGTACGTCTCCGTTCCCTCCTTCAGGGAACGAGGGTTACCATACGTAACCGAGACGTTCACTGTACTAAAATGGACCCCATAGTTACCAGATCTCAACCCAATAGAGCATCTTTGGGATGTGGTGGAACGGGAGCTTTGTGCCCTGGATGTGCATCCCACAAATCTCCATCAACTGCAAGATGCTATCCTATCAATATGGGCCAACATTTCTAAAGAATGCTTTCAGCACCTTGTTGAATCAATGCCACATAGAATTAAGGCAGTTCTGAAGGCGAAAGGGGGTCAAACACAGTATTAGTATGGTGTTCCTAATAATCCTTTAGCTGAGTGTAGTTCCTAGCCATATCGGTCTAGAAAATTTTCATTTTCCGTCGGTCTTAGTACACGATGTTACTATTAATATTATATTATAATTTTAATAATTAATATTATTGTGAAAGTGGCATCATGCACAGAAATTATTAAAGAAAATCACACTGTAAAAATTATTTGTTTGATTAACCTAAAGTAGCCTAAACTGGTTGCCTTATAATTTTGAGTTCATTTAAACTAAAAATCTGAGTTGATACAAAGAAAGAGATTAGTTTATTTAACAGAAACTCAAAATATTATGTTATCTGAACATTTTTTGAAGTTGTGATAAATCATAAAAATAAAAAAAATCAGTGCAGTAGCAAACAGCACTCAGTCAATGCACTGATTTAAACTGCTTATGACAGAGACAGAGAAACATCATGTGGAGTTATTTCGTTCTACTAAATAATGACCCAACAGTTGATTGAGTGTATAGTGATGTATAGTGATGTTAGTGATGTATAGCCTTAGAGTAAAAGGATTTGTGGTTTTTGATGTCACTTTGAATTATAGAAGTGACAAATTGATATATTTATGTTCTGTCTTTTTTTAAACATTTTTTATAGAAAACAAAAACAGGAATGGTTTAATAGGGCAGATTAAAAATATCTAGACAATATAAGATTTGTCTATATTCTACATTAATATTAATGAATATGATCTGGTTAGTTAAAATGATTTAAAAATTAAATCAATATTCAGGGATTGACTTGATAGCCTAGCCTTGATAGCCATTTGACCTGCCTAGCGTAGTATACAAACAATATATGAAATGTTTTTAAGAGCGGTTACTCAACATCTGACTCACTCAAAAATCTAATTTGTGCTTGGTCTGCGGTTACTTTTAAAATTGTCATAATTTTTTAAAACTTTTTTCAACTATTTGTCCATAAAAATGTGAATATTTTGAAATATATTTATTGATCAAATGTTTTTAAAATCATTGTAATACAATTTTTTGCTTATATCGCTCCCCTCTTCAACATTACACATCGTTGGGTCATGATGAACAATTAAAAATAAATGCATTCAATATTTTATTTTAATGCTGCACCTAAGTGACAGCTAATAAAACGGCATGTACTGTGTCATTAAATATGGTTTTCAATAGAGAGATGCAGGTAATATAGGGTAACCACAAGTAGAGCTCAGCCTAAATAAATGTGATTGGTGGGTGGACATTCTGGAGGGAGGCAATTTTTTCAGAGCCCAAAGTAGCAGCATGCAACCTCATGTCTCCTCCGTGTTGTTTTTTGATCACATAAAAGCTAAATGTTGTTAGATTGGCTGTGAATAAAATCACTTCTGATTGGTCAGTGACACGCAGCAGCCACAAAAATCAAATCCTTTTTTTTTACTTGCACTAGCAGTCAACCACAACAAAGCAGCAGGGTTTTTGTGTTCGATCTCATTAAGGGGTGCCGCTTTCAGTGCCGCCTCCGTTCCACAGACTCTCTCCCACTAAAAATGAACTGGGGAGACAATCAAAAAGAGATGTTCAAGGTGATGCAATTTTATTTAAGTTACACAGAAAATTAAATAGTAAAATACCATTTCTAACCCAGATATGCAGTGTATATAGAGAGACAGTGCTGTGTAGTAACTGATTACATATAATCTGGATTACGTAATCAGATTCCAAAACTTAAATACTTGTAATAATTAGATTACATTACGTTGTAAAATACTCGTAATCAAACTACAGTTACTTTTTTATTGATTACATGATTACGTTATTCTCACAATGGCAGTAAATTATTCATAATTCATTGATTCTCCCTACACTCTCAGAAAAAAAAAGTACAAGGCTGTCACTGGGGCAGTACCCTAAGTAGAGATGCGCGGTTGGCGGTTACAGCCGCGGACTCCGCGGATAAACCGCGTATCGGGTGGATGACATGACGAAAAATGATATTTTAATTAAATTTGGCCGGGTGGCGGTTGTATATAAAATATATAGAATATATAGGCTACATTGTTAAATATCGTTGCAGCGCCTGGTAGGCCACTAAGCAAACCTGCAAGCTATGAGCCCAGCTGTAAGTATGAAGGCCTAAACGTCTCTTAGATGAGACTGCCTGGGTTATTTTGTTACGATAGTTATATTTTAAAACAGCCAGTCACTGTACCCTAGCACTCGGGGAATAGGCATTTAAAAGAGAGACAGATTATGGAGTATTATCAGAAATGACATCGGGCAATGGCAGCGCGAGATGTTCAGAAGAACGCAAGAGCTAAACTTCTACAAGCTCAATAACATCCACAGAAAAGAAAGAAGGTAAGAAAAATAGTTGAAAAACTTTGCCCATTAATTAGATGTGCAAGGCAAGCAGGCAAGTTTTGGGGTTGTTATGGACAATTAAAAATGTGAACATGCACGTTGCAGTGTTGTGCGGTGGACTTTCAGTGAATTTCAGTGAATGAATAGAGTCGCCATTTATTTAATATCGAGGCTCCATAGTTTGTTTCTTGTATGATTGTTAGGCCTGCTGGTATAAAATGAATTGCACTGTCTGCCTGAAAAAGACGCGCTCTCTTCTAATGCAGTCGAAATTAATGGTTTAATTTCTTCAGGCTCGTCCTAGTCGTCACCCTGACATGACTGCGTAGAGTTAATTAGCCTATGTGAATGACTTATTATTTTGTTCGAGCTTCCTTTCTTTTTGCAATAGGCATCAATTAGTATATTTATTTATTTTTGTCCCTGTGCACCGAACGGAGATGGAGTTCATTGCTGATATTCTGGGGAATATTCATAGCCAATAGGCTATACTAGGGAGTTTAGCGTTTAAATATCTTTGCTGCATTGGATCAGTATTCTTTCTAGAACAGGCAAGAGCTTTCTATCCGCACGGCTCGCGTCAGCAGCGCCTTGCTTCGCCCATCGCCCATTACAATCAGCGGACGGCTTTGAAAATTGGTCAAAAAACGCTGGTGCGGATGGATGGCGGACGGATGATGAGTTTTGTGATGCGGTTGCGGAAGAAATAATAGCCCATCCGCACATCTCTAGGTACAAAAGTGAAATGGTACATCTTTGTACCTTACTTACCCCTAAATGGTACATATTAGTACTAGGCATGTGACAGTATAAAATGTTCATGTTGCGATTAATTGCTGAAGCTTTTGTCACGGTATACGGTATTATCACGATATTGAAATAAGTTGCAAAAAAAAAGTCATACTATAACAGGTTTAATAACTTTCTTATAACAAAAAGAACTGAACATTTAAATACAATAAAGCAATACACAAAAATTCAACAAATATTTCAAACAGATTAAAGTGCAAGAATTTTAAAGAACAATAGGTAACACTTTACAATAAGGTCTCACTAGTTAACGTTAGTTAATGCATTAACATTAACAAAGAGCAAATAGCTACATTTTTTACAGAAGTTATTATTCTTTGATAACGTAAAAAAAAAAAAAAAGCAACTGTTAGTTAATGTTAGCTCAGGTCCATTAAATTATACAGTTACAACTTGTCAGTTACAAATTTTGTTGAAATTTAAATTTAACTAAGATAAAATGCTAGAAGTATTTTTCATTGTCAGTTTGTTAACTAATGAATTAACTAGTGGTAAATAATGGAGCCTTATTGTAAAGTGTGTGACTGAACAATAAAGAACCAGAACATATTCAAACAATATCTAGGGCATGTAGTCCAGATTAAAATATAAAAATGTTCAAGTTTGAAAATAAATAGCCTTAAGTCTTTAAGTATTAAGTATTTGGTTATGTGATGAGCACCGTAGAGAATACACAAATCTGAATGGCTGTTTAAAACATTTAATACTGTTTAGTAGCATGAGTCTGCTTTGTTTACGAGGGTTACCGGGGGAAACGGCTGCATTTCTGCTGTTCCATCAGTGCCATCTGCTGTCAGAGAGTGAATGTGTGTCTCCTTTACTTATTCTTACATCAGTGCGCGCTCCTTTAAACGGTTGATGGGTAAAATATTCTTTAAAGTATTCGCAATAAATAATTATTCACGGTATTTTGAAGTGCCCACGATAACAATATCGTGCATGTTCATTATCGTGATATATCGTATTACCGTATACTGGCACATGTCTAATTAGTACTTTAAAAGTATGCATTAGTACCTTAAAGGGATAGTTCACCCAAAAATGAAAATTCTGTAATTAATTACTCACCCTCATGTCATTCCAAACCCGTAAGGTATTTTTGATGAAATCCGAGAGCTCTCTGACCCTTCCATAGACAGCTATTTAATGAACACTTTCAAGGCCCAGAAAGGTAGTAAAGACATCGTTAAAATAGTCCATGAGACTCTATTGGTTCAACATAAATTTTATAAAGCGACGAGAATACTTTTTGTGCGCAAAAATAACGACTTTATTCAACAATTTCGTTCTGGCCTGTGTTAGTCTCCTACGCAGTTTCCGAGATCTACGGCAGCCGATGCTGTTCACGTGAGCACCACTACGCATACGCGGGATACAACGTAAACAGCGTAAGAGACTGAAACAGGCCAGAACAAAATTGTTGAATAAAGTCATTCTTTTTGTTTGTTTTTGCACACAAAAAGTATTCTCGTCACTTCATTAAATTAAGGTTGAACCACTAGAGTCTCATGGACTATTTTAACGATGTCTTTACTACCTTTCTGGGCCTTGAAAGTGTTAATTAAATAGCTGTTTATGGAGGAGTCAGAGAGCTCTCAGATTTCATTAAAAAAAATCTTAATTTGTGTTCTGAAGATGAACGAAGGTCTTACGGGTTTGGAACGACATGAGGGTGAGTAATTAATGACAGAATTTTATTTTTTGGGTGAACTATCCCTTTAAAGGTACATATTTGCACTAGTCATGAGCTGATCACTGAAAACTGAGAGCCACAGCATTTGATCAATGGATTTACAGAAACCATTTCACATTTAAGAAGTGTTTTCTCAACACTGCAACACTGCTTATCAACACCTGACGAACACATTATTGTTTGAATTATCACTCAGTTTGTCATTTAACCATGTATTACTGTCTTTGGAAGGCTTTTGTCTTTCAAAAACATTAAACTGTACAAATTCAAAGTCATTTCATCTTTTACATGCATTGCAGGAATACTTTCTTTTTGTATTTTTATATCAATATAGTACAAGATTACCCTTTGCAAATAAACGTGAAAAGCGAGTTGGGTCAAAAGTAACTAAAAGTAATCAGCTTATATATACCTTAAATGTGTAATGTAATGGATTACGACTAGCTACAATTGTTGTCATGTAACTTGGAATCAGTAACCGACTAGTATGAGTGTCCCTGACATAGAATGGCATGAGTTTGGGCGGGACTATTTGTTCATCCAACCAATAGATAACTAGTTTAAAAAGGGTAAAAAAAAAAGGTCATTATTTTTTGCAATTTCATTTAGTGGTGTTAGATAAGTATTTCTTATCAGAAATAATACTAATAGTGGGAGATTTATTAGCTGCCATTACCAAAATAATAGGTTTTCTTTACTGCAAAATCACGTTTATTATTCCTTTACTGTTGGAGTTTTGAAACCTTGCCGGCTAGTTGCTTTTTCACTCTGGTTAACACAGGAAAGGTGAAAAGAAGTGGTCCATGAAAACCAGTATTGACAGGTGGGGTACACCTCCTTCTACAACAAGGTCTGGAAAGGGTCATTGGAATCATGTGGCATTCTGAGTGGCACTTAGCCAAACTGCACACTCTCGCACACACAGATGATGAGAAAAATGCATTTTGGTGGCTTCTAAACTAAAGCGTAAACTGGTAGCAGGCAATTAGATCATGTTTGTCTTAATTAATAGAGAACGCTGCAGTATTTTACCCATTACAGTGCATTAATCATTAATTCAGTAGCTTGTTTGGCTGATTACAATTATGCTCAGATACATTTGATCAGACAGATCAAAATAATAAAATTGCATTAAAGATAGAGATATGCGTATCATAATGTTCGCCAAATCACTATGTTTCCATAAACCTATTTTTATGCGAGTTTTGGGATATCATTTGAAAAAATGCTGGATGGAAATGCAGAGATGTGCATAAATTCTAAAAATGCTTAATTGAGGCATATCATTTCTTTATCCGATAAGAAGAAATGCGCATAAACAAACACATTAACATAAAGATGCGCAGCAAAAAAGCTCATGTGACTTTGCCTTAACAGAGGACGTGATTGGATAACTGAACTTCCCATTCAGTCGGTCACTCTCGACGCCACGTCGGAGTACCGACGAATAGGAATCTCGCTAGCGAGAGCCAATCTACTTCGAGTGTAACTAAACGAGCCAATGCACATTGGCATGCAATGATTGCACCAGCTGCTCATGCCACTCCGTGTGGGTATAAATGAGGCACAGGTGCTTGCATCAAATTAGCTTTTTGCTTCGGAGCCGAGTGGTGGATGGTTTGTCCTGAAATCACTCTCTACAAAGAATGTGTTAACATTTTAACGAGTCAAGCTCTTCGGATGGATCTCTCCTCGTTTGGTGTTGGAGTGACGGCACTGCAGCGGGGTCGATTTTCTCTCTTTTTCTATTTTGTTTTATTGAGCAAAAACAAAAGGCTGTTCTCACAGCTGGTTCGGTGCGCTGTAAAGAGCGCTGAAAAGCCGTTTTCATGGCTGGTAAGAGATCGCCTTCTATGAGAGAGAGAGCGCGCATGACAGGCTGCACTTTTTCCCTGTCTGTGTCGCCGCGACTATTCCCCTGTGTGCTTCAGCACCGCGGAGTGCAGTTTCCCTAGAAGAGCTACACAGATAGAGCTTGCGTCTTTTTAAAGATGACATTCTACCTGTGTGTTTCTGGTTGCGGTTGTTTCCTGTCCTCACTGACGGCCACGAGCACTGTTTCACATGTCTGGGCGTATGCATGCTGAGACTGTTCGTGGGTGGTTCACGTTTTCTAATGAGAACATGACCACGTCGGCACGCCGGTCGCGACTCTTCTTTCTCCGGGAAGCTTGAGTCCCCTTTGTTGTTGGCCAGCCGCCACTCGTGTGTAAAAGCACAGCCGCGGGTCTGCTCGACACTCTGGGAGACCGCGGAGATCAGCGAGAGCTGCCCGCCGGGGAAACCCGGTGGGACCTCACGCTTCTCTACGTGTCGTGTGCCGTCGAGTGCCGGGCTGCAGCGCGGGTTGTCACGGCAACCCAGCGCTCACTCGCCACTCTAGGTGCGCTGTCCCCTTGCCTATTTCCCGTTGTAGCGCCCTCCCTGGTGGCCAACAGGAGAGGTCTACTTCAGTGAAATCGCTGGGGTGACCTGAGGAGTGGAGGGCTTCTCCTTCGGGGAACCAACCCCCTAGGGCCCCTCCCCCTCTAGCGCACTGCAAGCTGTGCAGCTTCTGGATGGAACTGCTGGTCCTTCTTATGGAGGAACCTAGCATTTCATTTGGGGCTCCAGCTGAGGATCAGATGTCAATCGCTGCATCGGAGAGAGGGCTGTTGTGCTCTGGAAATGAGGATGATGCTGAGCCCACTGTAATGGTGTGTGCTTTGCTGAATCAGATTCAGAGTTAATAGCCATGCTTTCCCGGGATCTTTCCCGGATGTGCATGGAAAACTTGGCAGTATGGAACGCCAGGGGGGCCAAAACTGCATAAGTTTTCCTCTCTCACTACCCTCATCGGTGGGGTGGCTGTGCGCAGACCACCTCCGCCCTGCACTTTAATGCACGAGGGTAGTTCTGAGTCGGGGTTGAGCTGCGCATGTTGACTAACCGTGATCAAAGTCACGGCGCAGGCCCTCGGCCAGACGATGTCCACCTCGGTGGTCCAGAAAAGCCCCCTGGTTTGCCTTGCTGAGGTGTGAGTGGTCGTCAAAGTGCGCTTTCTCGATGCTCCCATCTCACAAGGTAGCCTTTTCGGTGACACTGTTGAGAACTGGGCCCAGCAGTTCTTTGCAGTCGGTAGCAGGCTGAGGCAATCAAGAGCTTCCCCCGACGCACCACAAGAGTGCCTCGTGGGTTGCCCCTCAGTCTGCTCGTCGCCAAAGGCGTCGTCCCCTGCAAAAAAAAAAAAAACTTCGGCACAGCCTGCTCTACTGTGTCCGACGCAGGAAGGCGACGCCACCCGTCTCTGCTGCTGTTTAAGCAGTCGGTGAAACATCACCTCTGAGACGGGTGACCTGGAGATGGGCGGGGCTGCTCTTCCCCGGAGGAGGGCCGGGCAGAGAATCTTTTGAGTCAAAAATCTGTTCTGCCGCTGGTGTCACAACCAGTGGTACCCCAATTCTCAAAAAAAAAAAAAAAAAAAGAGCAGTTCCTCTATCTCTGGGTCCCAAGGGGGTTCGGAGAGCTGTGGACGGTCCAACGCCGGACCACACTCATCCTCCTCCTTCGCCAGCGGGCAGCAGTGGACGGTTCGAGGACGCAACCAAGCCTTCTCACGTACCCTCTGCCCACTCGTGGAATCAGGTAAGTGTTGCACAGCACACTCACACCCCGCTGCGGGCCGCCTCCACGAGACAGCCGCCCCAGCCCGGTACCTGCATTCCACCTCGCTGCCCCACGGTGGGTACGCCGGTGGTCCCTTTGGTCCCGCTTGCACGGTCTCGGCGAGTCTGGTTAGCGCTCCCCAGTCCGTCTCGCTGGCTCATTCGGACCATCAGGCTCGGCTATGCGATTCAGTTCGCCCGGCGCCCCCCCAGGTTCAAGGGCGTCCGCTTCACTTCGGTGAACGCCGCAGACGCCCATGTTCTGCGTGCGGAGATCGCAGTCCTACTGGCGAAGGACGCGATGGAGCCGGTCCCTCCAGCCGATATGAAGACAGGCTTCTACAGCCCATACTTCATTGTACCCAAGAAGACCGGTGGGTTACGGCCAATCTTGGCCGTCCCCAAGATTGGTTTGCAGCGATCGACCTGAAGGATGCGTACTTTCATGTCTCGATTCTTCCTCGACACAGGCCGTTTCTGCGCTTTGCGTTCGAGGGTCGAGCATATCAGTACAAAGTCCTGCCCTTCGGGCTGTCCCTGTCCCCCCGTGTCTTCACGAAAGTCACGGAGGGGGCCCTTGTGCCCACGAGAGAACAGGGCGTTCGCATCCTCAACTATCTCGACGACTGGCTCATTCTAGCACAGTCCAGAGATCAGTTGTGCGAACACAGGGACCTGGTGCTCAGACACCTCAGCCAGTTGGGTCTTCGGGTTAACTGGGAGAAGAGCAAACTCGCCCCCGTGCAGAGGATCTCTTTTCTCGGTATGGAGTTAGATTCGGTCGAACGGACAGCGTGCCTCACAGAGGAGCGCGTCCAGTCGATGCTGAACTGCCTGAACACGTTTCAAGGCAGGATGGCGGTTTCACTGAAACAGTTTCAGAGGCTCCTGGGGCATATGGCAGCCGCAGCGGCAGTAACACCGTTCGGCTTGCTTCATATGAGACCGCTTCAGCATTGGCTACACGGCCGAGTCCCGAGATGGGCGTGGCAACGCGGCACTCACCGGGTGAGCATCACACCGGCCTGCCGCCAATCCTTCAGCCCATGGTCAGACCCCTCGTTCCTTCGGGCCGGAGTGCCTCTGGAACAGGTGTCCAGGCATGCTGTGGTCTTCTCAGATGCCTCTGCCATGGGCTGGGGAGCCACGTACAACGGGCATGCAGTGTCAGGGGTTGGACGGACCCGCACCTGCATTGGCACATCAACTGCCTCGAGTTGCTAGCAGTGCATCTCGCTCTGAGCCGCCTCAAAAGGCTGCTACGGGGGAAAGATGTACTGGTCCGCACGGACAACACCGCGACCGTTGCGTATATCAACCGACAAGGTGGTCTACGCTCCCGTCGCATGTTGCAACTCGCCCGCCATCTCCTCCTCTGGAGTCAGAAGTGTCTGAGGTCGCTTCGGGCCATTAATGTCCCTGGTGTGAGCAACCGTGTGGCCGACGAGCTTCACGAGCTGCGCTCCCAGGGGAATGGCGACTCCACCCCCAGGTGGTTCAGCTGATTTCGAGACAGTTCGGGGCTGCACAGGTCGACCTGTTTGCCTCCCCAGAAATGTCTCACTGCCAGTGGTTCTATTCGCTGACCGAGGTTACACTCGGCACGGATGCACTTGCGCACAGCTGGCCCCAGGGGCTGCGCAAATATGCGTTTTCCCCAGTGAGCCTACTTGCACAGACACTGTGCAAGGTCAGGGAGGACGAGGAGCAGGTCCTGTTGGTGGCGCCTTACTGGCCCAACCGGTCCTAGTTCCCAGAACTTATGCTCCTGGCGACAGCCCCTCCTTGGCCGATTCCTCTGAGGAAGGACCTTCTGACTCAGAGACGGGGCACCCTGTGGCACCCGCGTCAGATCTGTGGAAGCTTCATGTCTGGCCCCTGGACGGGACGCGGAGGTTCTAGGTGACTTACCCCAAGAGGTAGTTAACACCATCACTTCGGCACGAGCACCGTCTACAAGACAGGCTTATGCTTTGAAGTGGAACCTGTTCGTCGAGTGGTGTTCTTCTCGCCGAGAAGACCCCCGAAGATGTTCGATCGTGTCTGTGCTTTCCTTCCTGCAACGAGGGTTGGAGCGTAGGCTGTCGCCCTCCACCCTCAAGGTCTATGTTGCTGCAATATCTGCCCATCACGACCATGTAGAAGGTAAGACAGTTGGGAAGCACGACCTGGTCGTCAGGTTCCTCAGGGGGGCGAGACGGTTAAATCCTCCTCGACCCCCCTCCATACCCTCTTGGGATCTTGCCCATTTGAGCCCTTGCGGTCAGCAGAGCTTAAGATTCTGTCTATGAAGACTTTGCTGTTGGCCGCACTGGCCTCCATCAAGAGGGTAGGGGACCTGCAGGCATTTTCGGTCGACGAATCGTGCCTAGAGTTCGGGCCGGGTGACACCCACGTGGTATTGAGACCCCGGCCTGGCAATGTGCCCAAGGTTCCTACCACTCCCTTCAGGGACCAGGTGGTGAACCTGCAAGCGCTGCCCCTGGAGGAGGCAGACCCAGCCCTAGCTTTGCTCTGTCCCGTCCGTGCTCTGCGGATCTACGTGGATAGAACTCAAAGCTTCAGGACCTCAGATCAGCTCTTTGTCTGTCACGGAGAGGCCAGCAGAAGGGAAAGGCTGTCTCCAAGCAGAGGATGGCCCACTGGATAGTGGATGCCATCACCTTGGCTTACCAAGCACAAGGTGTGCCCTGTCCGCTCAGGATGCGAGCACACTCTACTAGAAGTGTTGCATCCTCCTGGGCGCTGGCACGTGGCGCCTCGCTGTCAGACATCTGTAGAGCTGCGGGCTGGGCGACACCCAACACGTTCGCTAGATTCTATAGTCTACGTGTAGAGCCAGTGTCCTCCTGTGTTCTCACCTCAATCGGGTAGAAGCACTGAGAGGCCCTGGCTCTTGTCGGCTTGCTGCGCCCCGGCGCTTTATTCTCCAGAAGCAAACTCTGTCGAGTCCTCCATCTCCCTCGGTGCTGGACGTGGCGGAACGTCCCTTGCCGCTGAATCCTTGAGAACCGGTACTGGGCTGGGGATATATGAGTGACCCTGCGGGGATCCCATATATTTTTCCACGGTCGCTCCTACGGGAAGCCCGTGTCTTTCCCTTGGGAGAGCCCTCCCCTTGGTGGGGCTGGAGCCCCCTCTCAGTTGCGGGCTATGGCTCAGCTTTGTACTCCACATAACTCCTTCGGTGTATGATGTGGGTTCCGCAGCGTTCCCTTCCACTAGGGCACGCTTCCCAGTGTTATCCAATAAGTCACTGAGCGGGTCATGCAGAACAGCAGTGATGGACTTCTCTGTGTGAGCCCCATCTCATCAGGTAAGAGAGCTTAGGAGGCTCACACAGGGCACTGGATGGGGGCAGAGGCCATGGCGCTTTGGTAGGGATTCCTATTCGTCGGTACTCCGACGTGGCGTCGAGAGTGACCGACTGAATGGGAACGTCTCGGTTACGTATGTAACCCTCGTTCCCTGAAGGAGGGAACGGAGACGCCACGTCCCGTCGCCATGTCCTCTGTACCCTGCTGGGGTGCCAGTTCACCTACTCGGCTCCTCAGCAAAAAACTAATTTGATGCAAGCACCTGTGCCTCATTTATACCCACACGGAGTGGCATGAGCAGCTGGTGCAATCATTGCATGCCAATGTGCATTGGCTCGTTTAGTTACACTCGAAGTAGATTGGCTCTCGCTAGCGAGATTCCTATTCGTCGGTACTCCGACGTGGCGTCTCCGTTCCCTCCTTCAGGGAACGAGGGTTACATACGTAACCGAGACGTAACCAGTTGAACAATTTCATTGCACAACATCTCAAGTTAGTCATTCTGAACTGCCTGAGCCAAAGTCTGTCATCAAAATGATTTGGTATAAAGTACTTCCCAGAACTGTCTCAAACAATTGCGTTCCCAAACACCAAGCATCTGAACCCGCAAGTAATTCATAATGTATGAAAAAAGAGACAGTGGCTTCCACTATTGCAGCAAATTCTATTTTTGTTACAGATATTTTTTGCCAATTTCCCAGGAAGAATTTCTGAACACATGCCATGGAAACAGTGTGTTATTTACAGGTTAAATTCTCAGTTTTGGATGGAAACATAGTAAGGGTTTATCGTGTCACAATATATCGCAATCCAAAAATCCAAAAATATGTACCGCGGATAGTTCACCCAAAATGACAATGACTGTGAGAAAACATTCAAATTTACAGAGTTTTAGGGCCCTATCATACACCCTGCGCAATGCGACGCCAGGCGCAAGTGTTTTTTGCTCGTTTCAACCTGACGCAGTTATCATTTTCACGTCCAGCGCCACGTTGTTTAAATAGCAAATGCACTCGCACCCATCTGTTACCCATGGGCGTGCTGGTCTGAAAACGAGGTGTGTTCAGGCGCATTGTTGCTATTCTGAGGCAACTGAAAACGACTGCGCCATTGACCAAGAAATACCAGGTCTAAAGTCAATGGTGCAGTATTTTTTGTGTTATTTAAAGGCCACATTAGTAATATGCGCCGTACACTCTGCTTATTACACATAGGGACGCGCAGCAGCACACAAACATTTTTCAATATTAAAAATAAAATCACAAATTCCGCCATGTAAATAGCGAATCCGCCATGGTGCAAGCGCAACTGACTTTTAAAGGGAATGGGAGATGAGACTCTGATTGGTTTATTGTACGTTACGCCCAAAACACATCCATGACTCATTAAGAGACTATAGGAACAACCCTTTTGGACCATACACCTGGCACGCAGACCGTTTTTTCCGTAATGATAAATAAAAATACAATTATTTTATAGTACACTTAAAACTTTTTCAAAACTCAACATTTTCAAACCTAGCAACCTTTTATTTTGGCTGGTTGCCAAGAGGTAAGTATATGCACTGCTGGTTTTAGCACTGCCGAGTGAAGCGCGTCAGTGAGTGTCAAAACGTTGCGTTTTGTTCTGAAACCGTGGGTTTATTATGCATTCAGTTCAAATGGAAATCTTACACAGTATTACAGTTAGTCGATCTAAAACGGTTATTGTGCATTAACAGATGTCAACCATGTCGGTATGCAAATGAGTGGTCTGAACTTATTTACCCAGCGCATTTTTTATTTTGGTTGTACATGCGCACCTGCGCACCCCTGAATATAATGTATAATAATGCAATGGGGTACTATTTGTGGGTCCTGATAATGCCAAATGTATTGTGTTACCAGTAAAACGTGACCTACAGTATTTTAAATATATCTAGTCTAGTGCAAACATATTCATCTAAAATAATTCTGTATTTCCAGCTTCAGAATCATTGTCTTGTGCATTGGGTTACCACCAGCACTAAGTCCAAGTCCAACAGTAAATTGTTTGTTAACTTTTTTAACGTATGTCTTGGAGCATCGCAATAATATCGTATTGTGATATGTATCAAATCGTGACATGCGGGTATCGTTACACGCCTAAAACATAGCTATTGACATTGGTAACACTTTACAATACGGGTGCACTAATATGCATTAATTCATGCTTAACTAATGCATCAGTTAAGCATGAATTAATGCATATTAGTGCACCCCTATTGTAAAGTGTTACCTTGACATTTTCTGGATCCTGTGCATAAATAAACATTATCATCATGTAAATTAATTATGTTCTCAGATATCTTGCGGTTCAACACTTTTCAGCTATAAAGACACATCTCAGACAAAAAAATTATGATAAATGCAATTTCTGCAGAAGTTCAATCCAAGACACTGTGCCTGCTGTAACAACCTGGCAGCGTGGGACTCTGAGGTGATAGTGATGCCCAAGAAGCAGCCAGGTGCCGTACTGCAAAAAGGGCAATAAATGGAACACCCCAAGGCACTGGCACGGATAAGCACTTATCAGCAAGAATTCCCATTTTAAACCCACTGCCAGCATCTACAGTTCGATGATTTCCTGTGCCAGGTTTAAACTGCACTAATTAAGCTGACTGTCTTTATAAATCAAAATCTTGACACTTCTGTCATCTCAGTGTTAAAGCTGTTGTTGTTTGACATACCTTCTCCTATTCTATATTAATGTGCAAAGACAACTATAAGTAATAAGCAATTTATCAGCTGAATCACCTGAAAAGTGTAAATGACACATCTCTGTGGAGATGCATCAAAACATTCATCTTAATGTTCATTCCAAACAGCCTGAAAACAAAAACTATGGCTGTGACTTTGGGGCGGGGCTATCTGTTTGTACGACCAATGGAAGAACACAGCAATTGTGTTACAGTAGGTGATAGGGGTGTGACAAGCTCTTGTGCCACGACATCTCGCAAGATTAAAATGTGACAAGATTTCTAGTCGAGGTGAAAAGCTGTCCCGCGTCATATTGCCATGACGGAGTGTGAGGGTGAAATTAGGATAGAATATGCCACCGCTACGTTTAAATTACGCCTCCATTGTCGTTTAGATTTTTATAGAAATAAAAAAATTGAATTCAGGTGGATAACGGTCGCTTCAATTCCATCCAGCTCGTCCAACACGAGCTGTTTGAGTCGCACGTAGTGCGCAGCACTGATCACGTGACGAGATGACTGACAGAACCGTGCAGACTGTGGCGGAGGATTCGTTGCACAACAGAAGCATCTGGTAAAATATGCATTCAGCACCACCGCTGTACGTGGGTACAGAGTACAAAATTGTAAGCGAAAGTAAACGTGAGCGCGGCTCCCTGATCATGTATGCGAATATCTCCCAGTATGAAAGCTATATCTTAGGCTGGGCTGTGTAGTTGTAACCATATCTTAGCGCTGTATCATGCTTGAAGAAAAATGTGGTCTCTATTTGCACTTTGAATATTGAGAAAGTACTCTGATTATGGTTGCACTTATTGTTTGCCCTTAATATCTATGACCAACTTGTGGAAAGGAGTTCGCTTAGGAGGTCAAAAGTTGTAGAAGCTCATAAATCATGTGCAGTTCTAAGATCTGAAGAGATAATCATAGCCTACTGGAGAGAAGCCAGTCAGTTGAGCTTGTGCAAAACCTTTTACAGTGCTTGAGTATTGTTGTCTTTTACTGCATATGATAATACATACTCAGAAAGTAGAACTGAAATGACATTAATTACAAGATGAGTTAAAACATTTCAAATGCGCATGCAGACTATTTTTCTAGTCATGTATTTCATCATTGAGGATTTCAATAAATAATGGTTAAAAATCTAATCTTGTCTCGTTCTTGTGAACCCAATCTTGTGTCTCGTCTCGTCTCGTGAGCTAAGTGTCTCGTCACACCCCTAGTAGGTGATGCTTGTGGCAAAAATATATATTTAAAAAAATAAATGTACAATGTAAAAGCCGGGAATTATCATTTGGAATTGTCATTTTACATGAATAACTTTGAACGGTGCAAAAATAATGAATAAATTGATCAAAAGTTTCAAATAATGCTGTTCTTTATCATGGATTTTACAAAAAAAAAAAGAGCACCAAATCATCATGGTTTCTACAAAAGAACACCAAATCAGAAGGATCATTTGACCAGGAAGACTGAAGAATAATGGCAGAAAATTCTGATTTGCGTCACAGGAATAAATTACATTTTAAAATATATTAAATTAGAAAATTCTTAATTTAAATTTTTAATAATATTTCACAATATTACTCTTTTGACTATATTTTTAATCAAATAAAATGCAGCTTTGTTGAGATTTAAAACGCTTATTTTTTAACTTTTGAATGGAAGTGTACATCCTCCACAACCGAGATGCAAATTTGGGATCGCAGTATACCATTTGTTTGTGTTGGCCACAATTCATTCTTACTTAATTGCCCTGTTTGGACACTACTAGGCCTGGAAAAAGTCTATTAATTTTTATTATTTTGTCTGAAAACATGTATGATATGCGGATGGCCTACTTATGTCATCTGCTTGACAAGACTCTTTTCAGCAAGTTGGAAACTCTTTTTCTTTCTTCTTTATTATTTTACCTGTGGTTTTATTATAGTACCAGGAGATGGCTGTAAGATGTGAACAAAGTGTAAATAAAATCAAAGATCACCTCCTGTGATTTCCATTTCAATGCATAAATTTCACAGAACAGGGGTGCAAATATTGCAGCAAACAGTGACGCAATCTTATAGACTCAATTTTGCAAAGTTTAAGACAAGTCCAGCACATTAAACAGACTTGCTCAGATTCTGAATGCGGGTGTGTGACTGCTGAACTGTGGTTGAGAGTCCCAGACGGCAGACTGTGTGCAGTTTTGGAGGATTTGAACTGGGTGGAACTGTGACTGGCAGAGGACACGATTGATTATCATCTGGTTTCCTGTTTGCTTATATTTGTAGACTTCTGGAAAGCATGTTGTGAAAGCTGTGGGAACTGCATCCATGCATTATGTCTGGCTCAGAATGCCACACCATAACAAATGCATCTGTTTTCCATTGTTCAATGGCACATTTGGGAAACCTGTTTGAAAACAGTCATTATTTTTGCCTTTCAACAGATTTTATGGAAGACTTCAGCTGTGTTTCATTTAAGTCTCTTGTCTCAGAGGTTAGTATCGCTTAAAACAGAATTAATTAAAAACTCTAAATAAATATACACAACCGTTCAAACGTTTTTTTGGTTTGTTTTCTTTAATACTTTAGTGGGTTTTTTAATTAAAACTTTTATTAAGCAAGGATGCATTAAATGTATCATAAATGACAGTAAAGACTTTACATTGTAACAAAGACTGTCTATTTCAAATGAACCCTGTTCATATCAAGTGAGGTTCAAGTCCTGAAAAAAAAAGTTTCTATGAACATATTAAGCAACAACTATTAATATTAAGCAAGCATCTATTAACATTAAGCAACTATAAAAAAAAACAAGCAACTGTTTTCAACATTGATAATGAAAGAAATGTTACTTGAGAGTTGTTTCTGAAAGAGCATGTGACTGGAGTAATGTGCTGAAAATTCATATATATAAAATCGTAATACTACTATACAATATTACTCTTTTTGATAATATTATTGTTTTTATTGTATTTTTTATTCAAAAATGCCATCTTGATGAGCATAAGATATTTCATAAACACTAAACACACACACACACAAACAAATATTTTACTAAAAAGCATTAAAAAAAACAAATAAACCCAAACTTTTGAATGGTGGTGTAATACAAAGATTAAATGGTCTTAGAATTTAGAATGGTCTAGAAAGAATTTGATGAGAAAGGTTTGAGTTTATGTTAAAAAGTCTGATTGTCTTTCTCATAAGAAAAATGTAAAAAGCAGGAGACCTAAGCAAATTTGCGCTTCATTTAATCCTCAATGCTATCTAGGAAAAACAACTGAGATATTACACAGTCAACACATGTAAGCCAAGCTGTAAGTAAATGCAAAAAAAAGAAAGAAAAAAAAACAGTGACGCCCACATGGTTTTTAATGGACACGTTATGACATGAGAGGACAGCTCAGACAATCTGCCATCCTGTCCGGGACATGGAACACTCTGATTATACATCCAGCCATTCCACATTCATCAGCACACACGACTCTTTCAGCGGTAATAAGGTCTTCTGTTGCTGCTTTCATATTGTAATGTCTTAATCACTGTGATTGCTGTAAAGATGTCTTTCCATTATGCACAAGCACATATGGAGAAAGCAGCTATGCATGCGAAACTATCGACTACAGGTAACGCATGGAGACATAAACCTATAGAGTCCAATCCTTTGCTCGTAATGCCTTTCAAATTATGCACAGGTAAGCACTCGCCTCCGGCCATTTGCGAGCTAGGTTGGAAAACAGTACCCAGAAGCAAGTCCAACGGGCCCAATTATACTCATTGCAGTCCTGTTCCTTCAGTTCTGCTGTGAGTATCCAAGGCCCTTAGTCCTTCTAATTTGCATATGACCTGCAGTTTTACTTGTTTGTGCTTTGAATATTACCACATCGCTGGGTTATTGCTGACAATGGAAACAAAAAATGTCTACGGTAAATGCAACTTAATTAGATTAAATGGGCCTCTAATGGATTTAGTTAAGTGAAGTCAACAAAAGTGGTCTTTGGTTTATGAAATAGTGTATTATTGAAAAAAAATAAGGTCACATTTTAGTTTAGGGTCCTATTCTCACTATTAACTAGTTGCTTATTAGCATGCATATTACTAGGATATTGGCTGTTTATTAGAACTTATAAAGCACATATTAATGCCTTATTCTGCATGACCATATTACATCCCTTAATCCTACCCTATACCTAAATTTAAACGCTACAAAAACTACCTTACTAACTATTAATTAGGAGTTTATTGAAGCAAAAGTCATAGTTAATAGTGAGAATTGGACCCTAAACTACAGTGTGATCAAAAATAATGATATATTATCTTTTATTATTTATATTATCTAACATATGCAAACCAGAATGCAATAGTCAAAATTTAAAAATAGTAATTCACCCAAAAAAAGAAACATTATAAAATGTATTACATCGTTCTAAACCGTTTGACATTCTTTTTCTGTGAGACATATAAGAATAATAATAAAAAATACTATTTTTTCCATACAATGGCTGTGAATTAAACTTTTTTTCCCCATTTTATTAAAGGTAGGATAGGCAATTTGTTTTATAAACACTTTTTGTTATACTGGTTGAAACTCTCTTCACATCTTGATAGCAATCAATAATAGAAGTGGTCTAAATATTAAAACGTACACTATATTGCCAAAAGTATTGGGACACCCCTCCAAATCATTGAATTCAGGTGTTCCAATCACTTCCATGGCCACAGGTGTATAAAATCAAGCACCTAGGCATGCAGACTGCTTCTACAAACATTTGTGAAAGAATGGGTCGCTCTCAGGAGCTCAGTGAATTCAAGCGTGGTACCGTGATAGGTCAACTGTTAGTGGTATTATAACAAAGTGGAAGCAGAACAACAGCAACTCAGCCTTGAAGTGGTAGGCCACGTAAAATCACAGAGCGGGGTCAGCACATGCTGAGGAGCACAGTGCGCAGAAGTCGCCAACTTTCAGCAGAGTCAATAGCTACAGACCTCCAAACTTTGTGTGGCCTTCAGATTAGCTCAAGAACAGTGCGTAGAGAGCTTCATGGAAAGGGTTTCCATGGCCAAGCAGCTGCAGCCAAGCCTTACATCACCAAGTGCAATGCAAAGTGTTGGATGCAGTGGTGTAAAGCACGCCGCCACTGGACTCTAGAGCAGTGGAGATGTGTTCTCTGGAGTGACGAATCACGCTTCTTTGTCTGGCAATCCGATGGACGAGTCTGGGTTTGGAGGTTGCCAGGAGAACGGTACTTGCCTGACTGCATTGTGCCAAGTGTAAAGTTTGGTCGAGGGAGGATTATGGTGTGGGGTTGTTTTTCAGGGGTTGGGCTTGGCCCCTTAGTTCCAGAGAAAGCAACTATTAATGCTTCAGCATACCAAGACATTTTGGACAATTTCATGCTCCCAACTTTGTGGGAACAGTTTGGGGATGGCCCCTTCCTGTTCCACCATGACTGCGCACAAGTGCACAAAGCAAGGTCCAGAAAGACATGGATGAGCGAGTTTGGTGTGGAGGAACTTGACTGACCTCAACACAATAGAACACCTTTGGGATGAATTAGAGCGGAGACTGTGAGCCAGGCCTTCTTGTCCAACATCAGTGCCTGACCTCACAAATGAGCTCCTAGGAAAAATTCCCATAAACACACTCCTAAACCTTGGGGAAAGCCTTCCCAGAAGAGATGAAGATGTTATAGCCAAGTACACCTGGCTGCAGCCTGCAGATCGGGGATCCTGCAGATCTTTTTCCAAATCAAATTTTGGCCGCACTTGAAATGGAAACAGAAGTAAAACATTGCTCATTCAAGGATGTGCATTTCTTGCATGGAATTAGCAAAAACATAACTGTAACTGTCTAAAATGCGTGTGCACAGTTCCGTTGAATGATGAATAAACATGTAACTAAATGCTGTTCAGCTGAATTTACGAAACTGTTGGCTGAAATAACCACAACATTAACAACAGCACTGAAATAAAAACACGTTGTTTATCTGTCAGTCAGATGCGAGTGAAAGTTGCGTTCATTAGCAACAGACTCCAGGCGCGTTCTTTCATAATCATGGCTGGTACAAATAAAAAGTTCTTGATTTCATCACTTTAAAATAAAGAGGAACAAAAAGTCTTATATTATGCTTTGCAATGTGGTGAAGAAAATGTAAGCTTCATACACACATAAATAGTACATAAAAACAACACAGCAGGCACATCCTATTGCAGTGTCATTTAGTTATCATACAACTGCATGACCAATAACACCTTCTGTAAATATAAGTGTGTCAGTGTGTTACTAATAAAGATACTTATAGATCCTTTTAATTTCCTTTCTCATAGTATGGTGATGTGAAATAATCAAAATGTCATTAATCATTTAATTCATAATTCATTCCTCTACCTGAAGACCTGACCCTCCTGCTGTAGATAATCAAGCATTTTTTTTAAAAATGTTTTGGGGTCGTCTGTGCGTTAGCCTAAAGACCAGCTTAATTTAGCAAAACAATAATTTCAGGGACATTGCGAGTTACAGGCTAATGTTTTTTTTTTTTTACTTCTGTGAAACTGCACAGCTTTTCCAGTTTTTTAAATGACACTCCTTCATACACCAACTACAAATACGAACACATTTTCTATCATGTATGCCTAAGCAAGACGATGGAACCAATCAGAGTAGGTATGGGGTGGGGCGACACGTGCAGCCCCGCCCCAGGTGCAGTCCCGCCCCGATCTGCAGGCTGCAGCCAGGTCCTTCTCGTTATAGCTGCGAAGGGTGGGCAAACTCCATATTAAACCCTATGGATTAAGAATAGGATGTCATTAAAGTTCATGTGCATGTAAAGGCACATGTCCCAAAACTTTTGGCAATATAGTGCATCTTCTGTGGAAGTCACAATACCAAAAAATTTTCTTCCAATCATTGCATTAGGTCCGAAAAGCAATGATAGGATGTCCTACCTGCCTGTCATATGTATTTCCACACCTTGGCACACCCTGCACGCAGACATCATACGTCATCAGCGCACTTCATGCTACGCAGAGTTAGACAGATGTCAGTCACCAAGCACCGCAACGAACCAGCAGCCATCTTTTACAGTTCCTCAAAAATCAAAACAACGAGTTTATGCTGCATTTATGCCATGTCGTTACCATAATTACGAGATGGCAACCCGTGACATTCTAGCTGGAGCTGGTCACGTCCTCAGACTCGGATTTAGAGCTCTAAGTTGTTTACATTCATTATTATTGTAATGTTAGGTGCTTTGAGACATGAGGTAATTATAACGCCATCTCTCGTCTCGTGACGCTTTGCACGCAAAACTGTGTGCGTTGCGTTTATGTGTTTTGAAGGACGCATGGCTTTGGAGACGCTCTGAAGGGAGGTGGGATCTTATGCTTTCAAATCTATCTTTAATAATATCTTTAATAATAGTAATAAAAATGATAAATATTCAATAATAATGTCAACTTTTATGATCTTTTTTGGAGCTTGACAACCCCTCATTCACTTTAATCATATGTAACAGAGCAGCTGGAACATTCTTCAAAACTTCTCTATTTGAATTCCAAAGAAAAAAGCAAGGCATATGGTCTAACATGAGGATGAGTAAATGGATGGACTTAGGTGTCGAATTTCTAATCGTGATTAAGATTACTGATGCCACGATTATGTAATCGTTCAAATCACTTATATTGTTCTGCATGCTTAAGAGGTGTGTTTAGAGCATGTTATGTTGTGAGAGGCGAATCATGACTACTTCAGAGTAGGGTCTAACCCAGCACAATAGGAACTACCAGTGACAAAAGTGTACGCTGACTGGTCGAATGCATGTGAAATAGCAGTGATAGATGGACCTCTCAACCCTTATGCTAAGGAGACAATCCAACGCAACTTTGAGGGGAGCAAGCGAAACATGATTATGTATTTCTGCTCAGCTAGTGACATTGGACATCAACCACACGGCAAACGCTAATACTTTTTCACATAATGTCTACTTTCTTTATATAACAGTTATACATAATAACATATTAGACATGACTGTTAAAAAGATCACAAGCTAATCAAGAATGTGAGCGCTCTGTGCTCAGACTCGTGTTCTCAGCGGCATCAAAATAAATGTCCGCTGTGCCGTCAAAATAAAAGTCATAACAATAGGCGTGGCTTACATCCCTTCAGAGTTCCTACTGGTGGTGAATGCAACCAGGAAAATTACCCTTTTAAAATGGGGAACATTTAGTTCTCGTGGAACCACCCTGATGCCTAGCTCCTATAAGTTCCTAGAACTACCTGGTGCGAAAGCCCCTATTATTGAATGCATATTTGTACTTTTTTTATTATTATTATTTAAAGAAGAAACCAAACCAATGTATAGTTGAGGACTAATGCTACAGAGAAGCAATAAAAGTTTTTCAGAAAGTGTTTTCAGCTTCTTTTTTTTATTTTTATATAAAAATATGGCATGCATTTGCTTCAAACAATGGTATAAAGCTATTCAAAACATCATTCAATGTAAATTGTGATAATCATATTTAATAATCGCAATTACAATTTCAAGGGAATAATTGACAATTATGATTTTTGTCATAATTGTGCAGCCCTAGGTGGACTATACCTCTAAAACCCTGAATCAATCACCCAAATGGAACGAGAACAGAATACAGTCAACATGTTTTCGACAAATAATCTACAACCTGCTATCAAATGGTTGGCTCGAGTAGCAAGAAATACCTGCCTGTCAGAGACAGCTGCTGTTATCCTTATGTGTGGAGATCTTTTCCAGCCCGGAGTGCTGGTGTTTGCTGAAAGCAAAGGGAAGGCAGACAAAAGACACCTCTGCTTGGCATTTCCAGTGGTGTCAATCACAGGAAGGGCTTTCAGAGTTGGTTGTTTACATGAGGGATGGTGCAATCACACTCAATTCTCAGCAAGCGCACACCGTCGCTCTCGAATAGGTAAACCCCCGCACACTTCAAAAAACAGAATATGCAAAATTAGGAAGGCCTTTTTGTCAAAACTGGCGTTCACGGTTGGAAACGTTCTTAGGTTGATGACAGTAATTTGATTACTAATAGTTTTTAAATAAACCACCCTGTCTAGACTCTCTGGAGCCGAGCACCAAATTACCAATTAATCCAAAACATAAGTTTTGCTAATTTAGCTAGCTTTGTAGAAGATGGATGTTTAAAGGGTCCTTCCTGTTACAACTTTTGAACTCTGTGACTTTTAAAAGTGAATATGATAATATTGTAACTTAAATTATTATTTCTAGGGTATACCAGACTTGTTTTAGGAATTTGAATGAAGCAAATTTATTTCTCAAAAATGGTTGACACTCACGTACGGTCCCTTTTTACTTAACATACGCATACATTAAGACATGTAAGAATATCACTAACACAGATAAATATACAGTACAAGTTAAGGCTATTAAATTACAGCACAATAAAATTAGTAATTTGGTATGATCCACCACAGTAGTCATCAAAAATACAGAAAATGTAGACACTTAAACTTTATTCATTATAATTGGATTCTCTACATAATGGCAAAAGATGCTTACAGGATGAAATCTAATAGCTTGGCAATAATACAAAGCTAAAAGTTTAGCAATTGCTTAGCGTTGGAATGAAAGTTTATCCTACGTTAGGCTGTCAAATTCATGTCAATTTTCATTTAATTAAACAGGACAGAATGTGGGAAACAAACCAAACAATACAACAAAACATCGCAGTTCAAATTCATTGTATCAATGCTGTTTTGTTTTTTTGTTGTTTTTTTCGACCAAAATCATGTCATTTCCTGGAGGATGATGTCACTGGGGAACTGGGTTCATTTAAGGGACATTGCAAAAGACTAAAAGCATTGAAAGTGATAAAACTTTTTTCTGACTACCAATTAAAACAGTGAAGATAAAAGTTTTTGATAAGAGAAAGGGAAAATTTGAAATAAACAACTGGAATTATTTTTTATTATTATTTTAAAATACACCATACCATAGTAGTGACACTATTTAAAATCCTTAAATATAATATTGTGATAAAAAAGAAATCTTTAAAAACAATGTGAGTTATATATTTTTCCAATATATGAAGAAATATATGATGAGAGCATGGGTTGGGTTATAACACAGAGAGAGGTTACCACTGATTAGAGCAAGGAAAAACACCATATCAATTCTGATTATGACATGAAATATGTTTCCTTGATCCATGCTTGTACAATATTTTCTATTTCTTACAAACGTCCTGGCAAGCACATTAAAGCGAAGGCTTTTTTTTTATTTCAGGTGGAACACAGGATTAGAGCTGATAACTGCTTGTGCTCATGGCAGTTATAAAGCTGTATATTTATTTTTATTTGTATTTTTTCCCCCAAATGCAACTGGGTGCAAGTTGTCCATTAATGCTGCCTTCATGGGCTATCAGAATTATATCTAAATACTAGTTAAACCCTCTCAAGTCAAAATTTTAATGCGATGAGCTCGTAATCACGACTTCAGAAGTGGTAAGAATGAAATTTCCGTTGGCACGTGAAGGGCAGCATAAAAACACTGTGAACAAGAAATGCTAAAGAAAAACTATTCAGAATGGAATACCAGCTTACTGCTGGCTGAACACATCATAGTATATACTGTATACTGCTAATATTTAAAAATAGTAATAGTAAATAAATGAATGCATTACCCAGAATAAGTATTTCAAATAGTAATATGCTTCTATTTTGCATTTTTGATCCAGTTTTGTTAAAATGTCTTAATTTTATCCAATCTGATCATATAAGGAGTCAAGAAAGAGTGGCAGCATGCATGTTCTTTTGCATACTTTGTGGAATGTAGCCATCCAGGTATTCTATGTATACAGAAAATTTGCACATTGTGCACACACTGTGCAGAAATAGTAAGCATAGTATGCTAGTATGCTACGGTAAGCAGACACTTTTCTTCAGCCATTAATTACAAATTTCAAAAGCTGCAAACAGAGAAAAATAGACCAAAGTGCTTGTTTGTTATTGCTTTTTCTAATTTGCAACAGTTTTATGTACCATGTTATCAATCGTAATTATTTAATTGGACAAGGCTTTTTGAAAAGTTCAAATTTAAAGGATCTTAAATGAGCTCCACTTCTGAAAATATCAATCTAAAACATCACAAAAATATTATTAAAATTTCTCATGAATGTTCTTTAATTGCTCTGTGTTTATAAAAAGAGTTGAAGATTGACTGTAATCAAATGGCCTGAAGCCTGTAAGGGTTGTGATAAGAGAACATAAGGTGTCTAAAACATGACTCATAAATGAGATCAAAGGCTTTGTGGAAATATTTGAATAGCAGATTGCATTTAAGATGACTTTTAATATTTTGAACCTGAAAATTCACAAATGCTCAGTAAACAGAAGGATTTCAGTCTGTCTGTCTGTCTATCTATCTATCTATCTATCTATCTATCTATCTATCTATCTAATATCAGAAGACATCTAGAGTTTTGACAACAGTGACATCTACTGGTCACCTTCACTGGAGGCCGTTCACACATGTCCCTCTCAAACATTCTAACAACAGACGTGGATTGAAAGCAATATAAAAACCTGTTGTAAAACAGCCTTTAACAAAACACAGCATGCATAAAAAAATACACTGTGCTCTCTGACCTATGGCATTATAACTGCTTGACCAATGGCTGTTGATAAATCTATCAATCATCTCCCTCTGAGGAGTTCAGATTAAGCCTGCCCTCTGTGATCTTCTAAAGAGATTCCCTTGCCATCAATAACAACTTGCACGAGATTCTCTCATTAATGCCTGTTGCTGGAAAAGCAGCACTCTGAGCTTTTATTGAAAAATGACAACTCTCCAGCAGCGAGGTGATCATATCTACCGCCCATCGATACGAGGACTAGGCCATGCTCAAAGGTTGTTTTGCGGCCCCCGGGAACACAAGTCCAAAGATCACCGCCGGTTCCCCACTCCTCACACCAGTGGCTGTATATCACTGAGTTCAGGAGATCAATGTGCTTTTATTGCATTGCTTCCTCTCTCTGAAGCACACGGGCCCCTGCCGCTGGCCCCTCGATCCATATATCTCCTGCTGTATTTACAGTAATGAAACATTCAGAGGCTGGAAGACAGCCATTGATTTTATTGTGGGAACGCTTTTTGAGTGACATTTCATAAATGGCACTGTGTGAAATTATAATGAGGCCACGCTGATGAACACTCTGCTTTAATAGTGAAAATCAATTTAATATTGAGGCTCAGCTAGGCTTTTCTTTACAAAAAAGTGCACACAACATTCATAACTGTGTGTGAAAACTGAAAAAGTTAGTTTTTTACATATTTATTTATGAACTGCAGTCCGTAAATTTTGCCTCTTTGTCGCCATCTCTGTTTGAAATCTGCAATTGCAGTTATTCACTCCGCAGCACGGATGAATCTAATGTTTTGAGGAGTGCGTGTGGCTGGCTGTCAGTCACCGCACCAGTGTGGATACTGTACTTCGGAATCACAGATTCTACGTCTTGGAAGTATTACCAAAATAAGAATTTTCACCGCAAAAGTCATATTTAACTTATCAACTGAGAAAAAAAAAGCATTACAATAAATCGCGCTACCAACGGTGATTAAATCTAACGATCGCTTAGCTCATATTACATCAATTATTATTGTTATACTTTGTTCTCAAATTGTTAACAACATCAGCATTGCGTGACTACGTATATTTAGTGTATATTAGCATTATCTGTAGATTTTAATTGCTGTACAGTCTAATTTTTTGCTTTTGACTATGGGTGAATCTCCAGTTGTCACTGATGATTGTCGTTTGGACCTTTCTGGATTGCAATCCTCCATCAAAATGATACGTTTAATTATTCCAGCTGCTGTGAGAAAAGGCTATAAATGATCCACCACCTGCAGCATCCTCACATGCGATATAGCCTACTAACCGGACTCCTTCTTTATGTATACAGACGTGGCGTAATGACACAAAGACGAACGGCGCCATGCTTGAATTTCCCACAGAAAGCTACCAGTACCACTCAAATTATAACACATTATTACAAGCTTACCGTTGTGTATCGGGCTAAGGTAAGGAGATCGTTTTGAACACTGGCAGATTATGTACTTGCTCAAAATTAGATTTTGGATCATTTTTAACCAAAAAAAGTTACAGACTGCAGCTTTAAATCTCTCAAAAGGACCTGTTTAGGAATTGATTTATTGGAGATTATTGGTCAGAGGTGTGTATAGGGTTAGCACCAGAATGCCTTTTGTCAATAAGTGCTTAAAGACTGAAAAACCTAATTAAGTTAATGATGAGCCAACTGGACAGTGCTAATTTTTGCAGTCTGTCAGTCGTATAATGCATGTCAATGGGAACACATGAGAGTATGAGAACTATGAGAGTAAAAAAAATGCACATACAAATCCATATTAAACTCTGCGGCTCGTGACGACACATTGATGTCTTAAGACACGAAACTGAACAGTATTTATATAATTTTTTACCTCTAATACACCACTATGTCCAACAGCCTTCAGCGCGCAATCACTTCCGTAAGTGAGGTTTTTTAAAGTAGTTACCAAGGCTGCATTTATTTTGTCAAAAATACAGTAAAAACAGTAATACTGTGAAATGTTATTACAACTTTTCTGTTGTAATACATTAAAAAAATTTAATTCATTTCTGTGATGCAAAGCTGAATTTTCAGCATCATTACTCCAGTCTTCAGTGTCACATGATCCTTCAGAAATCATTCTAATATGCTGATGTAGTGCTAAAGAAACATTTATTTATTTATATTTCATTTATTATTACTTTGATGATTAGAAAGTTCAAAAGAACAGCATTTATTATAAAAAAAACACTTTTTTTGCAATATTTATTAATTTCATAAATATATTTTTTGATCAATTTAATGTGCCTTTGCAAAATAAAAGTATGAATTTCTTTTTTCCCCCTTTCTTTTTTAAATCTTACTTATCCCAAACTTTTGAATGGCAGTGTATCATGCATACACTGTATAATATTATAAAATATAGTGCTGTCAAATCACATCCAAAATATTAGTTTGTGTTTACATAATGTATGTGTGTGTACTGTGTATAATTATCATGTAAATACGCATGCATGAATATATTTATGAAAATGTTGTTATATTTTTATATAAATATGTAGTATATACATGCAAATATATACATGAATGAGTGTGTATTTATATATACATAATAATTATACACAGTACACACACATATATTATGTAAAAACAAACTTTTTTTGGATGCGATTAATCGCGATTAATCGATTTGATAGCACTAAAAATATATTATATAATAATATAAACCAGGTAATTTAAATTACAATAATATTTCACAGTATTACTGTTTTTGCTCTATTTTTTATCAAATAAATTCAGCCTTTAAGAGATTGAGAGACTTAAACATTTTTAAACATTAAAAAACCTTAATGTTTCCAAACTTTTGACACTGTAAAATCCAACAGTGATTGTAACTAACTTTACTTAGTGTCTTAACTTAATTGTAAAAATTTAGTAATCTGTACTCTTCACATACTATTCCTTGTTTACTCAAAAAACCCAAATTAAGATTAATGGATTGGTTTGAGTGCCATTTTGTCAAGCAAAAAAAAACCCTCACCATTATGGTGATCAGTGTTCACTTTGGTTGGGCACTTGGAATATTCATATTATTAGAACTCTGTTTCTATTGATGCAGCGATGGAACAAGAAATCACAGTTATTTGGTGTCAAAAGAAGAGAAGTAATAAATAGGTTGCTTTTAAAAGTTGAACTGGTTAATGATTTAGTCAGAAATTAAGGTCACATTTTAAAATTAATATATGTAATATCTGTAATATTTCCCTTTATGTCGTATAAAGATAATTTACAATTTAAGTGCTAACACTTACGTCATAAACACCTGTGAAACTTTGAATTGGTTGATATAATCCCTCTATATTTGTAACAATATCTTGCAGTTGATCATGCTCGAGTCACACACAGACTTCAACATTCAGCATGCAAAACACAACAATGGTAGCTATATTAAGTCAAGAGTAAATCTAAAGTAAAAGATCAGTACTCTCTACAGTGAACTATACTAACTAAGCATTTGTTAACACAACATACTATTCCTATTTCACTTTACTTGGTTTTTTAATCAGTTTGCATGCTTTTTTTAAGTAAGTCTAACTGATTAGATTTTACAGTGTACTACATGTTTTCAAACAGATTTCCCACACATTCCCCTCATCTACAGTTGGTCCCGCCTCAAGCCCACACCCTCACGGCAATGTTGTTATAATGGGAACCAACCTACGTACAGCTTACTTATAGTTTCCATGATCTATACGCAAAAGCTTTAAATTGCTACTTTGTACTCCTTGTCAATATACTATATTTCACTGTCACAACATGATGCTATAAAATGCATGTTTCCTGGTTCGAAAGCGGTTCGAAATTAAGGTAAGAGAAAAATGCTCAATTTGTGCATGTTTACACAAACATCCAAATGAGCAGTCCTCCTAGCTGAACTGTCATGCTGTTTCCAGCAGGAATTTAACGAGTAAATGTTGGTTGTAGATTTAATTAGCCACCATGGGGATGTTTCTTTGTCTGAGGCGGAAAATTCCGACCATTGTCAGTCTGACACTGATGAATAATAAATGCTGCACACACTGCACAGGTTTTACCCTCAAGAGTCTGCAGCGTGTCAATACGCACTAATATTTAAAGCATAGAATAATTATCCTTTCCGATTAATAAGGGCCCAATATGGAGAAAACCAGGGCTAGTCACACAGGGAAGGGCTGTATCTCAGTAACCAAACTAGCATACATAAAGACAAGGGTCAAATATATAATGAAGGCAGATTTTAAATGAAAGGTTGAACTGTGTTCTCAGCACAAGGGTACTTTTCATAAATGTCAAGTTGGGGCAAGTTCACATGCGTTTTAAATTCTATACATTTATACAATTTATTAATAACCATATTTGTCTGCCAATATTTGATATTTCTTGGGTGTTCATTTTGCCTTTTTAATTATTCAGGAATGGTTTCCTTTCGCACAAAACTATAATAGAGCAGGTTTCAATGTGACGCATACTTTAAGCTGTGTGTCTATACAGAAACTGGCTTAAAATAAACCTAACCTGAAAACTGGGGTAGAAAGTGTGACAACTAGCCTAGGCCTCACATGTAAACTATGTATGTTCACACTTTTAAGTGCATTATACATTCGATTAAGGTACCAGTACCATAAAGATCGCAGTATGTGCAAGAAATCAGCTCCAATTTGCAGCTTCTTACCAGCCCTGTTTTCTTTGAGCTGTAGAATTAGTCATCTCGGCGAAATCTGATTAGTTACACTGACAATACGGTGATGTGGAAATTACTTTCTTGTGCATATCATTAAAGAATAATCGATATGATGGATGCGATGAAGGCCGGAGCTATTTATTGCGTCTGAGCAGAGGCCACGCGGGGCGTCTTTGCCTGGCATCTCCCTCATAATGAGCGTTTAATTTGTCTAAAAGACAAAAACATCGGTCCAGGGTCAGAGAGGCCCGGCTACGGTTCAGCGTTTTCTCTCTCTCTCGCCGTGTCTGCAGGACCGCCCCCAGCTTGTTCCAGCCCGTGACTTAATTACCTGAAAATAAATTGGCTCATGAGTATATGTGAGCAGCACTTCAAGACGAGACCTCCTCACACTCCATGTTTTAATGCTCTCATTATCCGAGGGGATTTGAATTCTGGGCAGAACCATGGAGGGAAGAGAGAGAGATTGAACCTCAGCTTCCTGGTGGCTTCTGAGCAGCTTCAAAGATTTAACGGTCAAATAATTAACTGACCTTAGCTTTACATGCAGAAGGTCTTTGTTAATAATGGTGAGCCACTTTATGAGACTGTACAAGAAAGAGACTTTCTGTGGAACATTAGCTACAAAGAAGAGTTCACTACTTTTGTCAGCCATAACACAACAAATCTTGCAGGTGGATAAAATGCGAAGTTAAAGCACTTTACCACTGTGATAGAACATTTTTTTATCCAACACTGAGAAAAAAATCTGTATTTTTGTCAGGTTTTCCAGTTAAAATATATATCCTGAATAATTTTACTTGAAAGGCAAAGACATAAGACTTGTTTTATATCTAGAGAATATCTTGAATTAAAGGCACAATATGTAATTTTTCGCCACTAGAGGTTGATTATACAAAACAAAGTCATAGCTTGATGGCGCCTTGATTTTGCGGAATCATGGGAGTTATTGTCTTCACCTCTACAGCCAGTGGAAAAGAATCTGACAGGACTCGGGCAGAAATCATATTCATGGATGAGCTGTATTAAAGATTTATTAATGTTACTGTAGTATAAAGCAGGGTGGGGCTGAAAGCCGTTGGAGCGATTGCTGATGAGAGAAGCGTGACGCATGGCTCGAGAGCAGTGGAGCTTTTATTACGCCGCAGACAACCGCTTCTGCTTCTTCCGGCCATGCATATGTGGGGTAACACAGCGCTGTTTTATCATATTAGATACATTTGAGTGTGTTGAAAGTTATGTTACAATGCTACTCTGTGCGTTCGCTTGGCAGCTACGATAAGACACTTCTATGAGACAAACTGAATTGAGCTATATAACAATGATTCATTTTCTGTCGATGAATGTCTCCAAACAGTTGCTCACCTGTCTAATAAAACACAATATATTAAAGTGTCTTTGGTGTTTCCATGGTTTCTACAAAATAAACCCTATGTCATTGATAGGTGACGCACGGATACAGTCCGTGTCCTGGTTAAAATTGCTTTTATTTCTCTGGATTTAACATTCTTGGAAACATTTAGGATAATGTAAGTACACACATCAACAAAATATATAACATTGTTCTAGTGGTTTTTAGATATTTTGATCCAGAAATCTCACATATTGTGCCTTTAAGTTAAGTATAACAATTTTTGGTGAGGTTTAAAAGAAGAAAAAAGTATCTGCTAGATAAAAAAAATATAAATGCAATATATGTTATTTGAAAACAAGTCTTAATACAGTATATTCTTACTGTATCTTAACAGCATATTAGTTTTACTGCTTTAAGTACATTTATTTTGTTTTGAGGACATTTAGAAATTTGTACTGGAAAACAAGAAAATTCTGATTTAAGAAAATATTATAATTATTATATTATATAACTATATTATTTAATTTAAAATAGTATTTTAATATTATTAAAATATAGCTTTTAAGTATTATTTATTATTGTTACTATTTTCACAGTTTTACAGAAATAAGTAAATATCTCAAACCAAAAAGAATTTGCCAAAAACATATTCCAGTACATCGAAGATCATATACAAACTTACTGTACAGTGTGCATCTCTAAAAACTGACCTCTTTGTGCACATGATTCAGTCCAAGATCTGCTGCACACCCAGAGAAGAAGATCAGAACATCCAAACATGAATTCACGAGAGAATTATTGACGCTGCAGGCATTTTAAAGTCATAGTTTAGTCAGATTAGTTAAATTGATGGAGAACCTGAAAGATAAAATAACTTTCAAGTACATCGGATTGCAAATTGCAATAGCATAAATGCCCAACACAAAACAACGAAAGACCCATGAAATATTGGTATTATTCTGATGAAGTAGGAGTTCAAGTGTTCTAAACCTCATGCTGTGTAGGAAGTTTGAGTTTATTTCTCAGAGACAGTGGAAGCAGATATTACTTTTTGACTCTATTACAAAGATTAATTGCATTAAAGGTGGGATTTTGTTTCCCAGAGTTCAACGTATGACATTTGAAAACCAACAGGGGACTGAACTTCATTAAAAAGATTTATTACAAAGAATCATGTATAACATTTCTAAAACCATGCCTTATTAACTCTGTTTTAAAAGTAAACTGAATTAAGTGCCACGTTATTCTTTGTAATGATGACATCCTTTCTGCACTTTACCCAGATCAGGGACTCAGGGGTAAAATTAGAGTACACATGATGACACACGTCTTGGCTAAGAGAATGGGAAAGTTTATGAAACAAACTACCAGCTGAGACAATTTACACAAGCACAGTAAGCCCAATGTAAAGCCCATTGCTGCAAATCCTTACTTGATCCACCCATTCAATCCCCCATAAATATCAACCTATTAACTATACTCAACTGCTACCCAATAATAATATAATATATTATACTCAAATTATGTCCAGTTGTCGCAGGACAATTTTTTCTATGCGTAGCTAAAATTGCTTCACTACATTCACTGACAGTTCTACAGGTGTCTGAAAATGACAATCAACTGATACATCCCTAGCAGAAGCCTACTATCGGTAAATGAGCGACGACGACTTGTACCATCACAGAGAGGCACAAAATCTCTCTCCAGAACATTTTCATTCACTGTTCCTTGCTGGTGGAATGATCTTCCCGCATTCATCCGGAATGCAGAATCCCTTACAACATTCAAATGACATCTGAAAACTCATTTCTTCCGTGAGCACTTAACCTCATCATCATTAAAAAAAAACCCTATGCTTTCACTTTTCTTTAATCCCTCCCTATTCTAGTTTATGATACGCGAAGCAATGTCTGAAACTTTGTATTTTAAGCACTTCTCGTGTTTGTCTGCCTCTTCTAGATGAACCGCTCGCTTTGGATAAAAGCGTCTGCAAAATGAATAAATGTAAATGTAAATTTGCAACGTCTTTGCAGAGAGCGGAGACATTGCAATGACAGCAATTAGGGCTGTGATTTTTTGTATAATGATATATCTTTCCTTCACAGCGGTGCGCATTCTTTCCTCCCTAAAAGCCCAAACTTAACGTCCAAATCAGCTAAATCTGCAGGAAGTGTTCGATAATAAAAAGAGTTATTAAAACTGCATTAAGTCGCGAAAGTGATATTGTTCCACAAGTGGCTTTCTGTGCACATGCTCTGAGACGGAGTGGAACACGGATGAGCAAAGTGAACTTTGAGCTTCAGGTTCACACCTAAACAGTTAAAAACACACATTGTCAAAATGCCCGGCTCGGTGGGTATACACTTAAACACTGTCGGTTGCCTTAAATGAACATTAACAGTAGGGAAATAGTCACGTGTATACACATGATGTGTTAGAAGCAGGAAAAATGGGCAAGCATAAGGATTTGAGCGAGTTTGACAAGGGCCAAGGGCGACTTCTTCCCATAGTCCATAATATCCTTTCATGGAAACGGTATTCCCTGGTGGCTGTGGCCTCTTATAGCAGGATAATGTGCCCTGCCACAAAGCAAACATGGTTCAGGAATGGTTTGAGGAGCACAACAAGTTTGAGGTGTTGACTTGCCCTCCAAATTCCCCAGATCTCAATCCAATCGAGCATCTGTGGGATGTGCTGAAAAAAACAAGTCCGATCCATGGAGGCCCCACCTCGCAACTTACAGGACTTAAAGGATCTGCTGCTAACATCTTGTTGCCAGATACCACAGCACATTTTTAGGGCTCTAGTGGAGTCCATGCCTTGACGGGTCAGGGCTCTTTTGGCAGCAAAAGTGGGACCAACACAATATTAGGAATCGGTCATTCCTGATCGGTGTATATTGTAATTGTAAGTGGCATGTAATATATTGGATCCGTGCAATCGGCCTTAAAGTGACAGCAGCCTATATTCCTGCTGCCGTCTGCCATTAATGTTAATCAAACAAGAAAAGACAGAGAAAATCACTCATTGCTCTTTTGTAGATTTAGAGGGATTAATCTATATTTAATTTATACAGTGAAGACTATGCAGTGTTGTTTTACATTTGATTACTTTGTTGATAAAGACAGTTCTGTTTTTTATTTTTATTATTTATTTCACAGGTATGCTATATTTGTTAACCTCTAAGCTGTTCCTAATCAGGGAATGGAATATGTTGCACATGTTGCTTGCCAATAAAGAGTAAATCTTATAAATTTATAAAATAATTTTTTTTTATACTTAAAATGTCTTGTTGAGAATATTATTATTTATTTTGGTGATTGGTATCGGAGATTGTATCGGCCAATACTGCTTCCAGTGATCGGAAAACGGTGATTGGCCCCAAAAATCCTGATCTAAGCATCCTAACGGTGACTTCTGGAAGTTCTCAACATTTTTGGTATAGACAACTTCCATAAGTCACAGTGCATACTGCGTAGGTTTGTATATCAGTCTGTCAAAAAAAAAGTCAAGCTTACAAGGTTGATACAATGGGCATTTTTGAGGAAGAACTATTTTGGATTTACCAATGTTTTAAAAGATACAAAAAACGATTTAGCTTGAGCCACTTAAGAAAAACTAATCTAGATATCCATGAGCAGAATTATATATTTTATTTATTTATTTATGTTTTATGGCTGTGGAATATTCAACATACTTTTGAACAAAAATAAATTCTCAATACGAAGTCTGCATACATTTCTGAATGCTTTTTAAATCTAATTTTCAAAACATCCAAATGCAAACCTAGTCTGTTGCACTATTATTATTATTTATTTTTTTGTTTTTTTCATGCCAGTCATGCTATTGTTTGGTATCAACTATTTCTGATAAACCTGCCCATAAACACACAAAAAAAACAATACTAATTGTGGTTGACCTCAAACAATATCTTACTGTACAATATCTGTAAAACTGACCAACTTTAAGTGCAATCATGGGTACCTTTCTTCTGGGATCTATTCAGTGTTGGAATCCCTGAAGATATGTTGGGCCTTTTATTGTTTCAAGGCAGGAAGTTATAATCAAAGTACAAACAGATTCAGTTCTTAAAAAGTGTTCTGGGACATACCATAAATATGAATTTCATTACAGTACACAATGTTTAATGTTACGCAGGTGGCCTCCAGCTTCACCGCTCAACCCCAGAGGTAGCCGCTTTGGCTTTTGTCTGTACTCATTTGTCAGTGCTTGCCGCAACACCAATTCAAAATGTATCCTTGAAGTGTGGCAGCTAAATTAACTTATGTTCCCATGGTAGTAATCGATAGCATGTGTCCCGTAGAAATAGTGGTGATTAATTTCCTGTGAACCATTCTGAACTTCACACAGTTTGAATTTTATGTAATATCACTCTATAAATGTTGTTTACTGCCCCCAAAATCTAATGGCGAAGCGAGAAACAGTCCATCGTTATCCTTGAGAGCAGTCCAGATTATAATATATCTGTGCGCAGTTTTACGTTTCCGTTGTTAGTGTTGTTTTCCTGATGATTTGTGTATGGAGCCATATTGTGCCTTGCTTTCTAATTGTGATATTATGGACCAGGAAGATTGTCAAAATTTCTCAGCGGCTTCAATTGGTATTCAACAAAGGAGTCTAAAAGGTGTGCCAGGAATACATCAAAACTCTTACAAGCCTACACGAAGCATGATTTCCCTGACAGACATCTCAAGCATGTTGAGGGCGGTTGAGAAATCTGACACAACTGATGCGGAGAATCCAATATAATGGCATGTAGAATGCCATAGTTTTAATAATCAAAACGATTCCTCACTAAAAATGTACCATGGCAAAACTGTTCAATCATCGACAGTGCAGTTAAAGGAATATTGCATTTAATCGACAGCATTTGTGGCATAAAACCTCAAAAAATTATTTGTCTTTTAAAAAAAAAGCAAAAATACGGTTACGGTGAAGCACTTATAATGGAAGTGAAGGGGCCAATTTTTGGAGAATTTAAAAGAAATATGAAGCTTATAATTAAAATCACATTAACATTTTGGTAACACTTTACAATACGGGTGCACTAATATGCATTAATTCATGCTTAACTAATGCACAGATAATCATGAGTTAATGTATGACTCATGAAGAACTAAAGCATTTATTAATGATTACTGCATCAGCAACTAATGAAGATTATATATGATTAATAGATTAAGTAATCAATAAATTGTTATTAGTTAAATGTGTCATATTGTATTAATTTCCTAATAACATATTATATTAACTAATTCATATGTTAATTACTACAATGGGTCAAAGCCATGCATTTCAACTTCCAGTTGTCTGCTTTAATTAATCATTAGCTAATGATTTGCAAAGGTATTATTATGTTATGACTTTACTTGTTGAGGCACATGACTATTAACTAATTGTTAAGTAATATGTCATTGTGGTTATGAGTTTTGAATTAATTTTGAATTAGTTAACAGTCATGTGTCTCAACAAGTAAAGTCATATAATAATACCTTTGCAAATCATTAGCTAATGATTAATTAAAGCAGACAACTGGAAGTTGAAATGCATGGCTTTGACCCATTGTGGTAATTAACATATGAATGTACACTATTAGTTAATATAATATGTTATTAGGGAATTAATACAATATGACACATTTAACTAATAACAATTTATTGATTACTTAATCTATTAATCACATATAATCTTCATTAGTTGCTGATGCAGTAATCATTAATAAATGCTTTAGTTCTTCATGAGTCATACATTAACTCATGATTATCTGTGCATTAGTTAAGCATGAATTAATGCATATTAGTGCACCCGTATTGTAAAGTGTTACCAACATTTTCTATTAAAGGTGCACTAAAAAATAGACTCGTACAAAAGTAATGCCTTTCAATCATTACTTATGTTCCACTAGAAGCGCCTGGTGGAGTTTGTGTCAACAGATGAGCCGTTTACACTAAACCGTTTTCAACTAAACGGAAAACTTTTTACTCGTTTTGGCCGTTCATTGCGCCTCAAAACGCAAGCTTTTGTAAACGGGTTTCGCAGTGCAAGTTTTTGAAAACTATATCGTTATCATCTCCATGTAAACAACAAAAACGCAAATTTGTGAAAAGGTATTCTCTCGAGTTGGTTGGGGTGCGTGCGCATTGTACAGCAGAGGATAGGGCTTGAGCTTCTGGTGGTGTTCAGCCCGCAAGGAGGGGCGAAGTTTGAATGTTTACAAACTGTACCCGACAGTCCTGCAAAATGCACCTATAAAATGTGTATTATTTGAGTTGTAAAGCTGATTATGGTGCTGTTGTCATGGCAAAAAATTACAATTAGATATTGACTTTACAGAGAAAAAGTTAGCAAGTGATTTTTTTTTTCCATGCTAAAATCATGTTAACAGATTTTTTGGGTCTTGTGTCTAAACTATTGAAACCGTGAGTATTTTAATGTTTATAGGTTAGTCCCATTCTAATGAAGTATGGTAATCAACATTGTCACTAATGCTGCCGTTAAGTTTTACTAGTATTGAACCCAGAGTATTCTTCAAGAAGCAAAGAATTGCGCATTAAAAATTTAATTCGCTGGTGAAAAGCCCAAAGTTTTGGGGCAAATTTGGGTTTTGAGGCATATTCACATATCAGAGGAGCCGTCTTCTCACATAGACCTCAAAGAACTTTTCAAAGACGAACCTACTCATGGCTCAGATGGGAGGCATTTGGTTGACAAATTTGTGCAGTGATAGTAAAAAAAAGGCAGTACTGTCCCAAACCCTCCAGTAACCCACATTCAAAACGTTTCTTTGAACGCTACATCAGAGCAGAACGCCTAGCACTTGAAAGCGTAGGACATGCAAAAAGCCTGAGGCAACATTTTCATTGCAGGTACACCCAAGCGATTCAATATCCAGAGTGGCTGGCCAAATACTGTAGTAAATTACTCAATTATTTCCTTCTCTTCTTTTTTGCCTTGGAATGGATATCAAGGTAGATATCCAATAAATATTCAGATGACCCTGATGAGAGCAATGTCAATCCATGATAGCATTCTTTTAAAAACTCATAACGTCTCTCCGTTCCTGCCGCTGCCATGATCCTGGAAGACCCTCGGAGGTTAGCTGCAAGAAAGTGACTCCGTGAAGTTTCAAGGTGAGGCCGTTGTCAAGGCATCAGGTCTCTTATTAGTTTCTGAGCCGAGGCGCCTTATTAGGTATTCTGGAGAGAACCAGCTTCTCCAAGAATTTTAATTAGAGTGACTTTAACAAAAGAACGAGGATTCTGCCATCTGCCTACCATAACAAGAATTCCTCACTAATTAAAACAGAATAATACGTAAAGAGAGGAATTATACTGTATAAGGGATTTCAACGTGAAAATTTGAAGCTAATTTTTTCTTATTTGTTCATATACTACAACAGCAGCACAAAGACAGTGTTAAAAATGATGTTTCTTCAAATATGGGACCTTTTGGCTCTGTGGACTTAGAAAAAGAATAAACTCTCTAAAAACTATTTATTGCATGTCCCTCAAATTAATTTAACTTGTAAACTAATTTGTCCAGCTGTGAACATACATGCATCACAGAAGTAATTTTAGAAAATAAAATAAAAATGTATAAAACATATACAATTTAATATAATATGAAATAAAACAAAAACAAAATATAACATTTTAAATAAAACACAAATCTAGACATAAAGGACATTTTTAAAGTAGCAAATATGAATGAATGCATGGTTAAAAAGTGACCTTTTATTAAAAAGGTTTTAATAAAAATGTAAGACATAAAAGGACATATGCCCGAAGTTGAAGAACCCATGTAGCATGAAGCATAATTCTAGAGTTTTAATAAACATCACAAAAGTAGGGGTGTAAAGGTTGAAATTACGGTTTGGTTTTTATCACGGTTTTAGGGTCACAGTTTTGGCTACGGTTAGGTATGTGCTATGTTCAACGAAAAAAGGACTACTGTCAAAAAATAAATAAAAAATAAGAACAAATACAAGCAACAGCACAAATAAATAAAATAGAGCAAAGATAAAAAATAAAATAAATAATGCTTTTCAAGTTATTTAGGTATCTAACAGTAGTTTTCAGGTAAAGAAACTGAATAAAGTAATCAAATGTACAAAACATTAGCTATAATCTTCACTGTATAAATTAAATAAAGATTAATCATTTAGTTAGAAAAGCTATTCAGTCAACAGCAGTGAGTGATTTCCTTGTCTTTTGTTGGATTAATATTAAAAACACAGACAGCAAGAATATTAGGCTGCTGTCACTTTAAGAGCGAATTAACTGATCCAATATGATGATACACGTGTTGTCTTTCCCGATTGTTCATGTTCACTTAAGACATAACTGACTATGTTTGCTAGGATAATTCGTCATGTTGTGAATTTGTCCCTTCAAGTGCAACACTTGAAAGAGAACTCAATATTTGCGCGCTGTCTGACGCGACTACCTAGTGTGTGATTTGGATGAGTGCACACACAAATATTCTCACAGTGCGCGCAAGTTCTCTTTCTCTGCTTGCTCTTGAATGTTTAAATTAGCAAGGCCTAAATGAGTTTAGTTTAAACACAGATAGCAACGTGTGCTGTTCAGGTCTCACCTGCGCTTGAGTCAACACCCAGGTGATGAAGGCATAAAATGTCTTGTTATATTAGAGCATACGGCACTCGCATTGAACAAAGTTTACAAAGGCCCTGTCCCATATGGCACACTTCATATGCATTTACGGTCTTGTGGACTTAGAATGGGTGCCGTGTGCGTGTGTCCGTTAAGTCTATGAGACCATAGAGTGTCCCATTTGTCATTTTAGGAACTTTGCAGTTGATATGCGCCCTCGAGCCCGTACTGAAGCAAGCTCCACAGCAGACTTCTTCCCGACAGTCAAAGCAACATTACGTCACGAAAGTGCGGACTCATAGGAAAACCGCGAGTGCATAGGATGCCATTTGGGACAGAGTCACTGTTTTGTCCACGCTTTTTGATCATCACTGTCAGAATGCGCATACATTGACTGAAACATGCATTAGGGTAAACATACCTATTAAGCTCACCAAAGTCTACATTGAGACATTTTAGTGCACAGGGTACTGGTTTCAGTACAAGAAGTTATGGTAAAATAAAAGATTAATCTCTCACACAATAATATTTAATTTTATTTTAATTGACAAAGCATTTCAATTAAGATGTACATCATTAAATGCACATCCCTGTTCCCATTAAGCTCACAACATGTTTTTTTTTTTTTTATTCTTGTTTATTTTAAACCACAATTTTAAAGAATAATTTTATAAAGATGAACTTGAAGTGACAACCATCAGTTAATATTTAAAGTCTGCTTATGAACTATTTACATAGACGTTTAATGTGGATGAGCTTAAAGGGAGCACACTGAGCTTAATTGGAACAGCAAACTTTTTTTTATTAATAAATATTATGAAATAAAATTTAAAAGGACAATTTTGCTAAATAAATAATCTAGGTCATGTATTAAGTTCATACATATTTTAATATGGACCACTATTATTGAAAATATCTATGAAATTATACTTTTTCTTATTTATATTACACTGAAGCTGTGATTTTCATAGTAGTGCACCCTTTAAGCTCACCTTAAAATAATATGAAGTCTTTAAAAATTACAGCAGTGTAAAACTACAGAATATCAATAAACTGTAAATGTATAATATAATGGATTTGAAAGTACAAGCCAGTAATGTCTGTGAAGTAATATATTAGTGTAGCACACAATCTTATACAGCTAGTAAGTGAACTATGTTCTGTGGCACCTGCGCTATGTTGCTAAAACTATCTTTTGGATCTAACTGTAATTATTTCCCACATCCAGGTTTTAGGTTATAATATGCAAAAGTCTAAATATTAATCTATTAATTTTGCAATAAGACGTTATACTCCTCTTCTGGTGAAAGTTTTCAAAATGGCCACCAGACAGTGTAAACACATGAATACCCATATCTCAGTGTGCAATGGTCTGATTAGCTTGAAATTAAAGGAGGTATATAGTAACAAACACATCAATTGGTTAAGACATCAAGTAGGTTGATAAATTATTTTTTTCTTTTTATAATCTGAGCTTAAAGATAGTAGTGTGCTTAATGGGTACTTGAGCTTAATAGGTATGTTTACCTTATCCGATCTCTGTCTGTCTGTTTTACACGTTGCTATTTTCAACAAACAACATTATAGATGCATTGTCAGATTTGAGATGAAGTGCGTGCCAAACCGTGGGCGGAGAACGGTAAGGTTCGATTTTTACCGGGAACTGTTAAAACCCTACAAAACACTATCATATTTGTTTGCTTTTTGTCATCCATTCATCCATGTACAGTACTACCATCCTGAAAACGGCAGCCCATTAGCAACAGGAAGTTGAAGGATAGTGGTTTAATTGTGCCTCAGACCTCCAGTGAGCCCTCCGCTTTTGCTTTCCTGGGAAGGACCCCGTGCAGGCATTAATTGATTGTTAAGAGGAATCAGGGGGCAGCGTGGGTCTGTTATTGTTATGCTTGAAAAGATAATTTGCTAAGAATGAATTTGTCACAGAGCTCTGGAAAGTCTTATCTGGTCTGTCACGATAAGAAAAGTAGGGTGAGTAACAGTAAAGGCACATTAGCATCGGCGCAGCCATCAATGAAGCTCAATGACATGGATATTTTTCATCTCTCAAGGGAGTTTAGCATAATAAACCGTCACTTATTAAGATATCATCGCAACTAGGAGGCTCACACCAGTATTGCATGTAAAACTCAATATGCAATAAATTCAATGGCATACTTTAATCTGCTCCGTCAGGATATTTAAAGCCTAGAAAGCACACAATGGACCTTTTCAAGCAGTTCTTATCTTCCCAGTACCTACAGTTCCTCTGATCTAGTGGAGCCTTCTGTTCCCACAGCAAATCCAGACACCTAAACCTCTTGAGCTCACATTTGTAAGAACTGAAGAATCAGTAATACCATCAAAAAGAATGAAAATGCTGCGTCACACCTTGTCGCTCGCTTTATGAGGTTTCCAGATGTGGTCAAGTAAAAAAAGTCTGGTCTCCATCCATTGAGGACATCACATATGAAAGCCGAAGTCACACAGTCAACAACAGCGGCATAAAAAGTAGTGAGAAATTAATAATACTTTATAATAAGGTTCGATAATTTAACATTATGATACCTATTGCGCTTAACTAAACTAACAACGAAAACGTATACTTGAACAAAATGTATACTTTGCATTAATACTGTTTAAAAAAATTCATTTACATATACAAAATTAACATTAAAGGGGTCCTTAATTATGATTTCACTTTTTCAACTTTAGTTTGTGTGTAATGTTGTTGTTTGAGGACAAACAACATCTGCAAAGTTACGACGCTCAAAGTTCAAAGCAAAGGGAGATATTTTCTTTTACAGAAATCGCTTTTTAAGGACTACAACAAATGGCTGGTAGGGACTACAACAAACTTCTTCCCGGATTGGTGACATCACAAACCCTAAAATTTACATAAACCCTGCCCACGGTAACACACAACAAAGGGGGTGAGACCATTTTGAGAAGAGGAAGAGTTGTTGTAGTAGAGCACATGTGGGAGTTTGCTCAAGCTGTCTCATCCATCTTTTCACATTTATTGCAATACAGTACGTAACACAAATGCAATACCATGTCATAAAAGCAAGATAACAACATAAGTTATAACCGTAATTAAACTGAACTAAACCTGTTCTCTCTTCATGCAGCATATATTCTCTGGCTCTGAAGGCCTCTTACAACAGTTCCCACACGAGCGATTTATAGATAGATAGATTATCATGACAGAATATGCTAATCAATTACTTGACTCCTTTGACTCCACATCAGCTCCATAAATTCATCAACTAACAATTCGGAAAACGTCCTGTTGCATTCTACATGTTGTCACTTCTTAGTGAGTCTCTCCATCATTGTCCAACTCCGGTTTGAACATAAAAGGCTGAACAGTTTCGGACATTTTTAGTGCGTGTCTGCATGAGGTATTCGGAGCTGCTAACATGAGCTCTTGAAGCTCCGCCCTCCTCTAGAATGGGGGCTGGGAGCACCAGCTCATTTGCATTTAAAGGGACACACAAAAACAGCGCGTCTTTGCTCACTCTCAAAAAGTGACAATTTTAACATGCTATAAAAATGATATGTGGGTATTTTAAGCTAAAACTTCACATACACACTGGGGACATCAGAGACTTATTTTACATAATATGAGCATAATAGGACCCCTTTAATATATTTTGGACAGAAATGAACAGCAAACAGTACATTTTGAAATAGGATTAACTTACATTAATAAATGCTGTAAAAATGTTCATTGTTTGTTCATGATACCTTGTTAATAAATTAAACCTTACTGGAAAGTGTAAAGTGTAACCAAGAAATTGTGCTTAAGTATGGGCACTTTGTCGAATTTATTCTGAATTAAGTCAACGTATCTAGCCAAACACTTATGCAATTTGAAGTAAAAAAGATTTGCATATTTAATTGTACATATTGGTAAAAATTTACAGTTTAATTACTTAATGCATTAGGGAACATTAACTTAAAATGAGCAACATTTTTATTTATTATTATTATTATTATTATTTATGTAAGCTTTTTTCATTGCATAACTTAATGGTAACATATAGAACATCATTGTAAAATTATTGCATTATTTAAAAGTAAATGTTTGGTAACACTTTATTTTAAGGTGACATAGTTACAGATTCTCCATATGAAGCAATATCTACAATTAAAATGTATTGCTTAAGGTCAAAGACTGTGTTGTGGTGACTGATGAGATAATTTTTTACAAGGACCAATGATCAAATACAGTGTGCAAATACAGTTTACAATAAAAATGGATGTCATTGGGTTTAAAAGTTCAGCTGGGGGCATAATTTGATTGCGATTCGCTTGTAAGCTCAGTAAGATGCATGATTTTGCCATTCAAAATATAATTGCTCAGAAGTATTCAAGTACTCAAGTAACATAGAAATTCATATAAATAATGGATTACAAATACTTTTACTTTACCTGATCAATGCCTTACATCTGCATCTGGTTGAAGGACTTACAAAAGGGAGCCACTGTCAAGACGTATTCAAATGAGGTCAGAATACATATTGGCTGATTTCTGCTGAGGCCTCTAATGTAATGTCAGGAAGATGGAGAGAACAATGTTGCCTCAATGGGAGGTTGGGAATTTTAAGAGGGTGGCTTACAATATGAAATACATCCCAGAGGGTCACAGAGCTCAGAGGAGGAAAATTACAGCTATAAGACCCAACCTGTTTTGGAGTTCAATGACCCAGACTGAGTGAAAGCAACGTGTTTGGCTATAATTGTGTGGTAGAAGAATTCGATATTCAACTATGGGTCTGTTACACTTAATGAACTGGGTGCAAATGTGTGTGTATATATGTACACTTACCTAAAGGATTATTAGGAACACCATACTAATACTGTGTTTGACCCCCTTTCGCCTTCAGAACTGCCTTAATTCTACGTGGCATTGATTCAACAAGGTGCTGAAAGCATTCTTTAGAAATGTTGGCCCATATTGATAGGATAGCATCTTGCAGTTGATGGAGATTTGTGGGATGCACATCCAGGGCATGAAGCTCCCGTTCCACCACATCCCAAAGATGCTCTATTGGGTTGAGATCTGGTGACTGTGGGGGCCATTTTAGTACAGTGAACTCATTGTCATGTTCAAGAAACCATTTTGAAATGATTCGAGCTTTGTGACATGGTGCATTATCCTGCTGGAAGTAGCCATCAGAGGATGGGTACATGGTGGTCATAAAGGGATGGACATGGTCAGAAACAATGCTCAGGTAGGCCGTGGCATTTAAACGATGCCCAATTGGCACTAAGGGGCCTAAAGTGTGCCAAGAAAACATCCCCCACACCATTACACCACCACCAGCCTGCACAGTGGTAACAAGGCATGATGGATCCATGTTCTCATTCTGTTTACGCCAAATTCTGACTCTACCATCTGAATGTCTCAACAGAAACCGAGACTCATCAGACCAGGCAACATTTTTCCAGTCTTCAACTGTCCAATTTTGGTGAGCTCGTGCAAATTGTAGCCTCTTTTTCCTATTTGTAGTGGAGATGAGTGGTACCCGGTGGGGTCTTCTGCTGTTGTAGCCCATCCGCCTCAAGGTTGTGCGTGTTGTGGCTTCACAAATGCTTTGCTGCATACCTCGGTTGTAACGAGTGGTTATTTCAGTCAAAGTTGCTCTTCTATCAGCTTGAATCAGTCGGCCCATTCTCCTCTGACCTCTAGCATCAACAAGGCATTTTCGCCCACAGGACTGCCGCATACTGGATGTTTTTCCCTTTTCACACCATTCTTTGTAAACTCTAGAAATGATTGTGATTGGTTGATTAGATAATTGCATTAATGAGAAATTGAACAGGTGTTCCTAATAATCCTTTAGGTGAGTGTATATATGACTGGTGTAAAAATGAAAATTAATTTCAAAATTAAGAACAACAATGCGCGTCTGAAGCATGAATGAAACTAAGACCGATCTTGATTGGTGCTACGTCATGACGTAGTATGTGACGGCATACCCGGAAGTATAAAGGGACGCCGGCTCACAACCGCGCTAGCTTTTTCGCTCTTCAGCAGCGCTCTGTGTGTGTGTGTGAAGTGAGACTGATATTTCTAGTTCAGTAAAATAATTTTGTGAAAAAGAGTGTTTGAAATATGACGAGTGAGCAGTTCAAGAAGTGTGTGCACCCCTGCCCTCGCTACATCACGGGTGGGGACACGCATTTGTTGTGTGTAGACTGCTTGGGAGCGCAGCACACTCGGTCAGGTCTCGAGGGGGCTGGCTGCGAGCACTGTGAAGCACTATCGATCAGAGTGCTGCGCTCCCGCCTGGCTGTGTTTGACGAGGCCGGCCAGGCTCGCGTTCCCCACGGTTCAGGTCCCGCGTCCGTTGAGGTGGCACGGCGGCTTAGATCGTGGGGATCGCAACGGGAACTGGCTGATGAGATTGGGACTGCCGAGGCACTTTCCCAATCATCCTCAGACAGTTCTGATGCCCTTCCTCCCCGTGCAGAAGCCCGCGCTGCTGCTTCTTCTGCGCGAGGAGAGGGTCCGATGTTTGTGCTGTCTGCATCTGAGGATGTGGATGTGCTCAGCATCGAGGCGGGTGACGTGGAGGTTCACTCGTCACCTCACGTGCCCGCTTATGAGGAGCTCGTAGAGGTTGTGACTCGTGCGGTGGCCAGACTTAACATCAGCTGGCCATCACAAGTGCAGGAAGCGACACGATTAAAAAGCAAGCTTGATGAGCGCTTCCTGCAGCACAGGTCTCAACCTCAACGCCGGGGTTTACCATTTTTTCCTGATTTGCACAATGAGTTGTGCAAATCGTGGAATAGACCACACTCCTCCCGCCTCTCTAATCCATCAGTGATGGATTATAGTAACATTGTGGGGGGCGGGAGAGCATGGCTATGGGAGAATGCCGCGTGTGGAGGAGGCTTTGGCCAGCTACCTCTCTCCTGATGCGACGTCCTCCCTAAAAACCCCGGTGCTGCCCACCAAGCCATGTAGAGATACATCGGCGATGGTGGGCAGGGCATATATGGCTGGTGCATGTCTGCATACCATGGCTCTATTGCAGGCATACCAGGCCGACCTTCTAAAAGACTTGGATGAGGGCGAGGGACCCACACCTGAGGATGTGGCTGAGCTCCGCAGAGCGACAGATTTGTCTGTCCGTGTCACCAAGGAGACGGCCCGAGCTGTCACATCAATTTCCAGTGTACGCGCGCTGCCCCGAGGGGTTTCGGGCGGGCAGCGATGGCGTCCAGCACCGAAAATCGTCCACGACCTCTCCCTGCCGGTCAGCCGCTTCAGGGGGTCGAGAGCGGTATTCAAAAAACACCAGAGGTCAGTCTCGAGAGGCTGATTCCCTTATTAGATTGTCTCCAGGCGTGGCAGAAAGGGAGTCGGGGTTCTACAGCCGGTACTTTATAGTTCCCAAAAAGGACGGGGGTTTGCGTCCAATTTTAGATCTGAGATATTTGAACCGGTCTCTGAGGAGGTTTTGGTTCAAAATGCTCACAGTATCTATTATCGTGAATCAAATTCGGTCCGAGGACTGGTTTGTCACGATAGATCTAAAGGACGCATACTTCCATGTTTCCATCAGTCCTTCTCACAGGAAGTTCTTGAGGTTTGCTTTCGGGGACGAAGTGTTCCAATATCGGGTTCTTCCGTTTGGCCTAGCTCTTTCCCCTCGAACGTTCACCAAATGCATGGATGCAGCTCTGGCTCCACTGAGACTCCAGGGCATTCGTGTACTGAACTATATCGACGACTGGCTCATATTGGCCCAGTCGCGAGAAATGGCAGTTCGGCATCGAGATGTCGTCCTTGGCCACATTCAGAGCTTGGGGTTGAGACTCAACACGAAAAAGAGCGTGTTGACGCCCTCCCAGAGGACCACGTTCCTGGGAATAGTATGGGACTCGAGGACGATGCGGGCACAGATGTCTCCCGTACGGATCGAGTCCATACGCGCGATGGTCTCCAGTGTGAAGCTAGGCCGCAACATCACTGTAAAGCAGTTTCAAAGACTACTGGGGCTCATGGCAGCTGCGTCCAACGTAATACCTTTTGGCCTGCTGTACATGAGACCCCTACAGTGGTGGCTGAAAGCCAAGGGGTTTTCCCCGAAGGGAAATCCATTCCGTATGATCAGGGTAACGCGCAGATGCCTTCGTTCCCTATCAATATGGAAGAAACCCTGGTTTCTGTCCCAAGGGCCAGTGTTGGGAGTGTCATGTCGCCGGAAATCTGTTTCGACAGACGCCTCCCTCACTGGTTGGGGCGCGGTCATGGACGGCCGCTTTACCCAGGGTCTGGGGCAGGACCATCATCATTCATGGCATATAAATTGCCTGGAGATGCTGGCAGTGTTCAGGGCTCTGAGGAGCTTCCTCACAGATCTCAGGGGTTACCATGTTCTGGTACGATCCGACAGTATGTCAGTGGTCGCGTACCTGAACCATCAGGGGGGTCTGAGGTCTCGCCCTCTATGCAGACTGGCGCATCAGATCCTCCTGTGGTCCCAGGGGAAATTGTCGTCTCTCAGAGCGATGTATATCCCCGGGGACCAGAATCAGGGAGCAGACATCCTGTCAAGGCAGGGGCTGAGGCCCGGGGAATGGAGACTTCACCCAGAGGTGGTGAAGTCCATATGCGAGAGGTTCGGCCCAGTGGAAGTGGATCTATTCGCGTCTCGAGAGACGTCCCACTGTCCACTGTGGTTCTCCCTCACGCATCCAGCCCAGTGGCCGAGGCTGCGCCTGTATGCATTTCCCCCGATAGCTCTGCTCCCGGGAGTTCTGGAGAGGGTCCGGCAGGACGGGGTCAGTCTACTCCTAGTAGCCCCGTACTGGCCGGCCCGAGTATGGTTCTCAGACATCATAGCACTGCTGGCAGGTCCTCCATGGCAGATCCCTTTGAGGAGGCAGGCAGGGGGCACAATATTTCACCCCCAGCCAGAGCTGTGGAAGCTCTGGGTCTGGCCCCTGAGGGGGCTCAGTACTTGGAGGCTGGCCTGTCGGCAGGAGTAGTGGAGACCATACTTAGTTCCAGGGCTCCTTCCACGAGAAGGTTGTACGGCTTAAAGTGGAATTTATTTTCCACTTGGTGCGGGGAGCGTGAGGTGGACCCAGTTAACTGCCCAGTGGCTTCAGTGCTGGAGTTCCTCCAAGATCGCTTCACTGCGAGGCTTACCCCGTCCACACTTAAGGTGTACGTGGCTGCCATTACGGCTTTCCACGCTCCTGTAAGTGATGGGCCTCTGGGGAGGCACCCTTTAGTCATACGTTTCCTCCGTGGTACTTGGAGGATGAGGCCTGCAACTCGCTCCAGAGTTCCAACTTGGGATCTGCCGGTGGTTCTCGAGGGATTGGCTTCGGCCCCCTTCGAACCACTCGAGTCAGCGACAGATCGAGTTCTGTCGCTAAAGGTGGCACTGCTCCTTGCTATCACCTCACTTAAGAGGGTGGGGGACTTCCGGGCCTTGGCTATAACGCCGACTTGCCTGGAGTTTGCCCCGGGCGGAGATAAGGCTATCCTTCATCCGAGGCCAGGCTATGTGCCCAAGGTGCCATCGAGTGTGGCACAGCCTACGGTTCTGCAGGCTTTTCATCCTCCACCTCATGTGTCGGCTGAAGAGGGGAGACTTCATCTGCTCTGCCCGGTCAGAGCATTGCAAATTTATCTGCAGAAGTCTTCGCAGTGGAGAAGGTCGGACCAACTGTTAGTGTGTTTCGGGTCTCCTAGGAAGGGGCTACCCGCGTCCAAGCAGACGGTTAGTAATTGGATCGTCCAGGCGATTGCCTTGGCCTATCAGGTGCGCGGTTTGCCTTCACCTTTGGCCTTGAGGGCGCATTCCACTAGGGGCATGGCCTCTTCTAGGGCCCTTCATTTGGGGGTCCCACTTCAGGAGATCTGTGAGGCAGCCGGCTGGGCTAGCCCACACACTTTTATCAGATTTTATAGTCTGCATCTTCCTGTGACGCCAGGCGCTAGGGTGCTCTCTTCCTAAGTGTGCATGGGTTCCAGCTTCACACTAGGGCAGGCATGGTTCGTGGTGGCATAGTGGGCATTTCGTTCCCCAAAGTGTCGTTCTGACGCAGTGCGAGTTCCCTCGAAAGGGAACGTCTCGGGTTATGACTATAACCCTTGTTCCCTGAGAAGGGAACGAGACACTGCGTCGCCTTGCCACGCCTCTCCATGCCTGGGAGCGACTTGCTTCATCGCGAAAGAGCTAGCGCGGTTGTGAGCCGGCGTCCCTTTATACTTCCGGGTATGCCGTCACATACTACGTCATGACGTAGCACCAATCAAGATCGTTCTTAGTTTCATTCATGCTTCAGACGCGCAACGCTAAGGGAGCGTCCCCAAAGTGTCGTTCCGACGCAGTGTCTCGTTCCTTTCTCAGGGAACAAGGGTTATAGTCATAACCCGAGACATTTTCTTTCACTTAAGACATACAGAGATGCATCCGATTTTCTTTCAATTGTTTAATTTCACTTTAGACATAACCAACTGTGTTTATGTAAACCTTGTGAGTATTTGACAGTATTAGCACAATAAGACTTGAAAGATAACTAGTAATCAGGTGCTGTTTGACAGGCTTTTAGCGCCTGTGCGCTTCGTGTGTATGCGCTCAGAAAAGCGCATGTTAGACCAGCGCATCAGTACACGAAGGAAAGTTTAACCGACAAGGCTTTAAAGCACATGCAAATAATGAACTTTTGTGAATTGCAGTGTCTTGTGTGAGTGTTACTCTACCACTGTGTTAATGTAATGTGAATGTACATCACGTTGTACAGTATGTTGAGACGGAGGCACCAGAACTGCAGCTGATAAAATGGGGTTGGGGGGCTGGCCTTGGTCTATGCCACAGAGTGAAAATGACCGATACCGATAACCATCAAAATGCTTAATATTGGCGCCCAACCCCTAGTTGTATATGAGCTTTGCATGCATTTGAAAGTAACGGGGACTGAAGATTACAAGCTTCGAAAAGTTCTCAAAAAGAACCAAAAGAAACATGGTCCATGTGACTCATGCGCTATAGTCCAAGTCTTCTGAAGCCAAACAATTGCTTTGTGTGAGAACAGACTAACATTTGAAGAACTTAATATACTGAAAATCTTGTCAAGCTCCCTAGCTGTCCTTGGTATATATGAGGTAAGCAGCCAATTTTGAGATTTGAGATGGCTCTTTTCAGTGAATCAGTTGATTTGTTCAATTAATCTGACAGACTTTTCTGCTCATACTGACTATGTATAAAGAGTCCAGGGGCATCAAAAGTAATTTTCTGACTGGACATGCATGCGGATACCAAAACTGATCTGAATGAACTGTTGAGAAATCCGACTGTTTTTTTTTTGCTTTTTTTGACTCACTGACTGAGGTGTTGCGGTTAACAGCTCACTGGAGCAGCAGATTTTCAGTAAATAATTATTCAAATTTCAACTATTATATGGCTTCAGAAGACTTGTAGCCAGAAGACTTGTAGTGCAAAATTTAAATGATACACTCTTATTAATAAAGGTTCTTTAGTGGCATCCATGGCTCACTAAAGAACCTTTAACATCCATGGAACCTTTCCATTGCACAAAAGGTTTTTAAAATGTTCTTTACAGAAAGAAAAACATAGTTCTTTTAAGAACTGTTCTCTGAAAGGTTCTTTGGGGAACCCGAAATGGTTCTTCCATGGCATTACTGCGAAAACCTTTTAGAACCTTTATTTTTAAGAGTGTACTTGAACGATCTTGCAAGCTTCCTTTTTCAAAGCTTATTGTCCTTGTACATTGTAATTTCATGCAAAAGAGGGACCAGAATGTGGAAGACAGAAAGTCATACAGGTTTGCAAAGACATGAGGGTGAGTAAATTATGGCAGAATTTTCTAGGTGAACTATAAAACAGTCACTGCACAATTCCACATTATCTACACATCAAATGCAAAAGCATGTCTGACTTTGTTCTGCGAAAAAAAGACATATAGCTCCACAAAGTCTTAGACTTCATGTGACCAGATTAGTGAAAGTGCAAAGTGACGTACAGGCGGTGTTAAGTAGTCCAGATCATGCTCGGTAGGAAGGACTCACTCCTGGGGACATGCCGAACCTTGCCGTAGCTGCCATAGCTGCTCTGCTATTATTAACTCCCAACATGCATCTGGGCAAATATTCATGGAGATCAAAGTCATCACAAAGACATAGCAGGCAAGAGAACATGCCAGGAATGATTCATCCTTAGCTTGGGAAATGGTGCCAATGTTTAAGCCCTGTTAGTCCATGCTAGTTCACAAACAGCCTGAATAGACCATGTGCAACGGCTCCAAAGAAGAGTCAGCAACCTCTCTCTCTCCAGATATTCATCTGCTGTAACGGATGATCTCCAGTCATATTAACATATTTTCGAGACCTTTTATAATAAAACATAATATTCCAGCCTCATATCATATGGCACTGCATTGCACAAACAAATGCTTTAAAGGATTAGTTCACTCCAGAATTAAAATAAAAAAATTAAAATTAAACAAAAAAAATTTACACACCCCCATGTCATCCAAGATGTTCATGTCTTTCTTTCTTCAGTTGAAAAGAAATTAAGTTTTTTGAGGAAAACATTCCAGGATTGTTCTCCATATAGTGGACTTCAATGGGGTCCAACGGGTTGAAGGTCCAAATTGTAGTTTCAGTGCAGCTTCAAAGAGCTCTACATGATCCCAGCCAAGGAATAAGGGTATTATTTAGCGAAAAGATCTGTCATTTTCCCCCAAAAAAACACAAATGCTTGTCTTGCACTAGCTCTGCGATGCGCATCCATGACTTCACACATTACGAAATCACGTTGGAAAGGTCACGTGATGTAGGCGGAAGAGCGAAGAGCGAAAATTTCCTCCTCCAACTTCAAAATCGTCAGACATCGTTGTTTTACTTTTCTTTTTTTTTTGTAAAGGGCGTTTGACTTAGTCTTTGCATGTTCGCTTTGTAAACACTGGGTCAGGTACTTCCACCTATGTCATGCGTGACCTTTCCAATGTGACTACGTAATGCATGAAGTCGTGGACACGCATTGCAGAGCTAGTGCAAGATGAGCATTTGTGGTTAAAAAGTATATACTTTTTTTTTTTTTTTTTTTTTTTTTAGAAAATGACCAATCGTTTTGCTAGATAAGACCCTTATTCCTTGGCTGGGATCATGTAGAGCTCTTTGAAGCTGTTGAAGTCAACATAGAGAACAATCCTGGAATGTTTTCCTCAAAACCCTTCATTTATTTTCAACTGAAGAAAGAAAGACATTACCATCTTGGATGACATGGGGGCGAGTAAATTATCAGGAAATTTTAATTCTGAAATGAACTAATCCTTTAAAGTATGAGCAATATTTACAGTGATGCATGCCTAGGCAAACAACACCACCAAGATCTCGTATGGCTTCCATGGTCATTATATTTTAATGTTAAAAATGCAGCTATGGGTTTTGAAAAAGTGATTTTGGAGGTTAGAGTATTTTGAAGTATTCTGTTTTATATTTTATTCACTGGAAACTGCTTGCAAGAGTGTGTCCTCACAGATTTTGGAAATTTTCCCAAAGAACCTTTGGGACCAATTGAGGCATGATTTAATATTCAACTTAATCAAATGTATTTATTTTTCCATTTGCTAGGTCTTTGAGATGGAGCTAAGATAAACTTCAGGGGTGCTTGCTAAAACACTGTGCGGCAAACAGATTCCAGACCTTTATTTGTTAATTTTTGATCTGTCAAATTGGTTTTGAAGGGAGTCTAAATTGAAAAAAAAAACTGTTATGTTCCGTTGTGGAAAAATGCTCTGAGCCCAACAATACAGCTTGTGCTGCATACTAAGTTGGGAGGAAGTCTCATCCACAAACTCTAGCCGATTGTCAGATGCTCCTTAGTAGCATTTGCTTTTATAGTGGCATGCATATGTTTGATAGACACACCTTCACAATCTTGAACCCATATGAGCTCTGCATATGAATAAGATATATGCTGTTAGAGAAGATTTCTCACTGACCGCAGCCTTTTCGCTTAACCATCTTTTCATCCATGTTAGCATTACTCTTATCCTTCCTATTGTCTAGCCTTTCAGCGGTTACATGTAAGTGGCTAACAGCTCACTTGGAAAGGTGTGAAAATTGTACTGCAAATTGAACCATCAAACATCACAGCAAAGAAGAAAATGCGATGAAAAGAAAAGCCTGTACCTGATAACCCTTTGAAAACATCGTCTATCACATTAGGAGGAAAAGTTTCATTTCAGAATCCATTGGCTTATGTGGTTATGGTTCACTCTCCAAAGGTTGAGCTCAGGTTCAGCGGATGATTCTACCGAGGCTCGCCACGGCCTCCTTTACACCCCTATTGATCCATAAGAAAGAAGAAGTGGACTCAAAGCATCGAGGATCCTTTTGAAGGTTTGTTGATCAGTTTCTGCTTAACCTCTACTACACCAGACAGCACTCAAAAAAAGATAAAAGGAGATCATGATGATTTCTCTCATCATGGAAGGAGATCCAGCTAATACTCTTTAGAACTTTTTACATTTTTGGTTTGGGTTTTGGTTGGAATTTATATAATTACAAATAAGCTGACAACAATACTGTTAACATTCTTCTTTCATTGCCTGTGGTTCAGTTTCACTGACTGGCAGGGACCTAAATAAGGAGGAATGATCAGTTACTAGAGCTGTATATGCATTAACAGTTCACAAACAAATGACTATTGTTCTTTAGTGAATCAAAAACATTCCGGTGTAGAGAACAATTTACTCTTTTAAAATGTCTAGTAGTGTTGTAGTATTCAAGACCGGTCTTAAGACCATTTTATGGAGGTCTCGGTCTTGTCTCGGTGTCAACCACATTTGTACCCGTTCTTGTCTTGGTCTCAGAATTAGAGGACTCTGGATTTTGTTTCAAGACCAGTCAAGACCACAACTGCTGGGATATTACTAAATTGGCGGTACATTGTCTGATTGCATCATTAAAGGGATAGTTCACACAAAAATGATTTACTCAACCTCAAGCCATCCTAGGTATGTATGACATTCTTATTTCAGACAAATACAATCTGAGTTTTATTAAAATATGTCCTGGCTCTTCCAAGCATTATAATGTCAGTGAATGGCAGCCCAAAATTTGAAGACCAAAAAAGTGCATCCATCCATTATAAAAGTAATCCACACGGCTCCACTGTCCATATTCAACTTACAAAAAGAGTGTAACTGGCGCAATGATAACGTTGGGCATAGCGCAAGCGTTTTGAACTGCGAAAAGGCGTTATACTTTCTTCGTAAGTTGAATACGGAAGGCGGTCCACCGGATGCTAGATATTTTACTTTGTAAAATATACTTTGTAACATGTTAAATATGGATATTTTTCTTACACAAACCCATCAATTTGCTTTAGAAAGCCTTTATTAATTGAACATTGAGGGTATATTATGGGATAGTTTTCATTTTTGGGTGAACTATCCCTTTAATGTGATTGGATATAAAACTGCTCCAGATACAATCAATAACTTATTTCTAATTTGATTTTATTTATTTTTTATTAATAAGGGATTGTGTCAAAAATGTCACCAAAGTTAATACAAATGCTCACAAAATCAAGATATTGTTGCAAAAAAAAGTTCTTGTATGAGATCTGGATTTTTATATTATAACATGATACAGTAAAATTAAGCAATATCACAAGAGCAAGAGAGCGGTTTTCACAAATTATGACTAAAAACATGATATTGCTTTCATACAAACATTCAATAATTAAAAAAAAAAACATTATTCTCAACATTATGTATGCACTTGTAATTTACCAATTTAGATGCATCTTCTGTACCCCCTCTGCAGTGCAAAGATGAATTTTGTTGTTAATGATTTATTTTAATTGTTTTTTACACAATTAATTTTAAACAGCTCTATATAGTGTCTTATTCTAATCAAAATTATTATTATTCAAAATAAGTAATTTCTTAGGCGTTAATGTGGATCTTTATGAATTTAAGAAGTGCTGGTCTGGTCTTGGTCTTGACTTGGTCTCGCCCTGCCTTAGTCTTGGTCTTGTCTTGGTCTCAACACACATTGGTCTTGGTCTCGGATTAGGTGGTCTTGACTACAACACTAATGGCTAGTGAATCAAAAACATTCAAATCACAAAGAAATCAAAAACGACTCATGTAAAATGATTCATCAGTGAATCTAAAACATACAGCAAAACCAATACAAATATGAAAAAAAATACCAAATTCACAAACAAATGGCTCTAGAGAATTGTGATTATATACTGTCCTTTTTTTTTTTTTTAGAATTGACTCAAACACTGCGTCCAAATATTACAATATTCAAATATTATTATAACACTTTAATGGTCTCTGATTGAAAACGTGATTGGCATGCAGATAGGTTTATGCCATTTTTGCATTGATATTGTATAAATTTATTTTATGTCAAGGCGTGTACGATTGCTAGACAAGAATGAAAATAAGTCGACAATTCTGTGCAACAGAGGAGGTTTACACAGACTCCAAGACAGCCTGTGACTAAAAAGGCAATTGAATATTTCAGGAAGTTAAATATGTCAGACAGCAGACAGTTCATCATTTTGTCTGTGCTGGGGTGTTTCTGGGATATGAAGATATATCTATGAGCCATAATGCTCAAACAAACGGATGTTAAATATAGAATTGTAAATGACTGCACAGAGAAAAACAGCTCTTTAAATAATTTATTGATATATTTCGAGCTCCTCATTCCCACAGACAGAACGAATACTGTTTCCTACCAGATTTAGAGGAGGAGACAAAAGATGATGGTCTCTAATGCCTGTGCCATTTTTGGGTTTTACTGCATAATGAAAATGGTCTTGTGACGTTTGACAAAAATGTATTGTAACAAATAACTGGCTAGCTTAAATTAAGCAAAACCGTAAACTGTCACGGTTGTTTGCAGCAAGGATAAGTTTGAGGCAGCGTTGATAGCATTGACATAAAGGCTATGTAAAAATTTGTACAGTAAAATAAAACTGGAAAAAAGCTACCAGAAAACATTTATTCTGTGTCTTTTTGGAAAACATTTTAGCAATCATTGAAAAAATGACATTTTATAACAACAAGTAACCAATTCTTGACCTTAAGGTTACCTTAAGATTCCAGAATTGGAATACATTTTTGCTCAAGAAGTTGTTCTGATAGAAAGGTGTCAGAATACACCATGTGCATCGCAGGGTACAGACATTTTTCTGTACCCTTCCCCAGATCTGTGCATCGCAGCTTGTGCTGACCAGTCAGGGTGCCCATGCTGACCCCTGTGTAAGAATCGGTTTTACTGCTAAGACAAAAGTTGAAGATCCAACCCCCTGCAATAGAACAATAAAACTCACTAATCTGGAGAGAAGATCTCAGGACATCAGCCTGCCCAAAACCTTCTCCCCCTCTCCCTCCTCCCTTCCCTTCCCCTGATTCAAGTCACAGAATGCAGATATACCACAGATGATGCATCTTGTAAATCTATTGTTTTTCCCCTTTCATGTGTGGTATCTTTTTAAAGGTCTCAGTGCGATTGGTAAAATGGTCTCAACTTCACTGTAGTCACTGGTAGGATGAGAAACATATGAGAATTATGTTCTCCTTTTTGAGTGGTCTCCTCAGATATCATTCAGTCTCTGCGTGATATTGGGTCCTTTGATGAACGAATATTTGAAAATAATATATACTAAGAAAAATCAACGATCCAAATTAAATCACAACGAATCATCAGCTGTTAAATTACAAACGTAACAAATTGAACGAAGTCACATACAATTGGAGTCAGATCACTTTATTCATTGAGTCAGATTTAAAATGAGATATTAATAAATTAAGTGAATTTAACAGAAATGCTGAAAAGGCTTACACGCAGAATCCTTCAACCAAGCCGTTAGATTCCGTTTTTGGGCTAACGGATGGAGCTTACACCTGTCCACCGCCAAAAGCGACCAACAGTGGACGTGAGCATCAGAACTGGACCACGGAGCAATGGAAGAAGGTGGCCTGGTCTGATGAATCACGTTTTCTTTTACATCATGTGGATGGCCGGGTGTATGTGTGTCGCTTACCTGTGGAACACATGGTGCCAGAATTCACTATGGGAAGAAGGCAAGCCGGCGGAGGCAGTGTGATGCTTTGGGCAATGTTCTGCTTGGGTCCTGACATCCATTTGGATGTTACTTTGACACATACCACCTACCTAGGGATCGGTATCGTTAAGGTTTACTTAAAACGGTATTACTACTCTTACCGATATTGCTTATCGATCCGGTACTTTAACGGTATTCTTATCGGTTCTTTTTGTTATATTTTTTAAATTAAAAAAAACCTAATTAAGAACATAATTAACATTGCTTTATAATCTGAAAAGTAAAATATCTATAGCAAAAGAAACAACAATGTTTGAACAAAACAAATATAAAACATCTATTTGTAAATGCACCAGTGAGTAGGCATTTTTTGTTTTATATGCATAAGATACAATATAAGAACAAAGAAACAAAGTGCAAACAAATGGTCAAATAAATACACAATAAAACAAAGATACAAATGAAATAATGTTAGTAGACCTTCCTGAAATTTAAGCACTAAGTAATATGGCCTACTAAAAATTCTAATAAAGTAATCAAATGTAAAATAACTGCATAGTTTTCATTGTATAAATTGATAGATTAATGCTTATTAAAGCAAAATTTATTCATTCAATAGATTATTTTCTCTTTGCCTTTTGTTGTTTGATTCACATTAATGGCTCAATTGTCAGCAGGTTTATTAGACGCTGCCCCTTTAAGACCGAATGCAGATCTAATAATATCATTCTCCCATTTCTCCAAACTATTTACGCCCATTTAAGATATAAACTGTGTTTAAGTGAGTTACTCTCCAAGCCGGTCATTGTGACATAGGCTATTTGTTGTGTATTTGATGGTTTAGACCTATGGTTTAGACGTGCACACAAAGCCGACAGTATAATGTGCACGTTGGTCCATTTCGCAGCGCGTGCACACAAAAGCAGTGCATTTAATAGCTCTTTTTATTATCAAACACGTCCCGCAATTTATCAAGAGTGGAGAATGCGTTTTACAACAATCACTGATTGTGTTAAATCTGACGTTAAGTTTGGGTTTAGGGAGAAATTACGGAAGTTGCACTTGACGGAACACAGTTAGTTTTTAATAGTTTTACCTCATATCTTCTTTTTATAATCCTTGGAAGCCAAAATCGAAATCGAACATAAAATTAGATTAATATCACAGGCCTAAAGTGTAACCAGACTAAACTTTTGTTTAGTTCTCTTGGTCATCGTCACTCATTAAACAGGGACTGGAATCATGTTATGCCTGATCGGTGTATATAGTGCATCCGGAAAGTATTCACAGAACTTCACTTTTTCCACATTTTGTTCTGTTACAGCTTTATTCCAAATGGATTAAATTCATTATTTTCCTCAAAATTCTACAAACAATACCCCATAATGACAACGTGAAAGAAGTTTGTTTGAAATCTTGGCAAAAAATCACGTACAGTATTCACAGCCTTTGCTCAATACTTTGTTGAAGCACCTTTGGCACCAATTACAGCCTTTTTGAGTATGATGCTAAAAGCTTGGCACACCTATTTTTGGGCAGTTTCTCCCATTCTTCTTTGCAGGACATCTCAAGCTCCATCAGGTTGGATGGGGAGTGTCAGTGCACAGCCATTTTCAGATGTTCAATCGTGTTCAAGTTTGGGCTCTGGCTGGGCCACTCAAGGAAATTCACAGAGTTGTTGTGTAGCCACTCCTTTGTTATCTTGGCTGTGTGCTTAGGGTCATTGTCCTGTTGGAAATTGAACCTTCGCCCCAGACTGAGGTCCAGAGTGCCCTGGAGCAGGTTTTCATCAAGGATGTCTCTGTACATTGCTGCATTCATCTTTCCCTCGATCCTGACTAGTCTCCCAGTTCCTGCCTCTGAAAAACATCCCCACAGCATGATGCTGCCACCACCATGCTTGACTGTAGGGATGGTATTGGCCAGGTGATGAGCAGTGCCTGGTTTCCTCTAGACATGACGCTTGCCATTCAGGCCAAAGAGTTCAATCTTTGTTTCATCAGACCAGAGAATTTTGTCTCTCATGGTCTGAGAGTCCTTCAGGTGCCTTTTGGCAAACTCCAGGCAGGCTGTCATGTGCATTTTACTGAGGAGTGGCTTCCATCTTGCCACTCTACCATACAGGCCTGATTGGTGGAGTGCTGCAGAGATGGTTGTTCTTCTGGAAGGTTCTCCTCTCTTCAAAGAGAAACACTGGAGCTCTGTCAGAGTGACCATCGGGTTCTTGGTCACCTCCCTGACTAAGGCCCTTCTCCCCCGATTGCTCAGTTTGGCCTGGTGGTTCCAAACTTATTCCATTTATGAATGATGTAGGCCACTGTGCTCATTGGGACCTTCAATGCTGTGGAAATTTTTCTGTACCCTTTCCCAGATCTGTGCCTCGATACAATCCTATCTGACATGCACTGTTAACTGTGGGACCTTATATAGACAGGTGTGTGCCTTTCCAAATTATGTCCAATCAACTGAATTTACCACAGGTGGACTCCAATCAAGTTGCAAAGATTTCAAACAAACTTCTTTTCACGTTGTCATTATGGGGTATTGTTTGTAGAACTTTGAGGAAAATATTGAATTGAATCCATTTTGGAATAGATGAAACATAACAAAATGTGGAAAAAGTGAAGTACAGTGAATACTTTCCAGATGCACTGTATGTATATATTATGTATATATTATATACATAATATACACTCACCTAAAGGATTATTAGGAACACCATACTAATACTGTGTTTGACCCCCTTTCGCCTTCAGAACTGCCTTAATTCTACGTGGCATTGATTCAACAAGGTGCTGAAAGCATTCTTTAGAAATGTTGGCCCATATTGATAGGATAGCATCTTGCAGTTGATAGAGATTTGTGGGATGCACATACAGGGCACGAAGCTCCCGTTCCACCACATCCCAAAGATGCTCTATTGGGTTGAGATCTGGTGACTGTGGGGGCCATTTTAGTACAGTGAACTCATTGTCATGTTCAAGAAACCAATTTGAAATGATTCGAGCTTTGTGACATGGTGCATTATCCTGCTGGAAGTAGCCATCAGAGGATGGGTACATGGTGGTCATAAAGGGATGGACATGGTCAGAAACAATGCTCAGGTAGGCCGTGGCATTTAAACGATGCCCAATTGGCACTAAGGGGCCTAAAGTGTGCCAAGAAAACATCCCCCACACCATTACACCACCACCACCAGCCTGCACAGTGGTAACAAGGCATGATGGATCCATGTTCTCATTCTGTTTACGCCAAATTCTGACTCTACCATCTGAATGTCTCAACAGAAACCGAGACTCATCAGACCAGGCAACATTTTTCCAGTCTTCAACTGTCCAATTTTGGTGAGCTTGTGCAAATTGTAGCCTCTTTTTCCTATTTGTAGTGGAGATGAGTGGTACCCGGTGGGGTCTTCTGCTGTTGTAGCCCATCCGCCTCAAGGTTGTGCGTGTTGTGGCTTCACAAATGCTTTGCTGCATACCTCGGTTGTAACGAGTGGTTATTTCAGTCAAAGTTGCTCTTCTATCAGCTTGAATCAGTCGGCCCATTCTCCTCTGACCTCTAGCATCAACAAGGCATTTTCGCCCACAGGACTGCCGCATACTGGATGTTTTCCCTTTTCACACCATTCTTTGTAAACTCTAGAAATGGTTGTGCGTGAAAATCCCAGTAACTGAGCAGATTGTGAAATACTCAGACCGGCCCGCCTGGTACCAACAACCATGCCACGCTCAAAATTGCTTAAATCACCTTTCTTTCCCATTCTGACATTCAGTTTGGAGTTCAGAAGATTGTCTTGACCAGGACCACACCCCTAAATGCATTGAAGCAACTGCCATGTGATTGGTTGATTAGATAATTGCATTAATGAGAAATTGAACAGGTGTTCCTAATAATCCTTTAGGTGAGTGTATATATATATATATATATATATATATATATATATATATATACACACACACATACAAACATTTTTGGACACTTTTAATTATATTTTATATTAACATATAATAATTACAATTTCTTATTTCAATTTTATATTTATAAAAAAATTTCATTCATTTTAATAATTTTATTTATTTTGTTTTAAATACGATTTTAAACAGACTTGGAAGTTGGCATACAATCTATTTAACTAAATTACAATTTTGAATCGTCTGACAGCCAATTTTTAAGAAAGCTGAGTCTGAATGAGCTATGAGGGCTTTTTGGAGGTAATTCAGGTCAGTTCCGTGGGCAATTGTCTCTATGCAGCTGCAGGTACAGTCTGTTCAGCTCAAAGATCTTAATATCGTGCTGCTCTGCTTCACTAACCACTGCATCTCAGTTCCACACCAGAGCACACCGCAGGTATGTCCACTTTATATACGAATTTCCACCTGCAGTGAAGGAAGAGGAAGAATGAGGTGAACTTCGGCTCTGTCTGTGTCCAACTTCGGTAATGAATCCAGACTCCCCACAGCTACCCGAGCAGTTCTTAATAGGCGACCGGGGGGCTGCACACAGAGGCCGATCAGAGCTAGGTGGGAATTACGTGGGATCACACCCTCCAGAGACAGACGCAGTCCCTTACTTCTGCATTCTCTCCCTGCATATTTCTTCCTCAATTACAGCCATCCACATCGGCAGGACACCTGCTGGTCTGTCATTTGACTGGTTACATTTTGAACAGACGATCATAAGGAGCTGTCTCCGTTTGTGGATAGGTAAACGTTCTTAAGAATGGCATAATAATGGAATATATCAACCAGAGACCCCTAGGTTAATGTTAACTCTCAATTTCTGAGCCACAAAACTGTAAAAGTTTATACTCCCATCTGCTATTCGTTTGGACAAACAGCCCCACCCCATACTCACACCATTGTTCAAGCCAAAGTTGCAGTGACAGGCTAGTCACGAATCTGACAAACAACAGTGTACACATTTTCAGCAAAAACAAACCGGATTTCAGTTAAGTAAGATAAGTAGGTACAGAGAAAACAAGCAACAGAGAATGACAGCACAAGCCACCTGTCTTTCTGTAACACCCATTTCTGTCTCTCCAGCAGCAGATAATATGGATAAATACAAACACGTACTAGAGTCTGTCTTTTAAGAAATATAATGTTTATATTCTCTGATGTAGTTCTGTAGTTATCTGTAGTTATGTATGACACTAGTCTGCATGACATCAGACAACAATGAATTCCTGAAATATACAATAGCCTTTGTAGTTGCAGGGTGTCTTGGAGCTCTGTGTAAAACTCTTAGCACAGACAGAACCGTCGACTTCTACTCAAATAAATCTATAAAACATGAATCCTTATATGAGATTATCTCATTTACATGTCTCAATCAAGTGTTATGCTAATAGTGCATATTACAATACAATATTCAGTGGTTAGAAATTTATGGAAGAAGTGTTCATAAAGTAAACAACGAGTCTTATATGTGCAATATACATTTACAAACCAGCAAGCTCAAGATAAGTGGAAAAGGTGGCAATATTACAATAATAATGATCATATAAAATTATTATTGTCATTGTTAATAGTTTTATTTAATAATGTATTGTTAATGATTATGATAATGATAACAATGCCTTTTATATGCATTACCATGCAAAAGTTAGGGGTCAGTCTTTTTTTTTTTTTTTTTAGAAATTAATACTTTTATTCAGCATGGACACATTTTAAATGCCTTTACTGTCACAAAAATATTAAGCAGCACAACACATGTTCTGAATCAACAATGATTTCTAAAGGATCATGTGACACTGAAGGCTGGAGTAATGATGCTGACAATTATAATTTTTACATTTTTTGAATTGTAATAATATTTTACAGTATTCTTGGTGAGTATATGCAACTTTTTTCGAAAACAAACTTTTGAAAGGTAGTGTACTTTTTAAATTATATATATATATTATTATTATTACATCTTGTTACAGGACGCATCAGATTAGGTTCAGATCTTTGCACAAGCCTTTAATGACATCAGAACTAGATTAGCATCTAAACGCATTAAAACAATTATCAGTATACAATGCTATATGCACATTGCTTATTGCTCTGCGTGCTTAATTTCCAGCCTTTGCATGAGGATGTATAACAGTAAGTTAATGAGCAGGATACAGTAGAGTGATTTCTGTTCAAACTCACTGCCATCTCACAGGATGTGTGCTGTCTGAGTCATCCAATGAATCAGCACAGGTAGCAATGTGTCTACACTGCAGGGGCTGTTTCATTAGTGCTGGCCATCATACCACTTTCTTTCTTTCTCTCCCTCTCCTTTTTTTCTCTCCCTCCACAGTATCTCAGTAGTCACCATATGGACCACATGAGACATGCAAACAGTACCATATTAACTTCTTTGTAAACCACAGCATACACACACGCAGACTAACCCAGCCCACGCCAAATGCCCTTCCAAAATCTCCAGCAAAAATGGTAACATAATAAAAATAAACAAGTTAATGGAACCGGAAGGTGATTAAAAACAATCCCTGTGAGAGATTATGAGTTAATTACATACGGACGCCGCCTCAGGCTAAAAAAATATGTCCCCTTCACCTTCATCTGTACCAGTTAATGTAAACGCTCTGTGCTAGTTAATGCAGAGCGTCAGCTGATATCTTTATATGAGCTGATAGTAGGCAGGATTGATATGGCAGTCAGAGAGCAGGGAGAGGTGTCTAATCAGTTTTGTGGCAGGCCCTGATCAATAGATGGCAGCTCTTGTTTGCAATGAGGAATGAGGCCAAGCATAATGGAGACAGTACGAAAGGATTAGCTTTCTGACAAAGTGCCACACATTGCTAAGTGGAAAAAATATTATTTTATAGGCTCTTTTTTAACATGAAAGTATAACATACAGTGGTCTTCAGTTGTTTTGCTTCACAACCCAGATTTTACATTCAACATCAAGTGACAAGCAAAAATGTTTATAACACAAAATTTTATTTGGATGGTTTTATGCTCTCTGCAAACAATAATTCAAGACACAAAACACATTGTGACTGCCACAAACGATGACCTTGTTGACATTTTTAATGTAGTCTGGGATGTTTTGTTAATGGATTTCAAGGGTATTTCATGCAACCTGTCCATGTTGGCATCTGTGTTTGGCTGGAATATACAAAAAGTGATAAATGACTTTGTCCAAAATATGAAAAAATATGACATTTTTTCAGGGTTTTTTTCACAACTAGAGGGTTGCGGCCGAAAAAAACAGTCCAGGTTTATTATGTGCAAGAAAATAAATACTGCTATTGTTCATTCAATGAAAAAAATGTTTGAGGTACTTATATGGTGCTTTTTATCATTTTTGGACCTTGACAGCCACTGGTGACCAATGACCATTCACCTTTGTGGGGGAAAAAAACAGCATTGACAATTTGCCAAACATCTCCTTTGTGGTCTTTAGAGGAAATTAGAATCTCATCTATCTATCTGTAATGAAACGAGGTTGAGCAAATTACAAAATTTCATTTTTGAGTGAACTACGCATTTAAAGGGGACAAGAAATGCTCATCTTTCGTCAAGGCTTCCAATCAAACTATACAGCGTTTTAGTGTGCATTTATTGTAAGACGTTTTATGTTTTGCCTCTTATGGTCACAAAAGCTGCATTTATTTGATTAAAAAAAAAATAATATTATAAAATATTACAATTTAAAAGAATTGTTCTCAATTTTAATATATTTTAAAATGCACTTTTTCCTGTGATGGCAAAGCTAAAATTTTCAGCATCGTTACTCCAGTCTTTAGTGTCACATGATCCTTCAGAAATCATTCTAATATCTGATTTGGAGCTCAAGAAACATGATTATCAATGTTGAAAACAGTTGAGCTTCTTATTTTTTTTTTTGTGATGCTTTTTTTCAGGATTCTGTGATTTAAAAAAAAAAAAAAAACAGCATTTATTTGAAATAGAAATTTTGCAACATTATATATGTCTTCACTGTCACTTTTGTTCAGTTGAATGCTGAATAAATGTATTCATTTCTTTCCAAACGGTACTGTATAGAAGCTTGTTTCCACCACCAAATAAAAAAAAAAATTTTATCTCACAATTCTGACTTTTTTCTTCTAATAATTCTTTAGGACTTTTTTCTTCTTGAATTCTTTCTATTTAACATCTCGCACTTATGACTTTTTCCCTCAGAATTGTAAGATATAAATTCGTAATTGCTAGTTTTTTCTATCAATAGCACCATGATTACCCACTATTCCGACTTTTACGAGTCAGACAGTCAGTGTCTGCATCTCGCAATAAGAAAAACTGTCATAACTGTGTGATAAAAAGTAACAATTACCTTTTGTATGTCACTTAGTTGAAGCCACATGAGGCAGATGCCAACATGGACAGGTCACGTGACATGTCCCCAAACCTGACTGCCGAGAACATGAAAGGTCAAAATTCAAGAGACTTAACATTCACACATTCCAAATCCACTACCTGTTATATCTCTCACTATAAATATAACATGGACAAGCAAAAAATGTTATGACATACAGAACTGAACACTATTTTTTTGCTAATTATCGACTGTACATGAATGCTCATTACAATAAAATCTAGCCAATGTGGAAATCTGGAAAATTTCTCAGACTCTGTGCTGTCCACTTCCATACCGTTCATCAGGAGGGAGGTTTCTCGCAATAGTTAGTTACTGCACTTGACTGAACAAAGGGAATCCTTCATGCTTTTTCAGCTGTCAAGGACAAACAAAAGACAAGCCGTGGGGGACGGAGAGACAAAAAACATCTGTTGTTGTCATGCTTGCACGCTCAAGGTAGTAGAGGACCCCACGGCACGCAAATCACCACGGCCCGAGTCTGCGAAACACCTGACAGACTTGCTTTTCCTCTGATTTATTATTTCACGAGTCAGGATTCACACCAGCCATGGACAGATGGGTCCACTCAAAGGCTAATGCAATTATCTGCCTTGCTGGGACTGATGCTGATGGATTTTTATGTTGTGTTATGCATTTATCTTTCCGATGGGTCATTTAACCATCTAATTGACTCTTTAAGAGTTTTCAGTGTTTGTCTATGCCTATATATGAACGCTGAAGTGTTTGTTGGATTATATAATTCCATCGATTAAGCTTGAATAGGGCTGCATATACAGAAAAGATGTCGCTTTCACTATTTCGTGAACGGCAGCATTATACCAAAAAAAAAAGCCAACAAGATGACCTAAAACATTTGGGTCAGTCAGCTAACTGTCATGAAACGCAAGCCTGACGTTGCGGCTTTTCGTGCTGATGTCGTTAACATGCCAATCAGCTTGCCCGAGAGCGCAGAGAGACCCAATCAATCAAGCTGATTGGTTGTGTCACAAACTGCCCGCAATCAGCAGCGAGTCTAGACCTGTTACTGTAACTTAATCGACAAAGTCTTTAGTTAACATTACCATAAGCCTTGTGTCTTTGAGCGGTAAAACAACCCTGCAAAGCAAAGCATGACTAGGGTGGATTTTAACAGCACTAAGAGCCCATTAGTGGTGAGAGAATCTATACTTGGATATATACTGCTCAGTGCAGTATGAACTCACAAAAAATAGCCAAGCCAAGTGTTTGCCATCCCAAAGGGAAGTAAAACATTCTTATTTATGTGTCTCTTTCTCAGGACCATCCCAGGAGAGAGCAGGATTGCTTTGGCCTAAATAGTAGACTCAGGAGAACAGATGAATCCATCTCCAGACACACACCTATGCAACACAAAGCAAATAAACAATAAATCTGTTATAATATGCCACACTCACACAACCACTCTACACAATCAGCAGTGCAACTATGTAGAAAAGCACAAACAAAGGTTTATCTGAACATAAATGGAAGCACCTCTTAGTTTACCTGTTCCAGACTGAAGCATAAATGAAGCTGTATAGACTGCATACTACATCTTCTGAATAAAACATGTATGTTTGTGTTTATATGTAGCAGTGTATGAGGCTTCTCATGTTTTTAGTAGTTGCAATGCAGAGAGAAGATAACGGCAGTCTAAACAAAACGTACAAAAAAACCTGAGCCCTGCTGTTTGCTGCCTACATAGACAGTTGCCTTCTAAGGTATGATTCTAACTGAGATGGAACCTGACAAGTGATCAATTTAGCTACTCTACATATTGAGTCAAACAAATGGCACTCCTCACCAGTTTTTTTCATTTTAATTTGAGCAGTTTTATTGGTTTTTCTTTGTCATGTCTTAGGTTTTATACATACATACATACATACATACTGTATTGCCAAAAGTATTGGGACAACAAGGCTCATTGATGCACGTGGGGAGCGAAGGCTGGCCCATGTGGTCTGATCAAACAGACGAGCTACTGTAGCTCAAATTGCTCAAGAAGTTAATGCTAGTTCTGATAGAAAGGTGTCAGAATACACAGTGCTTTGCAGTTTGTTGCGTATGGGGCTGCATAGCTGCAGACCAGTCAGGGTGCTCATGCTGACCCCTGTCCACCGCCAACAGTGGGCACGTGAGCATCAGAACTGGACCACGGAGCAATGGAAGAAGGTGGCCTGGTCTGATGAATCACATTTTCTTTTATAGCACGTAGATGGTCGGGTGCATGTGCGTCGCTTACCTGGGGAACACATGGCACCAGGATGCAATATGGGAAGAAGGCAAGCTGGCGGAGGCAGTGTGATGCTTTGGGCAATGTTCTGCTGGGAAACCTTGGGTCCTGCCATCCATGTGGATACTTTGACACGTACCACCTACCTAAGCATTGTTGCAGACCATGTACACCCTTTAATGGGAATGGTATTCCCTGGTGGCTGTGGCCTCTTTCAGCAGGATAATGTGCCCTGCCACAAAGCAAAAATGGTTCAGGAATGGTTTGAGGAGCACAACAACAAGTTTGAGGTGTTGACTTGCCCTCCAACTTCCCCAGATCTCAATCCAATCGAGCATCTGTGGGATGTGCTGAACAAACAAGTCCGATCCATGGAGGCCCCACCTCGCAACTTACAGGACTTAAAGGATCTGCTGCTAAGGATCTTGGTGCCAGATACCACAGCACACCTTCAGGGGTCTAGTGGAGTCCATGCCTCGACGAGTTAGGGCTGCAAAAGGGGGACCAATGCAATATTAGGTCATAATGTTATGCCTGATCGGTGAGTATATATATATATATATATATATATATATATATATATATATATATATATATATACTCACCTAAAGGATTATTAGGAACACCTGTTCAATTTCTCATTAATGCAATTATCTAATCAACCAATCACATGGCAGTTGCTTCAATGCATTTAGGGGTGTGGTCCTGGTCAAGACAATCTTCTGAACTCCAAACTGAATGTCAGAATGGGAAAGAAAGGTGATTTAAGCAATTTTGAGCGTGGCATGGTTGTTGGTGCCAGACGGGCCGGTCTGAGTATTTCACAATCTGCTCAGTTACTGGGATTTTCACACACAACCATTTCTAGAGTTTACAAAGAATGGTATGAAAAGGGAAAAACATCCAGTATGCGCAGTCCTGTGGGTGAAAATGCCTTGTTGATGCTAGAGGTCAGAGGAGAATGGGCCGACTGATTCAAGCTGATAGAAGAGCAACTTTGACTGAAATAACCACTCGTTACAACCAAGGTATGCAGCAAAGCATTTGTGAAGCCACAACACGCACAACCTTGAGGCGGATGGGCTACAACAGCAGAAGACCCCACCGGGTACCACTCATCTCCACTACAAATAGGAAAAAGAGGCTACAATTTGCACGAGCTCACCAAAATTGGACAGTTGAAGACTGGAAAAATGTTGCCTGGTCTGATGAGTCGGAATTTGGCGTAAACAGAATGAGAACATGGATCCATCATGCCTTGTTACCACTGTGCAGGCTGGTGGTGGTGGTGTAATTGTTTGGGGGATGTTTTCTTGGCACACTTTAGGCCCCTTAGTGCCAATTGGGCATCGTTTAAATGCCACGGCCTACCTGAGCATTGTTTCTGACCATGTCCATCCCTTTATGACCACCATGTACCCATCCTCTGATGGCTACTTCCAGCAGGATAATGCACCATGTCACAAAGCTCGAATCATTTCAAATTGGTTTCTTGAACATGACAATGAGTTCACTGTACTAAAATGGCCCCCACAGTCACCAGATCTCAACCCAATAGAGCATCTTTGGGATGTGGTGGAACGGGAGCTTCGTGCCCTGGATGTGCATCCCACAAATCTCCATCAACTGCAAGATGCTATCCTATCAATATGGGCCAACATTTCTAAAGAATGCTTTCAGCACCTTGTTGAATCAATGCCACGTAGAATTAGGCAGTTCTGAAGGCGAAAGGGGGTCAAACACAGTATTAGTATGGTGTTCCTAATAATCCTTTAGGTGAGTGTATATATATATAGCATTCTTTAGAAATGTTGGCCCATATTGATAGGATAGCATCTTGCAGTTGATAGAGATTTGTGGGATGCACATCCAGGGCACGAAGCTCCCGTTCCACCACATCCCAAAGATGCTCTATTGGGTTGAGATCTGGTGACTGTGGGGGCCATTTTAGTACAGTGAACTCATTGTCATGTTCAAGAAACCAATTTGAAATGATTCGAGCTTTGTGACATGGTGCATTATCCTGCTGGAAGTAGCTATCAGAGGATGGGTACATGGTGGTCATAAAGGGACGGACATGGTCAGAAACAATGCTCAGGTAGGCCGTGGCATTTAAACGATGCCCAGTTGGCACTAAGGGGCCTAAAGTGTGACAAGAAAACATCCCCCACACCATTACACCACCACCACCAGCCTGCACAGTGGTAACAAGGCATGATGGATCCATGCTCTCATTCTGTTTACGCCAAATTCTGACTCTACCATCTGAATGTCTCAACAGAAAACGAGACTCATCAGACCAGGCAACATTTTTCCAGTCTTCAACTGTCCAATTTTGGTGAGCTCGTGCAAATTGTAGCCTCTTTTTCCTATTTGTAGTGGAGATGAGTGGTACCCGGTGGGGTCTTCTGCTGTTGTAGCCCATCCGCCTCAAGGTTGTGCGTGTTGTGGCTTTGCTGCATACCTCGTGAAAATCCCAGTAACTGAGCAGATTGTGAAATACTCAGACCGGCCCGTCTGGCACCAACAACCATGCCACGCTCAAAATTGCTTAAATCACCTTTCTTTCCCATTCTGACATTCAGTTTGGAGTTCAGGAGATTGTCTTGACCAGGACCACACCCCTAAATGCATTGAAGCAACTGCCATGTGATTGGTTGATTAGATAATTGCATTAATAAAAAATTGAACAGGTGTTCCTAATAATCCTTTAGGTGAGTGTATATATATATATATATATATATATATATATATATATATATATATATATATCTCAGTCCAGATAGAGTGAGCAAAAGAGTAAAAAGAGTAGTCCTTCATGGAGTGGGTACACAAAGCAACCTGTGTTGAACAGCATTTCGAATGCCACAGAGCCCAAAAGAATACAAACTCCAGGACCCCAAACGGAAAACTAGAAAACTCAATGACGACAACCCCCACGGCACAAAATCCTCCCGTCAAAGACTCAGCCACTCCATCCACAGCAACCACGCTGCAAACACCGTCAGGTAGACAGGGAGGTGGAGTTAGATTGGCCGGATGAGACCTCAGCAAGCGGCGGAGCAGAGTAAACCACCAACGCGCACCAGCGGGAATCACGAAAGCGGAATTGCGAAATTCTGTTAGAAGTCCATTTTATGAGTGTGTGAAACAGTGGAAGAAGCAGGAAGAAACATACATTTTAAACAGCCACGACAAAGAACAAAACAAACATAAAGCCCCAGTGTGAAGCGGCAGCCCAGTGGGTACTTTCACCTAAATCTACTTTTTTATTTCAGTTTTAATAATGTTAGTACTTCAACTTAAACTTTTGTATTTCAGTTAGTTGCCAAGGCAACAACCATTTAAGATTTAATTTTCACCTAGTATTTAGGTTTTATTTTATTTCAAATGTATTTCTATTACGATTTTTAATAGTTTTAATTTTAGTAAATAACAACACTACTCCACACAGAAAGTGCATTTGAATTTAACATTAGCATATTGCTAAGATACAGACTCAATACTCTAATAAGCATAAAATTAGATGCACAGCACATACACATTTTTTAATCAACTATTTTTAGTTATATTGTGGATACTGAATGAAAGAAGTTTTTTTTTATCAAGGCTACTTTTGTTTCATCCAACATTCTGGATTTTTGGAGTTCTCTGCAGTTCTGTCTTAGCTAGTTCTAGTCTGGCCAAGCTGGTGTTCAGCTGGCAAGTGCCCAAAACCTCTCTAAAACCAAAAACCAGCCTGGCGAAACTGAAAGAGCAGATAGCCAAACCAGCTTCAGCTGATTTAAGATAGTATTGCATTCTGGGATTGCTTTCTCAATGAAAATATGTGCAATACTGCCTTCGAATTGGCAGGATTTTTGCACAATTTATGATACATTTGTTGTCAGATTTTGTTCTTGATTTGAAATGTTATTCAAAAATTTTTGGCCTATCCCCATTCAAAACTGTGCTTGCATGATTGGAAGAAGCAGTTTGGGGACTGTACCAATATGGCCACCAAGTGTCCATGAATAGTGAATTGTAGAGTGAACTGAATTGCCAATAACCACAACTGAGATGTAGATTAAGCCATAAATTGACAGTAAAATAAAAGCTCTCTACGTACAGTGTCCTGACTGTGACGGTAAAGCTGCTAATGAGTTTGTTAGCCTTACACATTTCATGTTCATGAAAGCTGTACTTGCTGGATGCTGCAGAGAAAGAAGGAGTTTTTCTTTCTGTATTCAACACCAAAGCCCAGCTCCCATTGATGCAGCACTCAGCACAGTACTGCTATAAGAAGATGTGAACTGTGCCTGTGGCCATCGTCCCATCACCCTGACTGTCCATCTCCCGTGATGGGCCTTTGAGACACATCAATATTTAACCAGCCTCTTTCATTGACTCAGCAATTGTGCCTTAATTAATATGTGGTTGATTACCATCAGACATCACCAGCTATTCTGAGCGCAGATTTCTCAAAATAAACGATTTTGCTTGGCGTGAATGTATTTGCAGGAATATTAGAATTTAATCTGTTTGGTTGGGGGGGGGGGGGGGGGGGATGAGTCATTAAAGTGAATTTTTACATGATAAATGAGTCAGCAGATGCTCACTTTTTAACGCAGCATTACAAATATGGAGCATGTGCATATTTACCCTGAGCTAATGCATATTTACAAAGTGGAAAAAATGAGTATTTTTAGCAATATACTGTCACAATCACTTAAAATGTCGAGATAGTTGCTAAAGAGTAAGACAGATGACACTGAATAACAATGTGAAATAGTGAGAAAGAATCAGTCACACACGCACACACACACACGCTAAACCATCCAGCCCAGCCAATCAAAGCCACCGATTCTGCGATTCAACAAAGAGGCCATCCTCCGGAGGCAAAGTCCTTTTGGATGGGCAGTTTGACACATCAATCAAACAGCAACTGTGGCCTCAATGTGCCTGTGATGTTTCCTCCGTACAGCTCAAGGGAGGAAAAAAACTGCAGTGGTGTCACTTTGCTCAGGATGTTATAGATTTTTTTTTTCCACATTACGATGTTTGCCAGCATCCTTCCGGGTAAAGCTGCGGAATTCGTGTTTGTCCACAGTCAAGCATAAAGATGCCGCATTCTGTGAAACGGTCTGCCTTCTAGAGGACGAATTTTGATGTGTAAAACCTTTTAGATGAATCTGCAAAAAAAAAGCTCTTGCACAGTTGCTAACAAATGGTAAAAACATGCTGGAGCTAAATGAGAGACCATTCCCCCCCCCCCCCCCCCCCCCACCAGCATATACCATTTAAAAAAATATTATGTCATAATCAGTCAAAACAGAGTCACGTCAAATGCATGATTCCTAATAGAATGCAACAGTGCACTTTTTCAGCAACTTTGGTTCTGGAAGTTTTTTTTTTTTTTTTTCATTTTGCCTTTAGGGATTTAAAAAAAGTTTACATTAAAGAGTTACATGCCATGAACCAAACCAACCGGTTATGAGGTGAATCACATTACAAACCTTAATTTGAAGCAAGTATTTGAAAATATGACAAAAAGAGGAAGGTACAAGATTGTATACTTAATGAGGGAAAGAACTACAATCCAAAAAGCATTGTAAATGACAATCAAATTGATAAATATGAAATATTTACACTCACCTAAAGGATTATTAGGAACACCTGTTCAATTTCTCATTAATGCAATTATCTAATCAACCAATCACATGGCAGTTGCTTCAATGCATTTAGGGGTGTGGTCCTGGTCAAGACAATCTCCTGAACTCCAAACTCAATGTCAGAATGGGAAAGAAAGGTGATTTAAGCAATTTTGAGCGTGGCATGGTTGTTGGTGCCAGACGGGCCGGTCTGAGTATTTCACAATCTGCTCAGTTACTGGGATTTTCACGCACAACCATTTCTAGAGTTTACAAAGAATGATGTGAAAAGGGAAAAACATCCAGTATGCGGCAGTCCTGTGGGCGAAAATGCCTTGTTGATGCTAGAGGTCAGAGGAGAATGGGCCGACTGATTCAAGCTGATAGAAGAGCAACTTTGACTGAAATAACCACTCGTTGCAACCGAGGTATGCAGCAAAGCATTTGTGAAGCCACAACACGCACAACCTTGAGGCGGATGGGCTACAACAGCAGAAGACCCCACCGGGTACCACTCATCTCCACTACAAATAGGAAAAAGAGGCTACAATTTGCACAAGCTCACCAAAATTGGACAGTTGAAGACTGGAAAAATGTTGCCTGGTCTGATGAGTCTCGATTTCTGTTGAGACATTCAGATGGTAGAGTCAGAATTTGGCGTAAACAGAATGAGAACATGGATCCATCATGCCTTGTTACCACTGTGCAGGCTGGTGGTGGTGGTGTAATGGTGTGGGGGATGTTTTCTTGGCACACTTTAGGCCCCTTAGTGCCAATTGGGCATCGTTTAAATGCCACGGCCTACCTGAGCATTGTTTCTGACCATGTCCATCCCTTTATGACCACCATGTACCCATCCTCTGATGGCTACTTCCAGCAGGATAATGCACCATGTCACAAAGCTCGAATCATTTCAAATTGGTTTCTTGAACATGACAATGAGTTCACTGTACTAAAATGGCCCCCACAGTCACCAGATCTCAACCCAATAGAGCATCTTTGGGATGTGGTGGAACGTGAGCTTCGTGCCCTGGATGTGCATCCCACAAATCTCCATCAACTGCAAGATGCTATCCTATCAATATGGGCAAACATTTCTAAAGAATGCTTTCAGCACCTTGTTGAATCAATGCCACGTAGAATTAAGGCAGTTCTGAAGGCGAAAGGGGGTCAAACACAGTATTAGTATGGTGTTCCTAATAATCCTTTAGGTGAGTGTATATATAGATGTTGAAATAATACATTTTACATTTATTGCAAAATATGCATAATATATACACAACATATTTAAGCAGTTTGAGAATGTAGGAAGAATGTAAGGAGAATGTTTTTTTTTTTTTTTTTTTTAAAGGCCATGGCTGTGTGGACATTGGCAGAACATTTATCCTCCAAAATACCCGTGGCTTAATTTGTTTCTGAAGTGATTATGACTTCGCTATTGGCTAATTAGGAACTCTCATTAAAATTTCCTACGAATGCTTGTAATGCATTAAGCTGCACTGATTGAATGTGAGATCCTTGATGACAGCTCGCAGCAGTCGTAATGCATCTGAAAGTAACCTTCCCGTCAGCATGCAAATTCTGCCACCACTGCTCTCGCTGAACAACGCGGAACTGAATGAATGTTCTTTTATGTCTCAATTACAGAGAGCTCAAACTAGACTTCTTTGAGGAAGACTAAATGGCTTGTGTATTGTTTGAATAACGGTATAGGATTATGCCAATACAATTTTTTTTAAATAAAATATGCATATACAGTGAGGTCTAAATGTTTATTCAGTGTCTGAGATCACATAAAAAAAATCTGGGATTCAAAATTTAATTTAAACCTGAAATTACAGAATGTTTTAGCATTCTCTTCCGCGAGCACATAATCTCATCATCATCATCAAAAAAAAAAAAATTCTAATTCTTTTTTTCCTCTATCTTTCTCTACACTCTCCCTATTCTAGCTTAGGCTACTCTGAGCAATGCCCGAAAACGTAGTATTTAAGGCACTTCTTGCGTTTCTACGCCTCTTCATAACGGATCGCTTCCTGTACTCCTCAGTTGTAAGTCGCTTTGGATAAAAGTGTCTGCTAAATGCATAAATGTAAATTTGTAAAAATTTAAAAACAATGAATTTACAAAAATAATAATAATAATAATAATAATAATAATAATAATTATATATACATACAATGTGTTATATAATTCTCATACAATTCTCTAACCTGAATATATCATTTTTTTTTAAAAAGAGTTTTTTTTTTTTTTTTCATGCAAACCATGGCACAACCTTTGTCCATTGTCCATCAAGTAATTTGATTAACTTTTTTTGCTTTCACCCCCAGCAGCTGTGCTGTCAGTCACTCATGCATTTTTGTCACTGTCCCAGTATCCCTTGCCTTCTGTGCTTGCCCTCTAAGGTGGCCTTCATCGTTTTGAGGTTACCCACACAATAGCTTCCATCTCAGATAAGCCCAGAGCCACCAGAAGCCAAAGGAAGAGCACAGGGTGAACACAATAAACATGCTGTTTAACAGTGCACTGCCCTTGTGTGTGTGAAAGAAGCCATTTCCAGTAGCTGTTTATGACTAAAGCAAGCCAACGAGAAGATGCTGGGAGCAGATATGGAGAACATCCCCTTCTCCATAAACACCATCACCATCTACAACCAGAGCACTGACTCAACAGCAGTGCAATTACAACCACATTCTACTATAATGTTAGAAACTTAAAGGGAGAACACAATTTCAATCATGAGTACTTGACCTTAACCATTAAGTCAAAAGGTCTCTTCATCAATAAAAGTCTATGGGATTTTTTCTTCAAATTTTATCATCCTTAAGGTGGTAATCGTACATCACACTCTTTATAAAAAGCAATAGCACACGACGACATATCAAGTTGAGGTATCAACTCATGTCCATAGCAAAAATGCCGGATGCCCCAAAATGCAACTATATCACCCTGATTAGGCAAAAAAAAAACAGTTATTGTAACCAACGTGTTAGAAGCAGGAAAAATGGGCAGGAATAAAGATCTGAGCAACTTTGACAAGGGCCAAATTGTTATGGCAAGGCAACTGGGTCAGAGTATCTCTGAAACAGCAAGGCTTGTGGGTTGCTCCCACTCAGCAGTGGTGAGAATTTACCAACAGTGGTCCGGGAAGGGACACACCACATACAGACGATAGGGTGTTGGATGCCCAATGCTCATCGATGCATGAGGGCAACGAAGGATATCGTGTCTGGTCCGAAGATCTACTGTGTCACAAGTCACAAAATTTTAGTGATGGTTATGGGAGGACACAACACAGTGCATCACACTCTGCTGCGTGGGGCTGCGTAGCCGTAGACCAACCAGAGTGCCTATGATGACCCCTGTCCACCGTCAAAAGCGCCCACAATGGTCATGTGAACGTTGGAACTGTACCTTGGAGCAGAGGAAGGTCTGATGGTCTGATGGGTCCTGTTTTCTTTACATGGACGGCCGTGTAAGTATGTGCCATTTACCTGGTGAAGTAATGGCACCAGGATGCACTGTGGGACAACAACGGTGGAGGGACTGTGATGCTCTGGGCAATGTTCTGCTGGGAAAACCCTGGGTCCGGTCATTCATATGGACGTAAATTTGACACGTGCCAAGTACCTAAATATTGTTGCAGACCAGGTAAACCCCTTCATGACAATGGTGTTCCCTGGTGGAAGTGGGCTCTTTCAACAGGATAATGCACCCTGCCACAATGCACACATTGTTCAGGAATGGTTTGAGGAACATGATGAAGAGTTCAAGGTGTTGCCCTGGCCTCCAAATTCCCCAGATCTCAATTCATTTGAGCATTTTGGGATGTGCTGGACCAACAAGCTCGATCCACGGCGGAAGGATCTGCTGCGTCTCGGTGCTAGATACCACAGAACAACTTCAGGGGATTTGTAGAGTCCATACCTAGACACCATTTTGGCAGCACACAGAGGACCAACAGCATATTAAGTGGTCATAATGTTTTGGCTCATCTGTGTATATTATATACACATACATATATGTACACATACAGACACACATACTCAAATGGCTTGGAATCAAATCAGTTTCGAATTGGAATTGAATCAAAAGCAAAAGCTGAATTGGAATAAATTCCAATATACAAGATATAGACAGCATTTTGAAAAAAAATGACTCCTAATTTCAACTCAACTTGACTCTCATTCAGTGCAGTCAAATATCACTATCATGTCTATGAAAACAAAGACTGATTATGCGAGGTTTACAAATGTGTATTAATTACGCTCTGTTATCACTGCACTTTTGCCAGTTAAATAAAAGTGCTCTTTAAAACACCAGAGAGCTCCAGGGAAGATGTCCCAAGGACAGGGTTTAACAAGTGAGTGTAGCGTTTTGCTTAAGCGCACACTCATTAAGTAAAAATCTGAGCATGCAGCATAAATTAATATAGATGTATTGTTGCTGGTAAGTAATCAGTTTTAAAAAAAGGTTACTGTGTAAGCAGAGCAAAGAGAGATATGTGTGCACACTCAAGAGAGAGAGACACAAACAAGCAGACGGTTTGTCTGATTCAGCTTGGCTGGAGACCGGGCCAGACTGTCTTGCTCCATGTATCTCATCTATCACTGACTGTTTCCAGAGATGCACCCCTTTCTCACCTCAGAGAAAGAGGTTTCAATCTTTCCTGGCCTTCTGTTCATCTCTAAAAAAGCATTTATTTGGGTCTCAGGAGGGAAGCTTGAGCTGCCAATGATGGGGCCCGTCGTAAACCGGATGACCAAGAGATCCAACATCAATTTGTAAGGCCCCAAAGCACAGGACAACTGCTTATGGGTACACGGTACATTTACAGGAGTTCAATGAGGGCATTGTAAGGGAGGGACAAAATGTACTCATGTTTAGTTTGTCAAAGTCAACTGCAAATTCATGACAATAATGTCTAATGGCACAAGAACAGTCCCAAAACCTTCACTAGCAACTATATACTGTGTGTCAAAGGAGAAAGCTATTTCCCCTAATGCTAACCAGCCAAAACTTGGTCTGGATATTAGAGGGGTCAGCTCTTAAAAGGACTTGTGATATTGAATGTGGTTTGAATTTTGTTGATGACACAATAAAGAATGAGCAGCAATCAATTTGAGTTTCCAAATGTTAAAAATTGAATTGAAAATGGAACTAAATTTTGTTTGCTTTATTTAAAAAATTAAAAAGTAGTTACGATGTTTCTTGAAAAAGTATAAGACAAAGAAGCTAATGACATTCTCTTTATATGTATCTGGGGCTCAACACGTTTACTGCCCAGAATTTAAATCCACCTGTAAGAAAGAAGGGAAAAAAAACTGAGGAAAATGTTTTTTTCTCAATGGGAATAATATAAACTTTTGATTAATTCTCCTACTTCCAAGATGTTTTTTTCCAGAGAAAAAGTCTCAACAAAATGTCAAACTGTGGAAAAACGTCCAATTTGCAGTCAAATGTCAAAGACTTAAAAATGATCAAAAGTTAAAAACTTTAAAATAATCTCAAACATTTCTAATTGGATTTTTCCAAGGCCAAATGATCTGAGCTATGCCATCCACATATCCTCTTAGTACTATGTCAACAAATGACTAATTTGCTTCCATTTTCATCTCTTTTAAGAATTTTGACACTTAAACTAAAAATAACTCTAATCTCCATTCATTCTCCTGAGCTATAAGAGAGCAACCTCTGAGCAATAAAAATGTTCTCTATTCCAAACCTCAACACCCTCGATGAGAGACAGACCTGAGAAGCGAAAGACCTTTGTACATTAATGTTCCATCAGAGCAAACAGCAGTTTAGAAAAGCTTTCACATTTCCTCATATGAGAGCGGAGAAAATTAAGTGTTCACTTCAACACTGCCCCCAAGTGGTGTTTTCAATGACCAGGCCGGCTACAAACAAGAAAGCACAAGATTGTTCATCCTCTGAAGATAATTACACATTCTGATCAGATATCACAGCCATAAACATGATTTAAACACTGCGATGGTCTATTAATAACAGAGGAACAGTTTGACCGAAGGTTGTAAAAAGTAGAAAGTAGAAAGTTTTAAGTGCTGTGAGTCACGCTCCTTGTCACCTATGTCTTCACACACTCAGGTAAAGTATATCTCGAAAGGTGACAGAACGGAGGAGGTATTAAAGGATCTACTTGCAGTGTTTATCACAGGCGGCATCTGTGTGTAGGGCGAGATAAAGGAAAGGTTGACGGCAGAGCGGGAGCTATACTAGCTTATAATTACGTAGTGGTGAAGCTAGTGACTGACCTCTCAGCAAGAGTCACCGATAAGAGTTTGTTTTCACCCCGACATCTGACCCTCTGCAGAGTGAATGTGCTTCGGCAGTGTTTAAAAACTCAGATGAAAAAATAGAAGCTCTTATTGTTTAAATGCATAGTGGCGAGATAATGAGACGGTGATGAATGTGAAGGTATTACTCTATAAGTGAAAGCCGAGGGAGGTTGACCTGATACGTTGACATGCGGAGCTCTAATCGGTAGCTACAGCTTTCAGTGTGGTGCAGAGCCAAGCCACAGAGTGGGGCTAAATAATTTAACAGGTGCAATATGTTCAGGCTGGAAAATTCTCTAAAATGGCTTCCTTGTCCCAGAGTTGTTAAGAGGCATCAGATGTCGGCCAAAGCGTTGAACTGTTGCTCTTGTTTTAAGCCGCTGTATCCTCCGGTCAGTGTCACTGGCAAAATTTGGTGCATTTGCTTTTGGAGATGTTTTATCATTTTTAGCTTGTTTTCATATATATAATATATGTGTATAAATGTATATTTTCTCTAGTATAAATCATAACAAAGCTATAAAATATATTAGAAATTATACAGAGAGAGACATAAAAAAAATAATAAGATATTATTATAGAGTCTCTCCGTAACATATATTCATCTCATTGTAGTTTGCCAGCTTTATGCCAGTTTTAAGCTGTTGTATCCTCCGGTTAGTGGCAAAATTTAGTGGATTTGTTATCTATCACATTCCATTTCTTTGCCATTTTTTTTTTTAAGATGTTTTATTGTTTTCCTGCTTTTTTTCAGCCATCAAGGCCGGGTTTCCATGACAACAAAGTGGAATGTCATGCTGAATTTCACCTTTCCTGTCTCACCTCATATGGCGTTCTCAACCCACTCAAATATGGATGGCACGGCTGCCATACAGATGCCTGATATCGCCCGGATGGCTGCTGGGAGCTGACCTTGAGAGGGTGGCCCTCTGAGTTTTGGAAGCAGCTGCTTAATTCCCAATCTGGTGAATCCTCAAATAGTGGATGCCACAACTGCACTCAGGTGAAACCAATGGAGCAACGGTGTGAGGTTGTCGGGCAAATTGAGAGGCCGCAAAGTCTGCCCTATGTGACAAACTTGTCATGTAGTTGCATAAAAAGGGTGGCCAGGAAAAAGAAAATGGACAAGAATGGAATCACCTCTTAGTGTCAGGTTCAAACTGAGAGAGCCACAGAGGCTAAATTCCTAGAACGGTTATTCATCTGGGACAAGAAATCGTAACCCTTGCATGTATTTCTCAAGAGTTGCCACCACAGTTCGCCCAGAGACAATCTCTCCTTGTCACTCTAAAGTGGCAGAGAGAATGACAAACGTCCTCTGGTGGAAAATACTTTGGGTCTCTGCTTTCACCATGAGGCGTATCGTAAGAAACCTGTCAGTCTTCCAGACAATGCTACTTGGGGCAGTGTAGGGCGAGTAAGTGACAATAGCGGGCGAGGCTGTCAGAGCTGACGGCTGTATTATTCACCTTAACTAATGTGTTTGAATAGGAAGAGGATAGGAAGTCATGGATCAAACCACCCATAATCCAACTGGGCCACTATAATCTTCATCCTCTCAAAAGGTGATGGACAAGTCTATTATGGCACTCCAGAGGCAGGGTCCCTTCTCTGAGTAAATTTGGCAGACGAGCTGGAATATGTGGGCTCATGCATAAGAGGGGAAGAGCTGCTCTTGACATGCCTGACATCAATTGTTAGAGCCGAGGGGGGAAAAAATCAGACGGTTAGAGAAATCACAATGACAGTAGCAGGAATAAACCATTTTACTTCTGCTGCATTGCAAAGAATGAGTGACTATCTGGATGTGGGGTCATTATTTGGAAATCACAACATGTCAACAACTGGCAAAAACAAACTTCAATGAGGTGAATGTATTTTAGTTTCTCAAGTAAAATAATATAAAAAAATGTCCATAAAGCTGATAAACAGTGTCTCAGAATAAGCCATTTGCAGTTTCTATGCAATGTGACATCACATATGCTTAGGCCCCGCCCACGACTGCTGACGGACTCTGTCCTATTAGCATAGACCCTGCCCTGAGTGAGCTGTACACAGTCCGCCATGTTTATTTCCTCGCCAGGGCATTTAACAGCAGCATTCAAGTAAGAAATGTATTCTTATTAAAGCTACTACGTTATTTAATAAAGAGCAGTGAGTGTTTTTTCTTTTGTTGTTTAATTTATATTATAGGCCTACTGTATATTATGCTGATTTCACTTTAATACACAGATCTAATATACACATGCGGTTTCTTTGCTTGCTGTTCTTTGTATGTGTTTATGTGAACTTTGTATGTTTTTTAAATGCTATAAGATGTGAAAGAGAACTTAGTTTAATACTCACGGGTCGCGCTGTCTGACATCCAGCTTCCTGTGCACATGCTTCGGATGTGTGTACTAAGAAAACCATATATCAGAAGTTTAGACTGATATGGCTTTAAAACGCATGCAGATAATAAACTGTTTTTGGCAGAGTATCCGAGGGATGAACTGTAAAGACTCCGCACTCTTCTGGAAAGATATATGCACAATAACTGTATTTTTTCCTTCCAGTCAAAAATGGGCATTTACAACATGGTATAATAAATTATCTGTGGGGTATTTTGAGCTGAAACTTAGACACATTCTGGGAACATCTGAGACTTATATAACATCTTGTAAAAAAGGGCATAATAGGTTTTTTATTGTAATTTGTGTATAGGTAACAATTCATATGTATAATATTTATATTAGATCGATAGATTAAAAAAATATTTATGTAATGGCTTGTGTAAAATTGTCAGTTGGATCAAAGAAATAACGTGGTATTTGATCCATGTGCACAGTCCTGAATATCTCATTCTCAAGCATGATAAACACTATCACAGCAAAAACAATCTTGACCTCTCCTTGTAGACAGACCATTTCAAACATTTTGAGATCACAGACAGAAACGCACCACGAGTCTTCGACCACGATCGAATCAAAGCCCTCAGACAAACCACACATAAAACAGACACTAGAAACAACAAAGGCCACAGACTTGAGTTCAGCTCAAGATCACTACTTCCCAGGAATATGCTTCTGTCAGTTAAAATAAAACAAGGGGAATGGATGATGCCCGGTGGGTTCCCTGCATGCTGTTAGGATTCATTAGGCTGAATAACCCCTATGGATTAGCTTTGCTTCAGGGTTTTGGCACCAGGCCTGCCACTCTGACAGGTCATTATTGTGCATCAAGCTGGGACCAACTGCGGAGCTAACCGCAGCAGCAAGGCCTTTGAATCACACCCCGCTCTCTCTACCCACATTTCATAAGACCGCGGTGTTCCAAACGTCCTCTCGCCTGCACCGTGTGGCTCTCGGTGGGACGGCCGTTCGCTACACCTGTCTTCAGGTGCCACTTGAAGAAGTACAGCTGACAACAGCATGTGACGTCAGAATAGGTGAGACGGAAACTTCCACTTAGACATTAACGGCTGATTTCCCTGGACTCAGATTAAGGCTAGGACTAGATGATGCTGTCAATGGACAAAGACATTTAGATAAATAATAAATAAAAATATTAGTCATTAATATATATATTATATATATATATATACACATACATACATACATACATACATACATACTGATCTATATACACCGATCAGGCATAACATTATGACTAATATTGTGCTGGCCCTTTTGCGGCCAAAACAGCCCTGACCCGTCAAGGCATGGACTCCACTAGACCCCTGAAGGTGTGCTGTGGTATCTGGCACCAAGATGTTAGTAGCAGATCCTTTAAGTCCTGTAAGTTGCGAGGTGGGGCCTCCATGGATCGGACTTGTTTGTTCAGCACATCCCACACATGCTCAATTGGATTGAGATCTGGGGAATTTGGAGGGCAAGTCAACACCTCAAACTCGTTGTTGTGCTCCTCAAACCATTCCTGAACCATTTTTGCTTTGTGGCAGGGTGCATTATCCTGCTGAAAGAGGCCACAGCCACCAGGGAATACCATTCCCATTAAAGGGTGTACATGGTCTGCAATAATGCCTAAGTGTGACGTGTCAAAGTAATATCCACATGGATGGCAGGACCCAAGGTCCCAGCAGAACATTGCCCAAAGCATCACACTGCTTCCGCCGGCTTGCCTTCTTCCCATAGTGCATCCTGGTGCCATGTGTTCCCCAGGTAAGCGACGCACACGCACCCAGCCATCCACGTGATATAAAAGAAAACGTAATTCATCAGACCAGTCCACCTTCTTCCATTGATCCGTGGTCCAGTTCTGATGTTCACATGCCCACTGTTGGTGCTTTCGGCGGTGGACAGGGGTCAGCATAGGCACCCTGACTGGTCTGCGGCTATGCAACCCCATACGCAACGAACTGCGAAGCACTGTGTATTCTGACACCTTTCTATCAGAACCAGCATTAACTTTTTGAGCAATTTGAGCTACAGTAACTCGTCTGTTTGATCGGACCACACGGGCCAGCCTTCGCTTCTCACATGCATCAATGAGCCTTGGCCGCCCATGACCCTGTCTCCGGTTCACCACTGTTCCTTCCTTGGACCACTTTTGATAGATACTAACCACTGTAGACCGGGAACACCCCACAAGAGCTGCAGTTTTGGAGATGCTCTGACCCAGTCGTCTAGCCATCACAATTTGGCCCTTGTCAAACTCGCTCAAAACCTTACACTTGCCCATTTTTCCTGCTTCTAACACATCAACTTTGAGGACAAAATGTTCACTTGCTGCCTAATATATCCCACCCACTAACAGGTGCCATGATGAAGAGATAATCAGTGTTATTCACTTCACCTGTCAGTGGTCATAATGTTATACCTGATCGGTGTGTATATATATATATATATATATATATATATATATATATATATATATATATATATTCTGATATACACTACAAAACTCTCAACTTTCAAACTAGTCAATATATGTTGTCAATGAATACCAGTTTGCAAGAGTGCTTTTCAACAAAGAGATTCCTACAAGTAATCATTATACATCCTGCAAGTTTGATATCATCTTCTTGTTGGTGTATCTCATGCAGATAAAATCAGCCACTTCACAGGGTCAGAAGATACAGAGGGAGGAAAAAACAGCACCAATAATAAATACCCAGATACACAGAAAATCAATAGGACTTGTGTGTGGGTTGATATTAACAATTGACAATGTCATAGAGCTGCTTGCTGTGCTGAGGAGAGATGATCAGGATACATGAAGGCAGATGGTATTGATTTGTTCTCCTGTTTAAACAAAGCTCTGTAATGCAATTCTGAGGGTAACTGACAACCAAGGAAAAGCTATTATTTCTCAATATTGCAAAACAAATTGTAATTAGAGGATGGGGCCACAGACGATTGAGAAACGGCGTTTGCACGGAGCACTCCGAATCGATCAGCTCTTTTTCACTTGACCCCTCATAAACGGCTCAGATTAATACGGTTTAGATTATGAACCCTCCCTGTGCTGGGTGTTTGATTGGCAGTCTTTGCTGAGAGGGGCTGCAGATCTCCAGAAATGAAAAGAGCTTAACCCAAAGACTGCTTTCAGGGGCCACTCACCTCTATAACGCACGCCTCCGCTGTACTTGGCCCGGTTAGCAGAGACTTTAATAATAAAACAGTGGAGAGTGGGATTTATGAACAGGTCATTTAGAGTGCACCGGAAAAGTGCTCTCAATCACACAATATTGAGAGATGATTAACGATGACCTGTTTGAACTCGAAGAAATCCGTAAAGAAAGTCATCACAAGAAACACTCTATTCGTGGCTAATTAGCGTGTGGCCTGCCAATCAGTCTGACCAATCAAGTCATGTAAAGTCAAAAACCACTTTGAATTAGCTGGAATTTTAAAATTCCTGACTAAGTTTAGAAATAGTTTATGAACAAACCTGTGGACAAGCCAAGCAGAGCATGAATTACTTGGCTGACTTTGTCCAGGTGTAATGTGTTAGTGCAAAGTTAGCTATAGTTCTAACTAAAATGCTCTTTGGTTGCCGCCTCATGTGAAAGTCTGTGAGTATCTCTTTGGTGCATTCTGATTTACCAGTTGTCTCCTGACAACTCGCAATAATGCAAACAAAACTGTAACAAAGCGGTACAACATGGCTTGTATGAAAAAGGTAGTTTTGTAAAAATTATTGTGACTTGAGTCTGGGTTGGACTTAGTTAATAAAATGTTGTTCAAAAGTGTTGTTGAAATGGACAGTTATTTTTAATATAACCCATGCTCTTAAGTTTGTATGTTGTGATTTAGAGTACCGGTTAAAAGTTTGGAAACATTACTATTTTTTATGTTTTTGAAAGAAGTCTCTTATGCCCATCAAGCCTGCATTTATTTGATCAAGAACACAGAAAAAACAGTATTATTGTGAAATATTACAATTTAAAATAATGGTTTTCTATTTTAATATACTTTAAAATATTAAATAAAATATAAAAAAATATTTCTGGGATGCAAAGCTGAATTTCCATTAGCCATTACTCTAGTCTTCAGTGTCACATGATCCTTCAGAAATCATTCTAATATGCTGATTTATTATCAATGTTGGAAACAGTTGTGCTGCTTAATATTTTTTTATAAACTGTGATACTTCTTCAGGATTGTTTGACGAATGAAAGGTAAAAAAAAAAAAAACAGCATTTATTTAAAATATAAATACTTTGTAAAAAAATATACAATACCGTTCACAAGTTTGGGGTCAGTAACTGTTTTTCTTTCTTTTTCTGAAGCAAGGATGTGTTAAATTGATTAACAAAAAAAAAAAAAGTGATAGTAAAGATTTATATTGTTAGAAAAAATGCCTTTTTTTTACTTTTTATTCATCAACAAATCCTGAAAAAAATATCACAGGTTCCAAAAAAATATTAAGCAGCACAATTGTTTCCAACATTGATAATAAATCATCATATTAGAATGATTTCTGAAGTGACACTGAAGACTGGAGTAATGGCTGATGAAAATTCAGCTGTGCATCACAGAGATAAAGTGCATTATAAAGTATATTAAAATAGAAAACCATTATTTTAAATTGTAATAATATTTCACAATACTATATTTTCTGTATTTTGATCAAATAAATGCAGGCTTGATAAGCATAATAGACTTCTTTCATTAAAAAAAAAAGAAAACATAAAAATTTTTAATCTTTCCAAACATTTGTACTTTTTACAGTACTTTTGACCAGTACTGTATGCTCTATGGATAATCTTATATTAAATCAATTGAATTTTGGTATTGCAAGACATAGAATAAATATTACTGCAAACGTCTTGCCAGTTAATATTTTGTTCTGTACCCATGTCGTTAACCCATTGTTGAATTGGAGTAACTATGCTATTTTCTATAGTTTGATGGTATTTTGTGTTTTGGCTGAATAAGGCCTTCATTGTATAGGTGGCCCAGGTGACTCCATGTTAAACTCAACTGTTGACCCAGATTACTATGCCGATCGCGGAAAAAGTCAAACTCTTAATCTGGACGTCCAGGGTCATCTCTCTCTGCATCACAGTTTTAATTGTTCTTGATTTAAGGATTATAACTCAAAACCATTGGACTGCGCACTTAATTCTTTTGATATTAACTTTGCCACACAAAGGACACGTGAAGGATTACATCAATTTAAGCAATTACTGTTTGGCTTAAAGTTGACTACACACAGTGCCTCTGAGTTTACTTGCTATATTGATTTCCAAGCCAATGTTCACTGTAGGGAAATCCCAGGATGCCTCCATAATCTGCAGCCAAAATTCTTTTTGACTAAGGCTGTAGCTCTGCCAGAAACTGTCAGTATCACTCGGGCCGCAGTTTTGCAGACTTAACAGTTATTTTGGGTGTACAAAAGACCCAATTCAATAAACAACTGCAATTTCAAGTTGCAAATGGGAGACAGAGGAATCATCAATTAAAGGGATTCTTCAGTCTCATTAGAGTAGCACTCTGAGGTCAAATGTCAGGCATCTTTTCAATCCAAACTTGGGAAATGACTGCAATGAATTTTACACTGTCAATTCAAATACAATTTTATCCTTATTACTTAGGTATCAATTTACTCCTTCTGCTCTTCCGGAGGATTTCACTGCTCATGTGAAGTGTTTTTCTAAGAGTTGCCTCACGTAATAGTCTCACACACACTGACACGCTCACTCACACATATTCACATTCATTGGTATGCTAGATGCGATCTCACCAGCATCCTTTTGAGAAAACCTCCCACCTGCTTAAGGAGAATGATGAGACATTAGGAGACGTGTTCTGTTCAATAATTCATGTTATTAATAATGAAAGCTACAGACATATCAGTGGATGAGAAATATCGTTTCTGCTCAGTAATTTTATGAGGCTGTAACATATTGCCAACTGTGCCATATCGCTGCCTTGCCACATTTTCTAGCTTTCGACTTGAAATTAGCTGGGCATGAGATGCATTGATAATCTAAACCCTACCCAAGCAAACTAGATTAATTTACACAACAGTTACGGAGCCCCTAATTCAAATGGCCAAGCATAGTTTCAATACTGCTAATATTTAGAATAACAGCAGGGACGCTTCACTCTCTGTATCGCTCTGCTTGTTTGTGTTGTTCAAAGCATTTAAAGCAAGAATATGTGAGTGGAATACGAAGTGCCTACTAGGGTGGTGCAAAATTCAGAATTAAAGAATTGGCTTCGAAATTATGGGTTTGCATTGAATTGGCAACACCCCACAGGAATTTGAATTTGAATTTGAATTGGAGTGACAGAAAGAGGTATTTATTGAATTAAAATAATAATAAAAAAAATAAACACAGGTAATGCATTCTGGGAAATCAAGTGTTCCTCCAACCTGGTTTGCAAAAGTGAATTTAATAAAAATTATGACATATATAAGCTGAATACAAATGTCTATAGATGGTTTCAAACATCTATCTATAAAAACCATCAAACGTCAACATTTAACTTTTTTCAAAACATTTAAACAAGGATTTGTCAAACCAACATTTATTGCTTTTGTAGTTAAAAATTACAGTTCAATTCATTTTAACTCTACTTAAAGTCGCGTTTCAACCGCAGGAACTTTCCCTAAGAACTGGGGTGGTACTAAATGAAGTTCAGGGTAAAAATTTCCCCCTCAAAACTTCCCTGCTCAAAAGGTAGTACTTTTTCAAAGTTCAGGAACTTTCGGGGGTGGGACTTGGGTGCTGAATATGCTGATTGGTTGAGTTCACGCAGTATTTTGATTGGCTGACTCCACCCAGGATTTTATTTCAACCTAAAAGTCTGTTGCGGTGCGTGCAGTAAGAGTTGTTTGCTATTCAAATCAACAATGGAGTTTAAAAAATAGGACCTATGGACCGATGACGAGGTTCAGGCTTTATTAAGCTTATATGCGGAGGACGAAATCCAGTGGGAACTGGAAAGTCGTGCGCAGGCCTATGTCACCAGACTAATCTTCACGGTACTTTAGACCATGATGAAAACGCAGACAGCAACAGGTCCGGGGGAAAAAAAGTCCCTGGGACAAATTGTTCTGGGTAATTTTGGTGGAAACGGGGCTTTAGTCACATTTAAATTGCAATTCTGTATACTATTTGTAACCTTAATTCAAATTTAATTCAAATTCAGGACGTTCTCAATTTAGTTCTGAATAGTGCACAACCCTGGTTGACAAATATTTGTATATTTTTTTATAACTTAGACAGTTATCATGCAATTCTTCACTGACAAAACCTCATCTTCAAAGTTCACTATCATCCCTGCCAATCAAAAGTACAATGGCTTTTGCTCTGGTATTTTGTGTGCAGTGTTAAGCAATGACGAACAAGCATTTCACAGCATGGCTCTGGGCAAACAGCCCGATAGATCCCGTTTCAGCTGCAAATATAGATCCTTGTGCCCCCATTCCATGTCCTTTCTTCACTCCTGCTGAGTGAAAACCCATCTGCGATTCTAATAACAAAAACCAGCACAGGATGTCTCACAGTGCACACAAGCTGACTAAGATTCAGCACTGAAGGCCGACATACAGCTGGGTAAGAATCCCACTGCAGTCATGTCGGCCCTGTTTGGCATTCAGCGAAGGAGGGGAGACGTATTAGTCACAAAGAGTCTCAGAGGGATCCGTTCTTACACATTCTGATCACTGTCCACCCCAATGGCCCTGAAAAAGCCAAACCCAGGATTTATACATTTCTCTTAGATCGTCATAAATTCTTTACACCAACACAAATACGTCTGTTGGGAATAAGCAAGGTTACTGCAGATGAAATAAGTCGAAGATTCAGCTGGGCTTTCAGACAGCACAAAAAACTAATGAGATAAAGACCAGCTCTGGCCTTCATTTTGTCAGCGCCAAGTTAACCTGAGCTATACCTTAAGATGTGATGTTTGGAGGAGGTGCAGCAGAGATGTCTTTATAATTTCAAAGCACAAAAGCTCAGAACACACTACACATAAATAAGGTTATTTATTTATAACTATTATAACTGCTTTTCTGTACAGTATGTCCAAGCCAGGAGGCCTCAGCAAACTTCCAGGGGAATCCAACAAGTCTTAAAATTATTTACATTTATTTATATTGACATCATTTTAATTAAAATGCTAAAAAAAAGTACAGAAATACAAAATTAAACCAACATACATTTTTAGCTTATTTGTTTTTACTGCAACAGAAGTACTAGAATTACATATCAGCCTAGATAGAAGGGCCTTTGAAGGGGGTCTTGGAGTCAAAAAAGTTGAGAACCTCGGACTTAGATTCCCTAATATTTTGGGCACTGAATTATCCAATGTAGGGCTGCACAATTCACCGCTCGTTGGTCAGGCGATGTCCACCATGGTGGTCCAGGAGCGCCATCTCTGGCTCAACTTGGCTGATATGAGGGAGACCGATAAATATCGGTTCCTGGACTCCCCCATTTCCCAGGTTGGGCTATTCGGCAAAACGGTCGAGAGCTTTGTCCAGCAGTTCTCGGCCACCCAGAAGCAGACGGAGGCCATCAGGCACATCCTGCCCCGGCGGGCCGCTGCTGCCTCCACCGGGGGAGAATCTTTTGTTCAAAGTTAATTTGTGTTCCGCCACTGGCCTTCAATAAAAAAGCTGTTTCCAATATCTCTGGGTGCCAAGAGAGAGCGCTTGGCGGTGTACGACGCTATGCCTTGTCACTCTCAGGTTCCTCTCCCATCGCCAGCGGGGGGTGCTGGCTGTGTCCAGGACGCACTCGAGAGGCCTCCACACACCTGTGGTCTGTGGTGCCGTTGGTCCTGCTTGTTTGGTTGCTGGAAGCCTGGCTAGCACTTCCCAGCCCGTCTGGCTGGCTCATCTGTACTATCAGACTCGGCTATGTGATTCAGTTCGGCCGGCGGCCCCCCAAGTTCAGGGGCATCCACTTCACCTCCGTGCTGAAGGAGGGTGCTGCTGTTTTATGGGCGGAGATTGCAGTCCTAATGGCGAAAGCTGCGATAGAGCCAGTCCCTCCAGCCGATATGAAGACAGGCTTCTACAGCCCGTACTTCATTGTACCCAAGAAAGGCGGTGGGTTACGGCCAATCTTGGACCTGTGGTTCTTGAATTGGTCCCTGCACAGGCTGCCGTTCAAGATGCTAACACAGAAACGCATCATCGGGTGCATCTGTCCCCAAGATTGGCTTGCAGCGATCGACCTGAAAAATGTGTACTTTCATGTCTCAATTCTCCTTTGACACAGACCGTTCCTACGCTTTACGTTTGAGGGACAGGCATATCAGTACAGAGTCCTACCCTTCAGCTGTCCCTGTTGCCCTGTGTCTTTACGAAGGTCGCGGAGGCGGCCATTGTTCCCATGAGAGAGCATGGTGTTTGCATTCTCAACTACCTCGATGACTGGCTGATTCTGGCCCAGTCGAGAGAGCAGTTGTGCGAACACAGGGACATGGTGCTCAGTCACCTCAGCCAGTTGGGACTTCGGGTCAACTGGGAAAAGAGCAAACTCTCCCCAGTGCAGAGGATCTCTTTACAGTCAATCTGACAGCACATCTCACAGAGGAGCGTGGCCAGTCGGTGTTGAACTGCTTGAATTCGTTTAAACGCAGAACAGTGGTCCCACTGAAACATTTTCAGAGGCTCCTGGGGCATATGGCATCCGCAGCCGCAGTAACGCCACTTGGATTGCTTCATATGAGGCCACTTCAACACTGGCTCCACGACCAGGTCCCGAGATGGGCGTGGCAGAGCGGTTCATTCTGAGTGTCAGTCACACCGGGCAGGTGTTCCCTTAGAACAAGTGTCCAGGCATGCTGTGGGCTCCACGGATGCCTCTGCCACTGGCTGGGGGGCCACGTACAACGGGCATGCAGTCTTGGGTCTGTGGACGGGGCCTCAACTGCAGTGGCACATCAACTGCCTCGAGTTGTTAGCAGTACGTCTTGCGCTGGGCCGCCTTAAAGGGCCCCTACGAGGCAAGCACGTTCTGGTCCGTACGGACAGCACAGCGACTGTTGCGTATATCAACAAACAGGGTGGTTTACGCTCCCGCCGCATGTCACAACTCACCCGCCATCTCCTCCTTTGGAGTCAGAAGCATCTGACACATTCGCGCCACTCACATTCCGGGCCTGCTCAATCGTGCAGTCAACAAGCTCTCACGACAATATGCTTCCGGGTGAGTGGAGACTCCATCCCCAGGTGGTCCAACTGATCTGTAGACACTTCAGGACCGCACAGGTAGACCTGTTTGCTGCCCTGGACACGTCGCACTGCCAGTTGTTTTACTGCCTGACCGAAGGGACCCTCTGCATTGGCACACAGCTGGCCCGGGGCCTGCGCAAGTATGCGTTTCCTCCAGTGAGCCTTCTAGCACAGACTCTGTGCAAAGTGAGGGAGGATGACAAGCAGGTCTTGTTAGTTGCGCCATATTGGCCCAACCAGACCTGGTTCCCGGAAAAGTGCTCCTCACGACAGCACCTCCTTGGCTCATTCCTCTGAGGAAGGACCTCCTGACTCAGAGACGGGGCACCCTATGGCACCTGCGTCCAGACCTCTGGAAACTCCATGTTTGGTCCCTGGATGGGACACAGAGGTTCTAGGTAATCTGCCACAAACAGTGGTAGACACCATCACTGCTGCTAGAGCCCCCTTTACGAGGCACCTCTATGCTTTTAAGTGGAACCTGTTCGTTGAGTGGTGCTTTCTCGGCGAGAAGACCACCGAAGATGTTCAATCAGTTCTGTGCTTTCTTTCCTGCAAGATGGGTTGGAGCGAAGGCTGTCTCCCTCCACCCTCAAAGTGTATGTTGCCGCTTTCGCCGCACATCATGATGTAGTTGATGGTAAGTCCTTTGGGAAAGAATGATCTGATCGTCAGATTCCCGAGGGGAGCGAGGAGACTAAATCTGCCTCAATCTCACTCTATACCCTCTTGGGACTTGTCTCTGGCTCTAACGGCACTGCAGAGAGCGCCCTTTGAACCATTGCAGTCAGCAGAGTTGAAAATCTTGTCTTGGAAGACAATGCTCCTTACTGCATTGGCTTCCGTTAAGAGGGTAGGGGACCTGCAGGCATTTTCGGGTCGACGAATTGTGTCTAGAGTTCGGGCCGGCCAACTCCTACCCGGATATGTGCCCAAGGTTCCCACCACTCCCTTTAGGGACCAGGTGGTGAACCTTCAAGCGCTGTCATCGGAGGAGGCAGACCCAGCCCTGGCTTTTCTCTGTCCCGTCCGCGCTCTGCGGTTATACATGGACAGAGCGCAAAGTTTCAGGACCTCAAAACAGCTCTTCATCTGTTACTGAGGCCAGCAGAAGGGAAAGGCTGTCATCTCCAAGCAGAGGATGGCCCACTGGATAGTGGATGCCATCGCCTTGGCGTACCATACCATGCCTTGCCCGCTCAGGTTGAGAGCCCACTCCACTAGGAGTGTTGCCTCTTCCTAGAGCTGCGGGCTGAGCGACACCTAACACGTTTGCTAGATTCTATAGCCTCTGTGTAGAGCCGGTTTCTTCCTGTGTGCTCGCTTCAACCAGCCAGTAACACCGAAGTGCCCGTTCTAAGTGTCGGTTTGCTGCGCCATTCCCCTCTTCATGGACCGGATAAGTGCGCTTTATTGCTTCAGTAAGTTCCCCAGCTAGGCGAACCCTGTTGAGTTCCTCCACCACCATATGGCTGTCAGATGTGGCGAAGCATCTGTCGCCAGGCCCAGTAGCGTAAGTGCACCCCAGTGCTGCGCCGCCTGCTGAGCTAGGTGCCATATGTTGTGACCCCTACGGTCCCATATGTGTATTCTTCCACGGTACAGCTCCCTATGGCGAGCCTGTGTCTTTCCCTTGGCAGAGTCCGCTCTGCCATCTCTGTCCGGTGTAGTCACCCACCTAGGTCGGCCGGGGCCACCCCAGAGACCTATCGTATGTTGTACTGCCCAGATGGCCAGTCCATATGTGTATCTTCCACATGATACCTCCCTGGTATCCAATAGTCTGCTGAGTGGGTCTTGCGGAACAGCAGCAGTGACTCTCCTTGCGTAAGTTCCCGCCTCAACAGATGGGGGTCTGAGGGGCGCAAGGCGCTGGAAGTGGCAACAGCCGTGGAGTTTTCCATAGGGATCCCAATTTGTTCGGCTCCTCAATGAAAAACAAATGTGGGCTGCATCCGCTTCCGTATTTATACCCACCCTGCGGGGCGGAGTGTGAGATGCAAATCTCGCACACCAATGGCCATTGGCCCGTTCTGTATACACTCGAAGCTGATAGGGCTCCCAGAATTGATCCCAATTTCGTCTGTGACATCCGACGTACGTCTCCATTCCCTCCTTCAGGGAATGAGGGTTACAAACGTAACCAAGGCTGATAGGGCTCCTAGAATTGATCCCAATTCGTCTGTGACATCCGACGTATGTCTCCATTCCCTCCTTCAGGGAATGAGGATTACATACGTAACCGATTTTCATTATTTATTTTTTTTCAAAACAAAGTTTTGTTTGGTTTTAAATTAAAAAACAATTAATATATTGTTCAACAAAAAGTATAACTTTGATACTTTATCTAATGCAAGGAAATGCATACATTTTTATGTCTGTCAAAAAAAAGTGTAAAAAAAAAATATTTTTACTGTGCATGCAATATACAAAATTGCATGAAAAAATTGCTTTAGTGCAATGAGATTATACACCTCAGCATAATTTGGGGTCATAAGAGTCTTACCGGTTAACTAAGTTGCCCATTCACTGTTTTTTTTCAAATAGAACAGACAAGATAGTCACAATTTACTAGCCATTTTTTGACAGGGACAAGAGCTCATTACTGTAGTCTTAGGTTAGATTGAAATGGTGACCTCTGTGATGACTCTTATCAAAGGCATTAAACATCAATTATTCAAATGAATTACTTCACTTACTCTCCAAATCTTACTCATTCGGACAACGTCATGAAACTTTTAGGAGTTGCATGTATGAAATATTTACAGCGAAGCCATCACTCATTCCATAATGAATAAGCACACCTTGGCATTGACACATTTACTCTTAGAGCACGAAGAGAGAAAGCAAGTTGTGTCCTTCACGGAGCATAGTAATGCTCATCTTCTGCTTTGTTCACCACAGTAAGCAAAATGTTGTTGGGACGCAAACTGATAGTGTGACATCAGAGAAAATGATAATAGACAGACAGACAGACAGACAGACAGATAGATAGATAGATAGATAGATAGATAGATAGATAGATAGATAGATAGATAGATAGATAGATAGATAGATAGATAGATAGATAGATAGACAGACAGACAGACAGACAGACAGACAGACAGATAGATAGATAGATAGATAGATAGATAGATAGATAGATAGATAGATAGATAGATAGGTAGGTAGGTCTAGGCTGATGTCTATTTTTAGATGCAGAGCTGTCACATTTTACCCTGTTGACTCTCTAGTGCTTTACGTCACTGCAATCCACCTTTCCTTTCACAACATACCGGTCCCAACATCAGCTTGACGTGACCCTTTCCGTAGGGATGGGCCACAGTCATTTTGTACATTTTGAAGACCATGAGAGCAGACAAGAGTCATCATTCATGTTTGTTTGGCTCCTGCTGAAACAGTCAGTGTACTTTAGTCTCGAAGAGGACAGCTCCTACCTGCACTCCTAAACTCCTAGACCGGGTGGACGGATATGCCCCAACAGCCACATGACCTCTCTGGTTGTCATGGTTATTCACAAACACCAGGGCTGTGTCACAAGGCATCAATCTCCAGCACTCACTGAAACAACAATAACTTACATTTGAACAAATAGAAGACAACACACAAAAATCCACATGAAGGGCAAGAGCAAAGTTATGTTGTGATGTGAAGTGAGTCTATATTCATCCATCCTTTTTTCTATCCACACAAATTACCATACCCTACACTATTAACAAACTAATATAGTAATACTTTGCATGTTTACACAAGTGTTGTAGATAATTGCAAGTAGCCTACTTACTGTTATTGTTAATGTTATGACTAATAATCACCTTATTTATGGTAACTTTACACGCAACAGGTGTCATGATGTTTGTTGAGCTAAAAATGGTTCTCACACAGATTCTTCAGATGAGACGTTAAACCGATCCTGACTCTCTCTAGTGTAACTAGCGCTTTGGGTGTACAATAGTAAATATGAAAGCGCTATGCCTTATTCATTAATTACTTCATTCATCATTTCAAGTTCATCACAATTTCATTTTGATTCAAAGCGAAAGTTGATTTCTGAGTGGCAGGGGCGCCCCCAATGGGTGGCCAGTGGTGGCCGCCACGTGGGTACTATTCATTAAAATGCTAAATGTATTTAAATGAATAGTAATAGTTCATCACAATATTTAATGAGGTGAAAGAAAAGGAAATGCAGCACCCACTGCAGCCACCAAAAAAGATTGTAGATTGATTGGAGACACCAGAGTAGTTGTTTTTTCTTTGTGGATTTGCTTGTTCACGTGACAATTCGCGGCATTTACGACAGCTTATTGGTTACGTACAGTCTCCTGCACGCTGCGTTTGCAGGCAGTCCTGTGCTGCGTTCCAGTTTTTATAATGCCCTTCACTTGCTAACTTCCCTCCGTCTTGTTCACTCGGATGAGCGTCATTGCTTACGTTGCATGAGTGCCCACTACTGGCGGAACCTTTACAATGGACTGAACTGGAACGACCTAAGCCCTTGATCACTTGGAATCCACCATAAGTTGATTTATTATTTATTTTTTTCCTTTATAAAATTTTTAATGCAGCATTTTATATGTATATAAGTGTGTTTGGGTTGTTTTAAATGTTTTTAAAAAATAATTAATTTTATAGAGTTGTTTGTGTCGAGGTAAATTAAACGCAATATGCGGTGACGTCACATTCATGTTGCATTGTGGTATATGAAGCTGCCTGAAGTGTACATATGAAGTAGACTCGCTCCCTCGGTCAAAATCAAGGGAGCGAGGGTCTGTCCATATAAACTTCCCTCGTCCACTTCACAAAGTGGAATGCACTTCAAAATGGCGGCGGCACTTTCCCCTGAGGGGAAGTGCTTAGGGAAGTTTGCGAGTGCGTGTCTAAAAGTGGAGTGGAACGCAGCCCAGAATACGGCCACCAGACTGCTGACAGGTAGCCTATTCGCAAGCATTAGCATATTACACCGATATTGTGTGTACGATATTTAGATTAAAATATCCAAAAACCACTAGAACAATGTTATATATTTTGTTGACTTGTGTAACTTACATTATCCCAAATGTTTCCAAGAATGTTTAAATCCAGAGAAATAAGCAATTTTAACCAGGGCATGGACAAGCCTGCCACACGAGTCCTGAAAACTGAAGCCAACGCGTCTCGATCGCCCCAAGGTGACTGGAAGCAGTATAGGTCATAAAGCCCACCCTCTCCATGAAAAGTAATGACATAGACAAACTAAACAATTAAATTACACTTCAAATACATTTTTTCCAAAGATAGTTTCTGTCATTTTAGGTTGTTTTTTATCACGCTGATGTTAGTTCAAGTGTTCGTTCTTTAAATAAGTTTGGTTGTAGTTAGTTATTTGATGCTATAAAAATTTCTCTGAGAGAAGTAGTCACTGAGGCACTAACAGACCTTTTTCGGGAACTTCGGGACAAGATTGGAGCTTTAACTTTAATCTCTACATTTCCACAACTGCTTATTTCTTAAAAAGTTGTTGATTAGGCGGGAGTGTGGGCGGGAACTTGATATCGCGGCTCATCTTCGCGCGCAGACTCAAGATGTCAGCGGCATATTTGAATACTGGCGGCTTCACTTACGTCAACGAAAGAGAATGAAGGTGCGTCGTCCATTTTTTTTAACAGTCAATGGGCACAGACCGTGTGTCGCCTATCAATGACATCATACCTGCGTTACCCTCGATTTCCGGTTTTATTTTGCAGAAACCATGGAAACACCAAAGACACTTTACTATATTATGTGTTTTAATAGACAGATGAGCAACTGTTTGGATACATTAATCAACAGAAAACTAATTGTAATATAGCTAAACACATTCTTAATTTACAGTGAGTACCATGTTTTACCATGGCTATGAGCAGGAAAAAGTGGACGCGTACGTCTGTGGCATAATAAAAGCTCTGCGAAATCAAGGCGTCATCAAGCTACACCTTTGTTTTGAATAAGCGACGAAAAATTACATATTGTGGCTTTAACATTGTAAGTTATATTTCAGACACAATATTGTCAGTATTGTTTGCTTTTCCTTTATTTTGCCTAAGAAAATTCCAAAATGAAACCCCAGTACAACAGTCTCCGTGCAACAGACAGCAATGTATTTTTTACTGACTGAATCGAATCCGCCTTTTGAATGAATCAGTTTAATTAATGATTTAATGACCCATTCAATTCAGGGTGTACTCACACTAGGCACGATTGCCTTGTACCGTGCCCGAGCGCGATTGTCCCCCCTCCCCCGCTGGCCTGCACTCACATTGCACTTAACGTACCGGGCTAGAGCACGCTTACGTCATTCACGATGCAACTTTTTGTTTTGAAGAAGACAGGAAGAAAAGCACTTTCGCTAATAGACTGTCTAATAGATTTAGATAAGGTGCTCTGTCACCAGGGCACGGAACGGAGTGCTCACACTTGTCAAACGAACCGGGCTTTGGGGGTCAAACACGCCCCACTGTAAAATCCAACAGTTGTTCTTACTAAGACTTTTTAGTTAACTTTACTAAATGTCCAATAATTTGTCGAACTTACTTAAAACTATTTAGTAATTTGAACTATTTAAATAGTTATGCCTTCAATACTCAGAAAACCCAAGTAAACATTACTTGACTGGTTTGTGTACCATTTTGCCAAAGCAAAAAAACAAAAAAAACAAAAAAACATTCTTAATAGACTTTTCACTAATTTCCTCCACTTCTGCAGTCATCGTTCTCTTTAGTTGCATTCACTCATTTTCCAGTCATCTTGAATGTTATTGACAATACAACTAAACATTTTGGGAGAATGACACATAAGTTGACCTAAAATTTCTCACCATTATGGTGATCAGTGTTCCCTTTGGTTGGCCACTTGGAACTTTATTTATATTATTGTAATTCTCTTCCTATTGATGCAGCGATGCAACAAGAAATCACAGTGATTTGATTTCAAAGGAAGGGAATTAATGCATATTATATATATATATATATGTGTGAATGAATTAATGATATATAACATAACTATATTTCATGTCAAATAATGATCTTTTAACATTTTATTGCTGACACTTATGATATAAACTTTTAATTGGGTTGATATAATCCCTCTATATTTGTGACAATGTTTTGCCACTGACCATGCTTGAGTCACACACGGACTTCAACAGCATACTTAATTGAGTGTTAAGTACATTCAATGCTAGTTGAACTACTAAAAATACGTTTACTTTACTTGAAGAAAATGTGGAAACCGATTGCACATAGTTTTTCAAGTCGCCAAAGCTGAAAATGACAGATTAAAACTATGTTGAGAATAATAGTATTTAAGATGTTTGCAGAACATAATATAACACTGTTAGTTAAGTGGAATTACTCTAGTAATCTTACTATTAAATCTTAAGTAAGATTAGTAAATATTCTAGAGTATGTTAACTAGAATTGGCATTAAACTAACTTGATATTTATTACTTAATTTACTTGGGAGGTGTTAGCCTTCTTTACTTTTAGCTGATTATTAAATTAACTTCAGTTTCCCTTTAAGTTTGCTTTGCAAAAATAAGGCAATCGGCAAACTTACAAACTTTTTTTAAGTAAACTGAACTTGTTAGAATTTACAGTGCATGGTTCAGAGCGCCTAGTGTGAGTACATACAGGTGCTGGTCATATAATTAGAATATCATCAAAAGTTGATTTATTTCACAAATTCCATTCAAAAAGTGAAACTTGTATATTATATTCATATTCATTACACACAGACTGATATATTTCAAATGTTTATTTCTTTTAATTTGAGAAAATTTGAATATTACTTAAGACCAATACAAAGAAAGGATTTTTACAAATCTTGGCCAACTGAAAAGTATGAACATGAAAAGTATGAGCATGTACAGCACTCAATACTTAGTTGGGACTCCTTTTGCCTGAATTACTGCAGCAATGCGGCATGGCATGGAGTCGATCAGTCTGTGGCACTGCTCAGGTGTTATGAGAGCCCAGGTTGCTCTGATAGTGGCCTTCAGCTCTTCTGCATTGTTGGGTCTGGCATATCGCATCTTCCTCTTCACAATACCCCATAGATTTTCTATGGGGTTAAGGTCAGGCGAGTTTGCTGGCCAATTAAGAACAGGGATACCATGGTCCTTAAACCAGGTACTGGTTGCTTTGGCACTGTGTGCAGGTGCCAGGTCCTGTTGGAAAATGAAATCTGCATCTATATAAAGTTGGTCAGCAGCAGGATGCATGAAGTGCTCTAAAACTTCCTGGTATACGGCTGCGTTGACCTTGGACCACAGTGGACCAACACCAGCAGATGACATGACACCCCAAACCATAACTGACTGTGGAAACTTTACACTGGACCTCAAGCAACGTGGATTGTGTGCCTCTCCTCTCTTCCCCCAGACTCTGGGACCCTGATTTCCAAAGGAAATGCAAAATTTACTTTCATCAGTGAACATAACTTTGGACCACTCAGCAGCAGTCCAGTCCTTTTTGTCTTTAGCCCAGGCGAGACGCTTCTGACGCTGTCTGTTGTTCAAGAGTGGCTTGACACAAGGAATGCGACAGCTAAAACCCATGTCTTGCATACGTCTGTGCGTAGTGGTTCTTGAAGCACTGACTCCAGCTGCAGTCCACTCTTTGTGAATCTCCCCCACATTTTTGAATGGGTTTTGTTTCACAATCCTCTCCAGGGTGGTTATTCCTATTGCTTGTACACTTTTTTTCTACCACATCTTTTCCTTCCCTTCGCCTCTCTATTAATGTGCTTGGACACAGAGCTCTGTGAACAGCCAGCCTCTTTTGCAATTACCTTTTTGTGTCTTGCCCTCCTTCTGCAAGGTGTCAATAGTCGTCTTTTGGACAACTGTCAAGTCAGCAGTCTTCCCCCTGATTGTGTAGCCTACAGAACTAGACTGAGAGACCATTTAACGGCCTTTGCAGGTGTTTTGAGTTAATTAGCTGATTAGAGTGTGGCACCAGGTGTCTTCAATATTGAACCTTTTCACAATATTCAAATTTTCTGAGATTTTCCTTAGTTGTCAGTTATAATCATCAAAATTAAAAGACATAAACATTTGAAATATATCAGTCTGTGTGTAATGAATGAATATAATATACAAGTTAATATAAATAAATCAACTTTTTGATGATATTCTAATTATATGACCAGCACCTGTAGCCTGACGTCGTCATACTCAATTTTAGTCAGAATATGAGTCTGATACTGCTCCATTGGGCTGTGATTATTGGGGCGTGTTTCAACCGAACCAGAAAAGACCTCAATTGGATAGACCTACAACCAATCAGAGCAACGGAGTAAATGACGTATGTTGAGCGACGCATAGTAGTGAGAAGTTCGGATCATTTTACGGACTCGCATCTTTGAATCTTGTTCAGCAAAATGTCTCGTTCAGCAAAACGTTCAGTAAGTGTTGTAGATTTTAATTGCTAGTATTTACTGTTATTGTTAAAAGTATGTCAACAGGTGCCATGATGTTTGTTGAGCTAAAAATGGCTCTCACACAGATCATTTCAAGTTCGTCACAAGTTAATTTGGATTAGAACCGAAAGTTGGGGTTTCTGAGTGAGTGGGTGAGTTATTTACTTGGAACATCAATTTCCACCAGTTCCTCATCCAGTTCTTTTTTCTTCTTCTTCTTCTTCTTTCTGTTTTAAATGGCGGCCTCCTATCTCTAGGCCGATTGTGAAATGAATGTGTGAGTGAAGTCAGAGACGTGCCATTTTCTTGTTGACGTGCTAATTAGCCAATCAGGGTGAAGAAGAGAACATGATAGGCAGGAAATATCACGTTGACAGGGTACTCAGCCAATCAATACGAAGATGTAAAAATGATAGGCGGGGATCATGGAAGTGACAGGTTAATGATCCAATCGTAGCGCTCAGTTTGGCCATGAGTGTTTCTGAATTTTAAAATTAATTTTAAATACGCATGATTTTTTCCCCCAAACCAGTTCAGCAGAAATCCCGCCCTGCAACCAATTTCATTGACTGAGGTTATAGTGACGGGTAGGTTTAGGAATCAGAGTTGGGTGTAGGCAATCGTTATTGTGATTGACATGGCCAATGAAATGTTTAGAATCGGCTCTAGGGTGGGAAAATGTGAGTAATGGTTATCAGTTTAAACTAAAAGTTGGGCTCGATATATAGTGTTCCTTACAACTTACCAAAGATCCGCTCGCTCATAAGCTGCGCACACATGGCGACCGAGTCGATTTCCATACAGAGAAAAGAGATCCTCTGCACGGGGGAGAGTTTGCTCTCTTCCCAGTTGACCAGAAGGCCCAGACGGGTGAGGTGCTGGAGCACCAGGTCCCTGTGTTCGCAAACCCACTCTCGAGAGTGAGCTAGTATCAGCCAGTCATCGAGATAGTGTTGCCTGAGTGGCACAAGGGCTTTCGTTTAGAAGCGAGGAGACAGGGCTAACCCGAATGGGAGTACCGCGTACTGGTATGTCTGCCCCTCGAAAGCAAACCGCAGAAACTGTCTGTGTCAAGGAAGAATGGAGACAAGTATGGGGCCTTCCGGTGGATCGCTTCAAACCAATCCGACCAATTTGAAAATGCGTTCGGCTGTCAACATCTTGAATGGAAGCCTGTGAAGGGTTCGGTTCAAGACACGCAGGTCCAGGATTGGTTGTAACCTGACCCAGGGACTGCGCAGTGACATTCATCGCTCGGAGAGCGAAGTCGGAGGCAGTGCGCACTTCCTGCATAAGCCCTGGGTCAGCACCACCCTCGTGCATGGTTTTTAAAACCTTGGCCTGGTATACTTGCAGGATGGCCATGGCATGCAAAGCAGACGCGGCCTGACCCGCAGCTCTGTAGGCCTCTGCCACTAAGGTGGACGAGAACCCACAGGCTTTGGACAGGTGCTTGGGATCACCACGCCAGGTGGAGGCGCTCTGAGGATGCAGCTGCATCGCAATAGAGCACTCCACTGGGGGAATCCCCGCATACCATTTAGCCGCGCCTCTATCGAGGGTAGTGAAGGCTGAGGTCGCACCAGAACAATTACAGGCAGTAAAAGGTGCCCTCCACGAACTGGTAACTTCCTCATGCACCTCCTAGCAGGCAATCAGCGTGCCCAGGAACCAATCATCCAGCCTTGAACGCTTGGGCTGAGGTGGAGGATTCCAGTCCAGCCCAATGTTCACAGCTGCCCGGGAAAGCATGGCCATCAGCTCTGGATCAGACTCGGGCAAAACAGGCTCTCCAGAAGGAGGCAGCGCAGCCGAACGCTCATCTCTAGAGGATTCAGGCCCGCCTTGTGATGCGGCGATCGTCATCATATCATCCGCTGGAGCCTCTAATGAAATGCTGGGTCCCTGGCGTGAGGGACCAGCCATATCAAACGGAAGCTCCACAGCTTGTGATGTGGAGGGGGTGTGGCCCGAGGAATACACGTCAGGGTGTCCCACACCGTAACCCTCAGATCACCCTGGCCATCAGCCAAAGTAGGTCCTCACGAAGAGGAACTAGATTGGGGAATGACAGAGGGGACTCTACCCCTTCTGAGGTCATTGAGTCTCGATCTAAGCATCGCAATGGTCATGTTCCCGCAGTGAGACTCATCCATGAGGGCTGCCTCAGCGCAACAGCGCCAAAGTGCCCAGGCAGAACACACACACTCTGTGGCAGGTTACTGCACAGATCAGCAGCAGGAATGCGGAACTCGCTGGAACGCACCGTAACCCCGACACCGCTGAAGAGTCGCTCGTCTTGTAGAGAAAAGCTCAGAAGGCAAGTGATGCACTCGGCTCCGAAGCAGAAACATAATGCGAGATTGAATGCGCGGCTCCTTATACACCCATGCTGGTGGGTGGAGTTCGCTATGCAAATTCCGCAGACCCATGGCATTGTTTTGCCATTGGCTCATTTTGTAGAACTCAAAGGTGATAGGCTTCTAAGTGAAACCCCCATTCCGTCAGTCACTGATTGTGTTTTCCTGACATTTATATGAGCCTATTTCGATACATAAATATTTATCGCTGTCAGTCATCACAATTTCGAGAGTGAATCCCGCATGTATATGTGGATGGACTTATGTATTGAAACGTGTATGTGGCTGTGGCGAGGGGGGGCGTGGTTTAGCGAAGTCTGTGACGGGAGAGAGTGTCAGAGGACGAGTGGCACGTAAGTGAATCAAGGCCAAATGAGAAACACCTGTCTCTTGTTTCAGTGATTGGCGTGGAGAGACAGGATATAAGCCACCCAGTAAATGAGGACTGGAGAGAGAGGAGCAGGACACACAGAGACTCGAAAACAGTGGGAGGAAAGCATGCAGAGAGGAACTGCGAGAAGAAACCGATGAATACAGAGAGACTGAGTTTACTTTATGTTGTGCCTTGAGCACATTGTTATATGACCTGAGTGCCTCCAAATAAATACCTGTTCGAGTCTCTAGCCAGCCGCTTGTCTTCTTCCTTGTCCATACAAACTTTGTTACATTGGTGCCATGCAAACACCGCCAGGGACGCCATTTGCGGACGTCATCCAGGCGCCCGCGGGCCTACATCGGGAACAACATCAGTCGATGCTGGAGATCCGGGAAGAGCAGGAGCGGCGTTTCCAGGCGCTCTTCCTGGCCCAGCAGCAGGACCGCGAGCTGTTCAGTAGCTGCATCGATCGGGAAGTTCCAGCCGGGGGAACAACATCCACCCCGGCCAAATCCACCCACATGCCGCTCACAAAGATGGGGCTGCAGGATGACCCAGAAGCATTCCTGGACCTGTTTGAGCGGTCCACGGAGGCATGTGGGTGGCAGCGACTGGACTGCCCGGTGCGCCTCATCCCGCTACTGTCCGGTGAGGCGCAGATAGCGGCCCAACAACTTCCAGTCCAGAACCTCCTGGTCTATGACGACCTGCGACGGGCCATCCTCCAGCGGGTCGGGCTCTCCCCCGAACAACATCGTCAGCGGTTCCGGTCGCTGACACTAGGGGAGAACACCCGGCCTTTCGTGATGGCCCAGCAGCTCCGGGACACCTGCCGCAGATGGCTGATGGCTGACCAGCCGACCGCCGACCAGATCGTCAATCGAGTGGCACTGGAGCAGTTTATTGCACGGTTGCCCAGGAAGACAGCACAATGGGTCCAGTGCCACAGGCCGGCGGTATCTGGCTTTACAGCCATTTAAGTTCAAGGTGGTCCATAGGCCGGGGGTGCAGATGGTTGTGGCTGACTTCCTTTCCAGAAATAGGGAGGGGGAGGCTGCAGGCCTGAGTCGGGCGGTGGGGGTATGTGGCGAGGGGGGCGTGGTTTAGCGAAGTCTGTGACGGGAGAGAGAGTCAGAGGACGAGCGTCACGTAAGTGAATCAAGGCCAAATGAGAAACACCGGTCTCTTGTTTCAGTGATTGGCATGGAGAGACAGGATATAAGCCACCCAGGAAATGAGGACTGGAGAGAGAGGAGCAGGACACACAGAGACTCGAAAACAGTGGGAGGAAAGCATGCAGAGAGGAACTGCGAGAAGAAACCGATGAATACAGAGACACTGAGTTTACTTTATGTTGTGCCCTGAGCACATTGTTATATGACCTGAGTGCCTCCAAATAAATACCTGTTCGAGTCTCTAGCCAGCCGACCCCCTTGTCTTCTTCCTTGTCCATACGAACTTTGTTACAGTGGCCACTTGTCAAGAATGGAAAACAAAAGTTTTATTCAAATTCTGAACATAGGCCTATTTTTTTTATATATCGTATAGACAGCGTGCAAAGAACGCTCCCTTTATAATCACTAAAAGCTGTCACTCATTCAATGAACGCAATCTCACAAAATTTCATTATATTAATCATTGAAGCTTACTACACAATTAATCTCTTATTTACATAATGTCTACACTTTGTTAGAGAGGATTTGCCTGCGTGCAGAACTCGAGCGTGAGTGGATTCCAACTTAAACATCTGTGACTGGCCATTGCGTTAAATTAATCAACATGTCTGTGATTGTCTACATTACTCACCAAAGCGAAAACACGTTGGAATGTGAATCATTTGACGAGCACAAATACAGATTACACACTGGATCTTTTGCCAACTCTTTTTCGCTAATAATATGCTATTATAACAAAGAAAACAGATCCTAGACCAGCAGTTATAGGCAGCTTTTCCCTCTAAAAGCAATCAGTAGCAGAAGCAGCAGGTGGCAGTGGTTTGAGTGAGAAAATGACACGCTATTATCAAGTCTGTCTCCCTCGGACCCCCGCTCTGGCGCCAGGCCTGGTTTTGCCGAGCATTCACGCTGAAAACCAATGCTGCCTCTCAGTCTTTTTGCCACTCAGTGGGCTTAACTGCAGTCACACCGGCCGATGGTGACGTCACGTGCATACCCTCTATAGGCCTGGTTTCACAGACAGGGTTAGATTAAACCAGGAGTAGGCCTAGTTTAATTAGGACATTTAAGCAGCTTTTATAAACATGCCTTAGAAAAAAACATTACTGGTGTGCATCTCGAGAAAAAACAATGACACTGACATATTTTAAGATATGTCGGTGCAAGTTGCTTTCAGTTAAAACAGCTCAAATATGCATTTTAGCCTGGGACTAGGATTAAGCCTTGTCTGTGAAACGGGAGGATAGTGTGCAATGTGAATTGAACCCACCTTCATATTAGCTTGCTAATAAAGATACTGTATCAATCATGTTCAATAATATTGACCAACCAAATTATATATGGCTTAGACCAGGGGTTTTCAAACTTTTTAATGCCACAGACACCTAAATATGATGTTCCCTAATAACAATAATATAATTATTTTTAATTTTTTCTCTGAAATTTTCACAGACCCCTGGCCTAGACTAAACCCTATTTTAGGGAATCCCTGTAGCTAAATTGAACCACCTTAAAAGATTATTAAAAACCAGAATAAATTCTTATAGAAATCAGAGCTCTCAATACATTTTATAAGAGTGGGGCCCCTCTCCCTTTTGGGCATGGGACAGTTGTCCTGCCCAGGTGATGTCCCTGACAGAAATTATATTAATCTAAATGCAGATCGCCTCATTAAAAAGGTTCTCCTTGTATTAGAGCTCTGAAGCCCTTTGATACCTCATTGCGTTCCCGCTGTAGGTAGGAAAGCACAGCAATGTCCTTTGATGTGTCCTGCTAGGCAATGTTGTGCTGTGGGCTCATGGTAATGAACCGATGCGGCTCCTGCAGGTGAAGATCTACACAGACATTGTCATCAATCACACATGTGCATCGGGCGGAGGGGAGAAGAGGCACTCGACCTGCGGCTCGTACTTCAATGCCACCCGTGAGGAGTTCCCATCTGTGAGATTCTCTGCCACTGACTTCAATGATGACAAATGCACCAGCCGCCGTGGAAATATTGAGAATTACCAAGACATTTATCAGGTATAATTTTCAAAGGTGATAAAAGGGCCCTTGTTGGGAATGCCATTGGACATAGACGGAAACTGGATTTTTTTTTTTTCATCTAGGCGAAGCAATCAAGAGTATTTGAATATCAGATGGGCTTCATATGACCCACCACAATCATTTTCCATGTTTACACCAAGGACGAACTATAACGATAAAGATATAAGCTGTGTCCCAAATGACGTACTATATACTATGCATTTATGCTATGCTCTATGTACTCAACCATCTAGCGTATTAATTTTATATGGTGATTTTGCATCCAGCATCAGAGTCTGTTAGTATGGAACTTTGTTTCTGCAACAGGTTTTTTTTTTTTTAAGTTTATATCTCACAATTCTGAAAAAAAAAGTCTGAATTGTGAGATAAAAAGTCACAATTATCTTTTTTATTTTGTGGGGGAAACAATAGTTAGCCCCTCTCCCTCCAGTTTGTAACTGTGCAACAGTCGGGTTTCGGAAGTAAAAACGCCATTAATTTTTTTCATAGGGAAATAGATTTTTAATGATAACTTATAAACTGTTAAAGACAAACATACTGTGAGCTACAAGGTTGTTAAAGGGATAGTTCACCCAAAAATGAAAACTTGATGTTTATGTGCTTACCCCAAGGGGGTAATCCAGCACCTGGAAAGCGTACCTTCCATAGGGGCAGCCATTGCTAACCAAGCCATCACCTGCTGTTAGCATTCCATTGACATAGCATTCCCATTCATTTTGGCGTCACTTTGACAGCAAATAACTTTACATCTGAGGCGTTTAAAGACTCCATTTGTCCATTGTCTATTTCTAAAGAAACACGACAATGTATAAAAGGCTCCATTACCTTGTATCTTACACTATCGCCCCGTAGAAGGCGTTTTTGTAAAAAATAGGCTAACGATTGCGTCATAACCACGCGACTCTCTGTCGCACAGTAGAGAAATTACCGTATAAACCCGTATAGACAGGAGGAGAAGCTCGCAGGCAATCTTTTACTGTCTATGAGGCAATCGGGGGGACGTGGAGGCATAAAGTTCGATAAAGTCAAGGGAGAAGCATGGGGAGAAGCCCATAGAGAGCCAAAAGCAACGGGACAAAATATTTCAACAACGTTTTGAGGAATTGGAAATAATTCGGTATGTGGCAAGTGAATACATATGAAGTAACATTTATCCACGAACTTTAAATAATTTATCTACTTTATTAAATAATGAAGTATGGGTAACAGGGTATACCTATATTAACGGACGATGGGGAAATTATCAGGAAATTATACAGGCAATAGAAGAAGAAGAAAAAAAACCCATCTCAATGTCAATCGCGGTTAACGTTATTCCTTTATTTATTTACAGATCTACGCTTGAATATGAGTGCGATCCCTTCCATCCTGGTCGAAAGCCATCTACAACATGTAGTAGCCTACATAACCTAATGTAAAAAAAAAAAACATTTCTGTTCAAGTGTTTTTGACCATGATTTATTAGCCAAAACTACATGATTTAACACCTAGCTCACAATTCTTTATATATTGGAATAGTATGGTCAAATGTTTTACGTGAAGATATGAAATCATGTAGAACAATAAGCAATTTTAAGAGACTATTTAAAATAAATATATTTAATGGATATACGAAAATGACTCGAGGGGATAGTATTGTATGGTTCCTGGGCTTATAAGTCTGTTTTGGATGGGTTATTAGTCGGTTTGATGTAGATAGAAGGAAACGAAGAAGATACTGTAGATGGGAAAGGAAAAACAATTGTAAAAGTTGCTCCTGCGCACGCTCTCCGTCTCTGCAAGATTCAGTGATTCAGATTTCCCTTTGCACAACTACTAGAAGACTTACAGGTTGCTCATGTCACATCTACGTCGTCAAGCTCAGTCTGAGGCTGCGCAGTACACTCAGCCATCAGGAAGTGAGTGCTTCTAATTGACTTCACTTTTCTCCGTTTAAGTCTATGGGGTCGCTGTGTCCATTTCTTTTACTGTCTATGGCTTACCCCCAGGGCATCCAAGATGTAGGTGTCTTTGTTTCTTCAGTAGAACACAAATGAAGATTTTTAACTCCAACTGTTGCGGTCTGCCAGTCGTATAATGCATGTGAATGGGAACAGTTAAGAGTAAAAAAACATACACGTACAAATCCATATTAAACCCTGCGGCTCGTGACGACACATTGATGTCTTAAGACACGAAACGATCGGTTTGTGCGAGAAACCGAACCGTATTTATTTATTTATTTTTTACCTTGAATGCGATCTATGTACAACAGCCTTCACTGCGCGCCATCACTTCCGTTTAGTGAGGTCAAATGTACACGATACGGCGGAAGTGATCTCTTGCGCGTATCTCTACAACATATTGTGTATTTTGACCTCATCTACCGGAAGTGATGGCGCACTGCAAACTGATGTACATAGTGTTGTATTTGAGGTAAATAAAATTATTTTTAAATTATATCATTAAATTATATAAATACTGTTCGGTTTCTCGCACAAACCAATTGTTTCGTGTCTTAAGACATCAATGTGTCGTCACGAGCCGCAGGGTTTAATATGGATTAGTATGTGTTTTTTTACTCTCATACTCTAAAATGTTACCACTGACATGCATTACACGACTGGCAGACTGCAACTGTTGGAGTTAAAAATCTTCATTTGTGTTCTACTGAAGAAACATATCTTGGATGCCCTGGGGGTAAGCAGATAAACATAAAATTTTCATTTTTGGGTGAACTATCCCTTTAATCAATGGTATTTGATTCAGTTGAAGCCGTCAGCCTGCATTACTTAAAATTATAATTTTTTTAAATAATTGTGTTGAACAGATTACCAATGAAAAATCCACCAATCGAGTTGAAATGAGCAAAAATGTGCCAAAAGAGCTCATTAGCTCCGCCCACTTCCATTAAGTACTGTGAATGGCCCTGTCCTTAATGGCACTTCATATGCAGTTACGGTTTTGTAGATTTACAATGGCTGCCGCATGCACGTGTCCATTAAGTCCATGAGACCGTAGGGTGTCCCATTTGTCATTTTAGGATTCAGAAGGGTGCTCGCGAGCCCCCTTTGCAGTCGATATGCGCCCTCGATGCACACTTTTCCTGAACCTGCACAGGTGCGAGCCTCACAGCAGACTTCTTTCCGACAGTCAAAGTGCCGTTAAGTCATGAAAGTGCGGACTCGTAGGAAGACCTGCAAGTGTTTAGGTTGCCATTTGGGACAGGGTCAATGACGTATTTAGGTCAGTCTCCCTGCACTCTCAAAATCCTTAAATATTTGACTATATATCCATGTTTTGCAATACATTTCAAATATATTGTTTTTAATTATACTACAAACATTGACAAACATTCTAAGGTGTGCAATTTATGTCCATTTCACTTTGCCAAATGATTTATGTTAAGTACACAGTCATGGCCTATAACGCTTTATCCAAAAATAATGTTTATCCCTATGGGAGAAATGAATGGAAAAATACTTCTGGAACCAACAAAGCTGAAAAAGGGGGCAGGCACTAATGCACTCTATTAAAGTGAAAATTCTGTCATTAATTACACACCCTCATGTCGTAGGAGACTGACACAGAAGATATGAAATTGTTGAATAAAGTTGTTATTTTTAGGGGGGTTTTGTTTTGTTTTTTGTACAACAGATGGATGACAAAAAATGGATGGAAAAAGCAAAAAGTATTCTCGTCACTTCATAACATTAAGGTTGAACCACTGTAGTCACATGGACTATTTTAACAATGTCTTTACTACCTTTCTGGGCCTTGAAAATGGTAATAACGTTGCCGTCTATGTGGGGTCAGAAAGCTCTCGGATTTCATCAAAAATATCTCAATTTGTGTTCCGAAGATAAACCAAGGTCTTATGGGTTTGGAACGACATGAGGGTGAGTAATTAATGACAGAATTGTCATTTTTGGCTGAACTAACCCTTTAAAGGTGTGAAGGTTGAGTGTATGGCTGTGTCTGAAATTGCATACTTATATTGTAGGCAAAAAAACACTGAGACAAAAGTATGCCTGAATTCACAATACTCAAAAAAAGAGTAGGCAAAAAGTACCTGAATGAACTACTACTTCTGGTGAGATTCTGAAGTGTGCATATGATGGGAGAGGATTTGTGAATATCAGTAAAGTGACGCAACTGACACTGGTAGATCACATGATGAGAACATGGTAAATGTAGTACATCCGGATTACATTCATACTATACACACTCATTCTATACAGAACATGCTTTTTAAGCACTCGCAAAGTACTTATTCAAAATAAGTACCTGCGATTTCAGACGCAGCCCAAGAAGTGTCCAACATTTCACACTTCATTTTTTCTGTTAATTTAGTGCATCATCTATATCGTTCTTAGTGTGACCGGGCCTGTTTTCAGTTGGTCTTAAACTAACAACAAAAAAATCCATGGGAAAGTGGTTGCTTTCTGTGACCAAAATGTTTAAAAGCAGAAAATCTCAAATCTCATGCATGCTTAATGCAATGTCAAGAGCATCATGATTGATCATAAAAACCAGTAACATTTGAAATCCCAAAAATCAAACCTAGTGCAATGCATCTTTAGAATCTTAGATCACAGAACTACAGACTAAAGTACAATAAACAAATAACAGCTAATCTTCCGAGTCGAGCCAGCCCTGGTCACAGTCTTTCTTGTGTATTGTTTGTGTTTGTCTGAGCTCTGCTGTATTGACAGCACCATCTGTTGCTGTGCTGCTGGAAGATGAGCTGGCTGACTGATAGCGACTTCTAAATTTATTCTCCTTCACATCAAAGGCACATGTTGTGCGTGCAGAACAATACTGGTACCATTAAACATCTAGGATCCGACCTTTTGCAACCTTGAGTGCACAAACAACCCAGATTAATAACAATATTACATAGAAAAGTACATATAAACAACATTGCTATGAGAGGGTCTTGAAATCGGCCAGCAGTTTCAATGAAGATGCCAGAGGGCAGTATTATTTCCTTTTATTTTACCTATCAACAAAATCAGATCCTATAAAAAAAATATTACATTAGATGATGATGAACTTCAGCCCAACAGGACTCAACAGCGGCAGTCTGCAATAAAATTGGAGGGAAAATATGTGAATATTAATACGATTTATGTGCGACAATGAAGGACAATGCTGTAGCAGACAAATATTGCTTGACATTTGGAAGAATTCAGTTATTATTACCTATATATATATATATTTTTTTTTATAAAAGCAAGCAATTTAAATAACTCTTTTAAAGGATATTTTAAAGGATATGAAGTAAAGATGGAGCTCCTGTAGGCTCATGATTGAGGTAATTTGATGCAACATCAACATCATCTTAAATAAATAGAAATGGTGAGTTAAAATGTATCTGGAGGAAAAAAAAAAATCAAGAAGCTATAATCCAAACCATTCAAAATTCAGTACATTTTCACCAACCTACTTCAACATACGGACAGCTTGAAAAATAAATGCATATAATGTTGGTCTCAAAGTGATCCTTAACCCACCGGTTCAGTGCTTTTTCCCTCCTTTCTTTGGGTCAGAAGATTCCAGTTTAGGTTTTGCAGATCTGGCGAATTGCTGGAGTTTAAGTTAAGGCATGTTATTTGACAGAAAAACATTTGTAATAATAAATCCTAGGTGTAATGAGACAAAAACGTGAATTCCAGTTGAAAAAGACAGCATGTCTAAAACCAGCTTTGATTTGTCTCAAGTGGGTTTCTAGATGTCTCTTCATCTATACGTCTGTCAGAGTGTTAATGCCGAAAACGCCTGAAAGCAAAGGATACCACCACAAGAGGTTTGTCGTTGAGTACATATCCATTGGTTTCCTTTAAGGCCTTCTCCGCGCTTCTCTCGCTGGGGAGTCCGATGAAGGCCTGACCTTTCATCCTCCCCTCTCTCATCAAAACAATATCAAACCTGACGGGAACAAGCACACTTATACATCAGCACATGTTCATGAAGAACTCGCCAACAATGTTTGCTTTTCATTGGCTTTGATTGTGATTGGAGGAGTTGAGGCCTCAGACAAGGGCCTGAGGCATTAGACAGTGGTGCTTACATGTTTCTCTCCTCCTCTGAGGAGATGTCGATATACCGGCCGTAGATGAACTTCAGATCCTGTGGGAAAATATTGAGCTGGGTTATCTATCTGGTACTTAAGTGAGAATTATGAGCTGTCAGGCTGTTCTAGACACATGCTGAAGTGGTATGTGATCTTAAGAATTTGCTATTCAAATATATGGTATATTTGGAGTATACTGTAATGATGAAGAGTAATGATATCGGTAGCACTTTCTTTTACAGTCCTGTTCAACATGTACATACTATGTACTTTATTATAATTATAGTAATTACAATAATTATTTGCATGCCCACACTTGGTCAATTAACAAAACTGGTTAATTTGTATCCATAAATTATCTAGTTATCCAGAAATTGTCCAGCCCAACTGTATAAAACATGTTTGTAAAAAAATAAATAATTCATTACAAAATTTAAAAATATATAATTAAAATATATAATATTAAAAATAAAATAATTTATAAAAAAATATTTTTTCTATGAAATAATACATTATCTAGTTATACAATAATTGTCCAGTCCAATTATTAAAATATGAAATTAAATAGTTAAATACAGTTAGTAACTGTAATTATTCAGTCCAACTCATCCACTAATATTAAAAAATAAAATCAAAATAAAATAACACATCATTGTCCAGTTATTGTCTAGTCCAATGCACTAATATATATATATACACTCACCTAAAGGATTATTAGGAACACCTGTTCAATTTCTCATTAATGCAATTATCTAATCAACCAGTCACATGGCAGTTGCTTCAATGCATTTGGGGGTGTGGTCCTTGTCAAGACAATCTCCTGAACTCCAAACTGAATGTCAGAATGGGAAAGAAAGGTGATTTAAGCAATTTTGAGCGTGGCATGGTTGTTGGTGCCAGACGGGCCGGTCTGAGTATTTCACAATCTGCTCAGTTACTGGGATTTTCACGCACAACCATTTCTAGAGTTTACAAAGAATGGTGTGAAAAGGGAAAAACATCCAGTATGCGGCAGTCCTGTGGGCGAAAATGCCTTGTTGATGCTAGAGGTCAGAGGAGAATGGGCCGACTGATTCAAGCTGATAGAAGAGCAACTTTGGCTGAAATAACCACTCGTTACAACCGAGGTATGCAGCAAAGCATTTGTGAAGCCACAACACGCACAACCTTGAGGCGGATGGGCTACAACAGCAGAAGACCCCACCGGGTACCACTCATCTCCACTACAAATAGGAAAAAGAGGCTACAATTTGCACGAGCTCACCAAAATTGGACAGTTGAAGACTGGAAAAATGTTGCCTGGTCTGATGAGTCTCGATTTCTGTTGAGACATTCAGATGGTAGAGTCAGAATTTGGCGTAAACAGAATGAGAACATGGATCCATCATGCCTTGTTACCACTGTGCAGGCTGGTGGTGGTGGTGTAATGGTGTGGGGGATGTTTTCTTGGCACACTTTAGGCCCCTTAGTGCCAATTGGGCATCGTTTAAATGCCACGGCCTACCTGAGCATTGTTTCTGACCATGTCCATCCCTTTATGACCACCATGTACCCATCCTCTGATGGCTACTTCCAGCAGGATAATGCACCATGTCACAAAGCTCGAATCATTTCAAATTGGTTTCTTGAACATGACAATGAGTTCACTGTACTAAAATGGCCCCCACAGTCACCAGATCTCAACCCAATAGAGCATCTTTGGGATGTGGTGGAACAGGAGCTTCGTGCCCTGGATGTGCATCCCACAAATCTCCATCAACTGCAAGATGCTATCCTATCAATATGGGCCAACATTTCTAAAGAATGCTTTCAGCACCTTGTTGAATCAATGCCACGTAGAATTAAGGCAGTTCTGAAGGCGAAAGGGGGTCAAACACAGTATTAGTATGGTGTTCCTAATAATCCTTTAGGTGAGTGTATATATATATATATATATATATATATATATATATATATTATATATATATATATATATATGTTCATTTATTTTCAAGACTATTATCATGGTCCAGTACTTACTTTTTCTTCAACTTGCTTTGCAATATTCTTAACGTAAAGCCTGCAGGTTGGTTCTCCAGGTTCGTAATTTTTAAATACAGACATTTTCTTTATATCTGTAAATGTAAAAGAATCAATAAAACAGCCGTACACAATCATGTGAAAAGGAAATCCGAAACATAAATAAAGTCGTTAAATGTACAAGCAGGAATGGCTGTCTGACTTAAAATAAATACCTGCTAGTAATCACTACAAAACATCTGAAACATACAAACAGTCATATGACAGCCTGGTGTGCTACGTATTTAAATATTAATTTCCTCTTTAAAGACCGACTGCATGTTTCTTGTGAACACTCGAAGGCAAATTCTTTAGCAGAGCTTCTCAATTCTATTTGATGTTCTGTGTGCTACAAAGAAGAAGAGAGAGTGTTTGCGAGCACAATTTGAGAGTCTTTTACCATCTCTGGAGAGTCTGCCTCTCTCTAGATCTCTCCTAGAGATGAACTCAGAAGGGATGTCCTCATCTTCCTCCCTCTCTTCCTCCTGTCTGGGGACCTGAACGCTTGGGTAGATCTTCCCAAACCCTTCTGCAGCTTCCTGAGTGGAAACATCCTTCTCTGCCGTGTCTAGGAAGAAGTTGCATAAATATAATTAGAGCATGTTTTGAACTGTCACGGTGCTCAATTTCAATCTGTTTGTGAAAGGCTGCCTGTTGCAGATTTCAACGATGACAAGTGAAAGGCGGCACCAAAGTCTTGTGTGAACATGCATCAAAATGACAAGCCTTTGACTCTTGAAAACAAACTCGAAAGCACAGGATTGTTTTCTCGTCATACACTAAAGCAAAATCAATTCCTGTAATCAATAACAAAAGGCACGTAAATACAGATAAAGTGGAAAATCCATGCCAGAGGAAAAACAGGCGAGTGTATTAATCTCTGAGGGTGACACTGGTGTGTTTGCGTGGGGTCACGCTCCATGGGGTTTCCTTTCAGGTTCTTTCATAGCACAGTTGGAGATGTCACCTGGCAGTTGGCAGTAAGCCGTAAGCTAACGTGTATGAGGAATTATGGGAAGCAGCGAGGCTACACAAATCCTCTGGAAACGTGTCTGACAGATCTATAGTGTCTAATGTGTACTAGAGCAGGAAGTGCTGATAAGTTCCCTCAAAGAGGTGGATTCCTTTGACGTTTCTCGTCATTTAAACATCAGTTGAACGTGAGCATAATGGAAATAACTATCAGCCCTGTGCTAGTTTCTTTTATAAAGAGGGTTAGGAAAGCTGTTTCTCTTTGACTTTCAAAGGTTTTCCATCTCTGTTTTTGGTCATAAACATTAAATGGAAAACAAACAGGAAGATAAGGTAAACAAAAGACCGGGGATCTCAATTGGAGAGCAGAGGATAATTTTTATTTGCTGTGTCTGCGTAGAGTGCCGACATTAGATAATTGCTAAGATGTACTCACACCTAAAAGTTTAGTGTGCATTTTATTTTGTTTGATAGTCATTCCTGATTCCCAAATTAGGGTTGCACAATTTATCGAACTAAAACTTATCACAATACAGCTTAAGTTAATATATACACCGATCAGGCATAACATTATGACCACTGAGAGGTGAAGTGAATAACACTTATTTGTTCATCACGGCACCTGTTAGAGGGTGGGATATATTATGCAGCAAGTGAACATTTTGTTGAATGTGATGTGTTAGAAGCAGGAAAATGGGCACGCGTAAGGATTTGAGCGAGTTTGACAAGGGCCAAATTTTGATGGCTAGACAACTGGGTCAGAGCATCTCCAAAACTGCAGCTCTTGTGGGGAGTTCCCGGTCTGCAGTGGTCAGTATCTATCAAAAGTTCTCCAAAGAAGGAACAGTGGTGAACCGGCAACAGGGTCATGGACGGCCAAGGCTCATTGATGCACATGGGGAGCGAAGGCTGGCCCGTGTGGTCCGATCAAACAGACGAGCTACTGTAGCTCAAATTGCTCAAGAAGTTAATGCTGGTTCTGATAGAAAGGCGTCAGAATACACAGTGCATCGCAGTGCATCGTATGGGGCTGCATAGCCGCAGACCAGTCAGGGTGCCCATGCTGACCCCCGTCCACCGCCGAAAGTGCCAACAGTGGGAACATGACCATCAGAACTGGACCACTGAGCAATGGAAGAAGGTGGCCTGGTCTGATGAATCACGTTTTCTTTTACATGACGTGGATGGCTGGGTGCGTGTGTGTCACTTACCAGGGGAACACATGGCACCAGGATGCACTATGGGAAGAAGGCAAGCTGGCGGAGGCAGTGTGATGCTTTGGGCAATGTTCTGCAATGTTCTGCATAATGTTAAGCATTGTTGCAGACCATGTACACCCTTTCATGGAAACAGTATTCCCTGGTGGCTGTCTCATTCAGCAGGATAATGTGCCCTGCCACAAAGCAAAAATGGTTCAGGAATGGTTTGAGGAGCACAACGTGTTTGAGGTATTGACTTGCCCTCTAAATTCCCCAGATCTCAATCCAATCGAGCATCTGTGAGATGTGCTGAACAAACAAGTCCAATCCATGGAGACCCCACCTCGCAACTTACAGGACTTAAAGGATCTGCTACTAACATCTTGGTGCCAGATACCACAGCACAACTTCAGGGGTCTAGTGGAGTCCATGCCTCGACGGGTCAAGGCTGTTTTGGCAGCAAAAGGGGGATCAACACAATATTAGGATAATATTATGCCTGATCGATGTATGTGCTACCGGTTCAAAGTGAACTATGTGATTTACACACGTGTAGTTCATGATACAGTGTTTCAGAGTCTCAGAACAGCTTGGTTCATTTACTGTGAACAAAGCCATTCTGAGACGCTGTGAGCTGCATGCGTGTAAATGAACATACAGTGCCTTCACTCTGAAACTGCGCTTCATTCTAAGGCCCTGTTTACACCGGGTATTAAGATACGTTTCAGTCAATCGGATCACAAGTGGACGACTTGTGTAAACAGTCATTTTGAGCTTGTCCACTTTCGACCACTTCCAGAGGTTGGGTGAAATGGGTGAAAACCCATTCGACCGGACTGCTTTCGTACTGTAAACGCTCATGTGGTCGAATGTGTTCAAACAGCCGCAAAAGACCGCCTTCTCTCCGCCTACTGACCTAATGCGTAAACATTACAGGAAGCACGCTAGCCAGATGGAATTAAACTTTGTCAGCTGGAGACCTAAATTTGGTTTGAAGACGTTCATATGTAAATTGTGTGAGCTTATTTTGTCTATTAGATCGAAAGATCTGAAAAAACACATACATTTACCCACTCATAGACCTACCCTTGAAGAAATTAGTACAGAAGTGGTTGAAAGTGGACAAGACAGACGCATTATAATACCAGGTGTAAACAGGGCCTAAAACCATCAAATTAAAAGCTTTATGGTATGCAGTTTGAAAATGAAGAAATTAAGATGTAAATACTAATACTGTCATTTTACAGTAAAATAAAATGTATTTTAATAATTGATTTTCTTAAAGTACAATTATTACAATATATTTGTTATTTTGTTTCATGTATTTAATAATAACCACAATATGCACGTATGCTGTTTGTTGACTTCAGCTCAGCATTCAACACTGTCATCCCAACCAAGTTAATAGCCAAACTTGGAGACCTGGGCATCAACACCTCAATGTGCAACTGGATATTGGACTTCCTGACCAACAGACCCCAGAATGTTCGATCAGGCTCCACCTACTCCACCTCCACCTCCACCTCCACCACACTCAATACTGGCGTACCACAGGGCTGTGTGCTAAGCCCATTTCTCTACTCCCTCTTCACCTCCGATTGCAAGCCTGTGTATGGATCTAATTCCATCATCAAGTTTGCGGACGACACTACGGTGATTGGACTCATAAGCAACAACGATGAGACCGCCTATAGGGAGGAGATCCAGCACCTGGCCACATGGTGCACTGAAAATAATCTGCTCCTCAACACCACCAAAACAAAAGAACTCATCGTGGACTTCAGGAAAGAGGCAAGAGGCACACACGACACCAGCCACATCAATGGAACGGCTGTTGAGCGTGTCTCCAGTTTCAAGTTCCTGGGGATCCACATCTCGGCGGACATGTCCTGGACAACCAACACCTCCAGCCTGGTCAAGAAGGCTCACCAGCGTCTTTTCTTCCTGAGGACACTGAGGAAGAATCAGCTATCCTCGGCTATACTGGTGAACTTCTATCGCTGCGCAATAGAAAGCATCCTGACCAACTGTGTTACAGTATGGTATGGGAGCTGCTCTGCTGCAGAGCGCAAGGCACTACAGCGGGTGGTGAAAACCGCCCAGCGCATCACAGGGACTCCACTACCTGCCATCGACCACATCCAGAGGAAACGCTGTCTGCATCGAGCTCGCAGCATCCTTAAGGACTCCTCTCACCCAGCCCACAAACTGTTTTCTCTCCTGCCCTCTGGTAGGCGTTTCAGGTGCCTCCGGACCAGGACCAGCAGACTTAAGAACAGTTTTTTTCCCAGAACTGTCTCCATATTGAACTCTAACCCTCGTTGATCCCACTCCCCCTATATACTGATAACCCTCCTCTCCCCCTCACATCTGCCTTCACTTGTTATTTGCACTACTGGATGCTCATTTGCACTATCGACTGTTTATTACAGTAACCCCTGTACATATATGCATCTTGCACTACTTACCTAACTGGAATATGCTCATTTGCACTATCGACTGTTACTACAGTAACACCTGTTCATATATGCATCTTGCACTACTACCTTACTAAAATATGCTCATTTGCACTATATCGTTCATTGCTATACTGCCCATCTTAGCCTAACATATCATTATATACATCTATCTGTAAATTCTGCTTATAGTAATAGCCATCTGTATATATATTCAGTACATATCTACCCTGTAAATTCTGTTTATAGTAATATCCATCTGTATATTACATTCAGTATATATCTATCTATCTGTAAATTCTGTTTACAATAATAGCCATCTGTATATATATATTCAGTACATATCTATCTGTAAATTCTGTTCAGTATATATCTATCTGCAAACTGTTTATAGCAACATCCATCTGTATATTATATTCTATACATATCTATCTGTAAATTCTATTTATAGTAATAGCCATCTTTATATTTATTCAGTACATATTCATGTCCTGCACTTGCTGCTATTGCACTTCTGGTTAGACCCAAACTGCATTTCGTTGCCTCGTACCTGTACTTGTGTAATGACAATAAAGTTGAATCTAATCTAATCTAATCTAATACAATCATAATTATTATTATTTTATAGTCACATTGAATAGTCGCATCAAACAGTGTGAATGTGCCCTAAGAAAACTCAATTGGAAAGAGATTTTTTAAAACTCTGTTAACTTTATGGTTTGAGTTGGTAAACGCAAATATGAACATCCATATTTTTCAAGTTTTGTCCAAATCTTTCAGCCCTAAAAAGATTTTTCACTTTTTTATATGCAAATACAATACTCAACAAAACCACCCCAATTATTCAAGAATTATTCATTCTTTCCAAATAGAGCTATTCAAGTCATCTAGCGAAACTTCCTATATTTTTCATATTTCAGAAACATGAAACATTGCTATTTTTACGATTTATTTAGTTTTTTTCCAGTATCGTGCAGCCTTATCCCAAATAAAGTTTCAGGGTTATCCTGACACAGGGGAGGGTCTCGGCACCTCATGGTGAGAGCAGCTCGGCCTGCTGACAGCCCGATACATTAAATCTTCTCTCCAGCTGAGACACTATTCTCAGGGCTAATTGCTGTGTTAATTGAGCAGGTCCGCTCAGGATGGATGGGTGAACCTGGGGCGCATTCGGTGATGCAGGCAGATAGATAAATGAATGATGGGATGGAAGGAGTGGCGGGGGACCTGCAGCCTTACCTTCAGTCGCATCTGCGAATTGCAGCTCTTGATTCTGTCCGGGCCCCTCGAGGATGGTGGACACCTCAGACGATATATGGAACTCAATTTTTTTCTGTCCAAGCGTCTGAGGTTGCTCGAACACATCTGCTGGCTGCAGGGCTGGGCCTGAGGCTCTGAGAGATACAACATTGAGCTATCAGCAAATCTCTTTGTATTCCTGAATGTGGTCTTTTGAAACTATAAGGCGATGTTTCATTTTACTTAATTAATGATAAAGCAGCTTATGGTTGAGTGAAATGCAGCTGAGAGATTACCCGTGGGAATCCGGTTTGGGAATAAACAGGAGATCTTTTAGTTTGGGTTTCTTTCTCTTGGAAGAAGTCTTTGCTCTCAGCGGTCTTTTGCATGGCTGGATAACAAGGCCCATCAGTCTGATCATCCTTTGTGGAATGCAAGGAGAAGAAGTGCGAAGCTATTAAACATGTATGGCTTTTGAACGCAAGGCAAAATGCGGCAATGAAACAAACAAACTGAACACTTTGCAGCTTTCAGCTGCTGCCATTCTGGAGGCTGACAATCTGTCATGAGAAAACGTGTCAATGCTGGTGATGCCGTGTCAAAAATACTACCACATTTATTTTTAGACATTTTTGTAATCTGTCTGTCTGCAGGGAAAAAGCCCATACAAATTGGATTTATTTATTATTATTAGTTGACATTTTGATATTGAACATTTAATTGTACATGCTCATTTCTAATATTTTCACATTTAGGGGCCGGTAAGTTGTTTAAATGTTTTTTAAAATAGTCTCATAGTAAAAAGAAAAATATTGTAAAATATTATTACAATTTAAAATAACTGTTTTCTTTTTTATTATGTTTTAAAATGTAATTTATTGCTAATTCCTGCAGTCATTAATCTAGTCTCATGATCCTTCAGAAATCATTCTAATATGCTGATTTGCTGCTCAAGAAACATTTCTGATTATTATCAGTTAAAAAAAATAATTTCTTCAAGAAACAAATCTTACTGACCGCAAACATTTGAAAGGTAGTGTATATCTAAAAACATACCGCCCCTTTTAATTTAGATACTGTATTTTTGCAGTATCTGAAGTTTGTTCAAATGTCTCTGACATTAAACCAGACATGTTATTATTCAAGAAGCTAGCTATTAACATGTTGATAGTTTCTGAGAAACATTATTTGAAACCAACCCAAACAAACACACCTCTCCCTTTATTACCCCGCCCCCAAAATGCATGAGTGCACGCAATGCAAGAGTGGATGTCTCTTTATCATAGCTGAAGGGAAGCAAAATAATGACACCAGACAAACAAGGACACTCAAAACTGTCCTGTTAATGGCTAACATTACAACAGCAGCGTATCTTGGTTCTGTAAAACGTATGGAGCAATAACAACACAAACTCTGTCCATTTTCAGGCCTTCCCGCTGAGGTCTCTCCAGTGCTGGGAAGCTTTCCAAATACTAACACGGATCCTAAAGCTGATCATAACCCTTCTTTTTATGAGTGATATTCCTCTGACATTTTCTCTTTTGCAATGTCTCTCAGCCATCTCTCTTTCTGGAGTCTTCAAATCTCCCTCTTGCTTACTCTTTCTCCTCCCCCATCATGAGTGGACACGCCCCCTAATGCTGATTGGCTACAAGTCTGTTGTGGTGCTCTGTCCAATCCACTTTCAACAGTTTCTCAGAAATAGCTTAGTGCACCTTTAAAGGTAAATTTAAGTGGCATCTACTGGTGAGGTTGTGAATTGCAACCGCCCACCGCTCACCCCTCCCTTTCGAAGCACATAGAGAAGCTACGGTGGCTGGCACAGGACAAAGATGTCGTCGTCAGAGACAGCAGAGAGTAGCTAGTGCTCTGTAGAGCAATTTGTCTATTTAGGGCTACTGTAGAAACATGGCAGCGCAAAATGGTGACTTCACTGTAAAGGGGCCCACTGTGTATGTAGATAGAAATGGCTCGTTCTAAGGTAATAAAAACATAACGGTTCATTACTTAAAGTCTTTATACACCACTGAAAATATAGTTATGTATATTATATTGCATTTCTGTCAATAGATCCTCATAAATATTACACACTGCACCTTTAACTAACTAACTCTATAGCACCCCGTTTGGAAACACTGAAGAATGCAACACATACTTTTCAACACATTTAACACATCATTTACTACTGATTTTCGAATTCAGTTCTGATTCATTTCAGAACACAACTTGCTTGCATACACTGCGCTTCAGATATTATTTTGATTGCACGCATCTACTAAACTAATGTCAAACTACTTAAACAGCTTGTAAACAAAATAGAAAGATGGAAAACCAGCTACCTCTCTTTGTCTTCATCTCCACTCTCATACTCGGATTCTTCTTCGCTGCCCGACGCCCCCTCCTCGTGCTCCGGCAGAGGAGGGTTCTCTGGGGGGAAAGGTGGGGGCATGGGCGGCAGTGGGCCTGGGGGCATCTCAAACTGAAACGATACAGATGAGTGGGTTACACCTTCGTGTAGCTCATCAATATTAGCGGAGCACTTAGACCGATGGGATTCAGTGAATTGCAAAGCATCAGGAATGAGGTTGACTTTTAATTCCGGCGATGCCTGACATTACACATTAGTCATCATGCTGTTTGAATTGAATTTAAGATAAGATAAACATTTACAATAGTGCATAATACCAACTCACCATTGGCGGACGAGTCGTCACTGGCCCAAATGGACAGGGGAGGTTCATCTTATTCATCAAGTGAAGAACCTGTGGAGGAACATGTTCATCTGATGAAGAGAGCATGTGTGTGTGTGTGTGTGTGCTGTTTTCACACACCTGGTGCTGCGTATTTCTTGGACACAAACATTAATTGTGACCCTGGCTCCATATGTAACCCAGATTGCTGCTTGGGAATATATTTAGGCTCAGTGATGGCTCTAAAACAGAGCTCTGAGCAACAGATTTAATGCGTTTGTTTCTCAGAAAGCTAGCGCCACCAAAAGGCAGCCCAGGAAATTATATCATGCTGTTTCAAAAAACGGTGCGGTGTAGCTTAAGGGAAAATGTTAAATACATCACTCATCCCTCCCACATGAGCGCGATATTAATACCATCAGAATAATTCCCTCCAAATATTGTGGTTTGATGTTTTAGAGACTGGACTTGACTCAAAAAAAAAATCACATTAGTGCCACTCTGAGAGAGTTGAGAGACATTTCCTGTCTTTTACCTGATATAAAAACCTGAAAGAGAGAGAGAGATGCTGGTACACAAGAGGTAATCATTTACATGTGCATGTTTTCACATTCTCGACATGAACTGATAAATAAAACAACAGAAAAAGATAGGGGGAAAAAATACTTTGTTGTCTCTACTCACTTGAACGTAGAACTTGGGCACGCTCAGAAGTGTGTGTGTAATGTTTGTCAAAATTCCACTTGAAGGAGGAGGGTATAAATATTTCAGCGTTGGATTTGTTTGAAATTTCAACCTGCGGGAGGAAAGAAAAAAAAAGCATACATGGGAAATTGCCAGTCGTTCCAGAAATGCTACCCATGACAAAATGCATGAACATAATGGTGAAGCATAAATATAAGATCGAGGTACAAATATTTGGCTGTGTTTGGTAAATGCCCACGCCTGCAAAACACCTGCATTCGGGGACGGGTGAGCAGCTACCCTCAGTTAGCTACAGTTACAGCTACAAGTTACCAACAAAAAGTAACTAATTATATTAAAGTTTTTTTTTTTGTGGCCAACATTTTTTAACTACTTTTATATTTTATTATTTTTAAGATTACATTTTTGTAAGCATTTTACACACACTAAGTAAGTTTATACCATCATCACTTTTATCACTACTACTCACCAATACTGAATATTACTATATTAATTCATTTAGGGCAGGCAATATATGACTTATTCATAATGATATAAAATTAAGCTTTTAATGTATTTCAATTTCATAAAGACGCAATTAAACTAGTTTAACGATCCTTTGGCAATATGAGAGCAGTAAGACAGATTAAAGTAAGATTTTAATTATAATATTTGTATTAATACACACATAAATACACACACATGGATGTATATATTTAAGAAAAAATATATATTTATATATAAAATATTTATATTTATATACAGTATACTATAAATGATAAAAATATATATAAAGGTAAATATTTCTTAAATATATACATGTATGTGTGTATTCAAATATACATAATAATTATACATAGAACACACACATATATTATGTGTAGCGCAAACTTTTATTTTGGATGATTAAGCGTGATTAATCGCTTGACAGCCCTAATACACACACACACACATACATACATATACAGTATATACTGTATATATATATATATATATATATATATATATATATATATATATATATACACACACACACACATTTTTATAAGTGTTACCCACAACTCCAAGATCCAACTTTGCAATGGACTTCGCTCGCAAGCCAAATACTTTGAATGTCAAGACTTTTTCAAGTTGAATTTGATTGCGTGTTCTATCATTGAAACGGTCTGCACCTCATTCAGAGCATCACACCACTGAAAAACACGCTTATCAAACGACCCTGCTCTGTGCACGAGCTGCTCTGGTGGAATTAAATAAATAAAAATCTGTCACGGCTACGCTCGTTAAGTGAGGGTGAGGTGCGGGCTCCTTGTGCAAAATTATATCTTAGCCCACGGTCTCTTTATCAAAGGCCACCTGGTGCCACCACATGGCAAGAGCAGACGGGCTGTCACCGCAGAACAGACACTCTGAGACATGGGCCTGTAATTGGACATGAGACGGATGGTGACAGCCACTCTCCAACTTCCTCTCTCCTTCTTTCTATTCTATTCGCTATGGGCACTTCCTACAGGATCACCAGGGCCTGAACTACTGACACCAGGTGTGGGATGTCAACCGAGAGCGTTAGCCTGTCTCAAATCTCCAGTGACATCATAAACACAGTGAGACTGCGAATGTGGGGGGATGTCAATGTGCTGATCAAACAAACACAGATGCATGTGCACACCTACCCCAGACTGGGAGCAATGCTGTTGTCTACCATAGGGACATTGTGTTGTTGTTTTTCTTTCTTCCCCTTTTCAGCTTGAGCACCGGCACCACTGAAACATAAGGAAAACTATTATGGGGGGTGTTTTATTATAAATATAAGCAGTGCTGGAGGTAAGGCATTACAAGTAACGCAAATTACAAAATCAGATTACTTTTTCAAGTAACTAGTAAAGTAATGCTACTTTTATATTTACAACAAAATATGAGTTACTTTTTCAAATGAGTAACGCGAGTTTTCCCATTTATTGACTGACACCTCTCCTGTCCCCATGTTAAGAGAAATCAGGAGTGCAGATGCGCTGTGTGAACATGATAGTTACTGTATATCTAGACTAAATGTGAGCATTGAATTACTCATTAGCACAAAAACAGATGCAGTATTTCTCAAAATGAATAAAAACAGTAAAATGCAAACTCAGAATATGCAAACCTGCAATAAATAAATGTTAAATAACACAAATGTCACTCGCAACTGCGTCATATAAAGTCACAATTCTGACTGAGAAAAAAAAGTCATAATTGTGACTTTATATCACGCAATTGCGAGTTTATATCTCAGAATTCTGACTTTATAACTCGCAATTGTAAGAAAAAAAGTCAGAATCCTGAGATAAAAAGTCGCAATTACTCTTTTTATTTTTTTATTTAGTGGCGGAAACCGGCTTCCATAGTAAAAAGTAACGTAATTAGTTACTTTTTTAGGGGAGTAACGTAATAACGTAATGTATAACTTCCCCAACACTGAATATAAGGGTGTTTCTCTAACTATGAAGATTTTTTGGTCATATGAACTTAAATACATTTTTTTTTTTTTTTAACTCTCTTAAAACATATTTGTCAAACAAACTAATTTAATTTGTCTACTAACAATGTTAAAGGGGTAGTTCACCCAAAAATTTAAATTACTCCATGATTTACTCACCCTCAAGCCATCCTAAGTATATATTAGTTATATAAAAAAAATGTCCTGATGTTTCCAAGCTTTATAATGGCAGTGAATAGCAGCCCAAAATTTAAAGCCTAAAAAATTGTAAAAGTAATCCACACGGCTCCGGGGGGGTTAATAAAGGCCTTAACACATTATAAAGTAAAATATCTAGTTTCCAGTGGTCCGCCTTCCGTATTCAATTTACTAAGAAAGTGTAACTGCCGCGACGTATCACTAGAACGTAGCGTAAGCGTTTTGAACTGCGAGAGGCATTACACTTTCTTAGTAAATTGAATACGGAAGGCGGACCACTGGAAACTAGATATTTTACTTTATAAAGTTTTAAATATGGATATTTTTCTTACACAAACCCATCGATTCACTTCAGAAGGACTTAACCCCCCAGAGCTGTGTGGATTACTTTTATAATTGATGGATGCACTTTTTTGGGCTTCAAATTTTCACTGCCATGAAGCTTGGATTAGCCAGGACAGTTTTTAATATAACTCCGATTGTATTCGTCTGAAAGAAGAATGTCATATACACCTAGGATGGCTTAAGGGTGAGTAAATCATAGGCTAATTTTCATTTTTGGGTGAACTATCCCTTTAAGCAGTGTATATACTGTACATGCATAATGGAAAAATTGTTTTTTTTTAATGAAACATTATGACAATTTACAAATTTCAAATTATGAATTCTGTTTAATATGATTATGTGTAAGAAATTAAATTTTAACATTTTTAGAATAACATGGCAGACTATTTTGTCTTCCTAAGGCTATTAGAATACACAAAATGAAATATTTTCACTTTTTGGGGGGGCATACATTGGAAAAAATACAGCTTGATTAGAAATTACATACAATACAAAAAATGTTTGTTTAACTGATATTTACATTAATTTTTCTTACTTTTCTTCACACATCACAAGTCTCATTTTATGTCAAATAAACTGACAATGTTGTCGCAACTTTTAATAAAACTTTATTGGAAAAACATGTTGGTCAGAAATTAAATGAGGTGTATTTTTTTAAACAATGTATATAAACTTTGTGAATATTATCAATGTTTGTAAAATAAATAAGTCAGTTAAGTTTGATTATCCTTTGCCTGGGACAAGGATAATGCAAATCTAGGCCTATTCAAAAAAGGCATTTGAAAAGTAGCCAAAATAAATGATGAAAACATGAACAAATAAAGAACTATATATAACTAAATTAAATATGCTCGTTTAAATCAACCCGTCACATAAAAGTGCTCATATTTGAAGAAACATCCATAAACACAATATTGATAGTGATAAAATAAAGAAATGGACAGTTAGCCAATCAGAGACAGCGTATATTAGAGAAGAAAGAAATATGAATAGCTGAAAGTCTATTGTTATTATTGATTTTGCCATTTACCTGTTAGCCACAGGTGGATCTTTTAAAACACTGACATTTTCTTGATCTTTTGCAAACTCAACCACTAGTGTGTGACCAAGGATTCTCAGCTGATGAAGTCTGTTTAGCGCCTGTGGGAGGAAAGAAACAATTTACTTTACTAACATGTCGAAGCCATCTCTTAAACCTTAACATTTCAAAAAGAGCTCTTAAAAAAGAGCAGCATGTGTATTTTAATTTTACCTTAGAGGCTGAGGTCTCACTGCTGAAAGTTGCAAATGCCATATGCTTCTGCAGACGACAACACAATCAGGTCAGCTGTATTTATTCATTGCATCATTTGCCCTTAGCAATTTGTAACTTTCGTACTTGCAAATCTTGCGACTTACTAGTGGTCCCTTCTCTGACAGCACTCTGATGGAGGAGGCACCAAAATATTTCAGGAGATCCTCTTTCTCATCTCTGTTGAGTTCTCTGGGCAGATGCCGTACAATGAGGGTTTTGCTTTTCTTTGTCTGAACGTCGGCCTCGCCCGTCTCTGCCATGATTCTACATTTAAAGACAAACAATTAAGTCCATCAGTAACTTTGTTTGTTCATGATGCAAATGGCATGTGCATCTTTAAAGTGGGCAGAGGGTAAAAAAAGCATGTTTTCATTGTAGTTTAGTGAGTCAAAACAAACTCTTGCTGCATTATAAAAGTTACAAATCACCTTAATTTGGATTTCATGTCCACAGCTTTCCTTTACATTGCACGCCAAATTAATGTTTTAACATCAATATAAATGCAATGATGTGCATAATACATTTAAAAATGAAAATTACCCCATGATTTACTCACCCTCAAGTCATCCTAGGTGTATATGATATTCTTCTTTCAGATGAATACAATCCGAGTTGTGTTAAAAAAATGTCCTGGCTCTTCCAAGCTTTATAATGGCAGTGAATGGCTGTTTCTGTTTCAAACAGTTTTCTGTTCCATAAAAGTGCATCTATCCATCATAAAAGTGCTCCACACGGCTCCGGGGGGTTAATAAAGGCCTTCTGAAGCGAAGCGATGCATTTGTGTAAGAAAAACAACAATATTTTAAACTTTACAAACTGTAATATCTAATCTCTGTTGTACGCATGTTCACGAGAGACTGCCGTTCCAGCGTATGATGTAGGACGCAAGCGTAGCGTAAGTTCTGGTGATGAACGCGGAAGCGCAGATGATAGAGCAAAACAAAACTTGGCTTTATTAACCCCCCGGGGGTTTATGATGGGTAGAAGCACTTTTATGGACTTCAAAACAGAAACAGCCATTCACTGCCATTATAAAGCTTGGAAGTGCCAGGAAATTTTTTTAATATAACTCCGATTTTATTCGCCTGAAAGAAGAATGTCATATATCAAGGGTGAGTAAATCATGGGCTAATTTTAATTTTTGGGTGAACTATCCTTTTAACTAATTTTATATGTTCCCAATATCAAAAAAATAAATAATAATAAATGTTGGTTACATATTTGACCAAAAACATAATACAATTTTTAAAAGCTATTATTTTATGCCATTTATGCTCATTTAATTTATTACTGTAACAACAGTAAATAAATATGTAAATCCTGCCCAGACTCATTAAAACAGAAAAACTAAATAATATCGTTATAATATAAAATAACAAAGTATCATTATTTTTGCATTACAGTAATAACAATAACATGTTTTCAGACAGTTATTACTTTCATTATTAGATATTATTACATATGTGTGTGTGTATATATATATATATATATATATATATATATATATATATATATATATATATATATATATATATATATATGGGTTAACGCATTTTAGTTCTTTTTAATACTGTGACAGAGCATTTTTTTTTCGTGTCATGTCATTAAAACTGCAGCTTATCTGTCCGGAACTGAATTTAAGCATCTATTGTTGTTAAGAGGGAATGGCGTTCTAGAAGCACAGGATGTGCACAGGGTAAAGAAACTCATATTTTGCCCTTATCAAAGACAGAAGGAATTTGAAAGAAGTACGTTGAAAGGAGAAACAGGCTTAAGATTGTGTTCGTAAGTAACGTTAAACAGTTTAAAAATTAGCAAGTGTTGAGAGGTTTTGTTGTGAAGGGAACCGGACAAAAGATTAGCAGCAACAGAAAACTCGAGTACAGATGAACGAGCATTTATGGATCAAATAAAAAGGAATCAATAAAATGCATTGCGCTACTAAAGAGATATTGAGCAGCATAAAGATAATAACACATGTGATGCTTTAAGAGCGAGAGATATGAGACACACATACCCGAATCAAATTCACCCTCTTCCGTACTAAAGTTTGTGGGCGTGTCTAATGAGGTCAAGGAAATCGGATACCTGATTGGTTGTTTGCGGGTCATTTCCTTCACTGATTGGTGCGCTCTGCACATCAGTCACAAACGGTCAAATTTCAGGAAACTTTTTTTTGTCCAGGAGATGGCACTGTTGGTAACGAAATTAATCAGTATCAGCATTTAGTCAGTTTTTTTCATTATTTATTCAGTAAAGAGGTGCTTAACTTTCAGAAAGTGTTGATAATCAACCTCAAAAGGTCAAATTCTATATTATATGAGCTGATTTATTTATGTATTTTTAAAGAATTTAGTATTATTATTAAAGTTGCCATATATATATACATATATATATAATGTTGGTAACTGGATTGAATGGTTGAGCTTGATGAAGTCAACATATATATATTCGTGTCAGTGTGCCAAACACAAGCTGACTTTTGTTTTATAATGCCAATGGCTTCACTCTACTGGTTTTACTCTGTAATGCTCATACTATATGGAGATCAGACAATGTTTGTATGGCTGGCATATGACCAAGCCAAATCTTTGCCTCCCTTCCTCCTTCCTAGTCATACTGGCCCTCTGTCTCCTCAGTCCCACTTTTCAGGATTTTTTTCCCCTTTTCACATTTTCAAAAATCCATATTCAATGAGCTTGAAAGATAAATGGATCGTGTGGTAAGTTGGCAACGGTTTATATTTGCTTAGGGCGGCCTAGAGGTTGCAGATCTGGATTGGTTGTCACCATTGTGCCTTATGAATACAAATTCCTTGCTGAATTTTAGTCCCATGTCATATTGTCTGTTAGTTTTTCATTTTTGAGTTATGAAAGGTAGTTGCAACTTCATTAGTACACAATTTCAAACTCGATGACAGTCTTTATGAGTTAATGTCACACTCTGGGAACAGTCACAGAGAAGTGACCCTGGTTTATGGGCCAACTTAACTTGGAGATCGTCCTCACCATTGTCTGGCAGCCTCCAAATTCCAGTGCAAATGAAGTTTTTTTGGGGGTTTTTTTTCATTGCGGACAACATGGGCATTCCTTACAGGGGGGAACAATGCCCCCTTTCAGTCTGGCCGGCTCTGAAATTTCACAGGTGAAGGGAGGAGCGGAAGGTATCTAATCCCTGGCCGAACAGTCAGAGCCTGAGAGCAGGGAAAGGGGCTGCCTGCCTCTGACCACCCTGTCAGCTGGCCCAGCTAGTGACAGAAATGTGTCAAAAAGAAAAGGTTTGTGCCCCATCAGCATTCCCTTGTGAAGCATAAATCAGCTTTCATGCTGACTACTCATGGTCGGACAGTACTGTGAACTCTCTAGAAGCCTGTCGATCATTGTTTGATGGTAGTGACGGATGTTAATGTAAACTAGTTTGCAATAAAACAAATATTACAGACCTAGTGACAATGATCAATTTTAATTATATTGTATTTTTGCAGTGTATGTAAATGGTCCTGTGATGTTATAAATATTTTTTTTTTAGATAAAGCAGTCACTCTCTATATTTATATTTATTTATTAATATTGTATTTTTTTCAGCTCATTTAAATGGTCCTGCAATGTTACAAATTAATTTTTGCAGGTATTTATTCAGTAAAGAGGTGCTTTTTTATTCAAATGGTTGTTACAACTTAATTTTCACAGATAAACCATGTAGCCTTTCTTTTTTTTTTTCAACGTTGTATTTTCTGCATCTTATTTAATAATCCTGCAGCGTTACACATACATTTTTACAGGTAAACCATGTAGTCTTTCTCAATGTATTTATTTTGTATTTTTTGCAGCTCATTTAAAAGGTCATGTGGTGTTACAAATTAATTTTTACAGGTAAACCATAGTCTTTATTTATTTATTTATTTAAAATTTAGAAAGAAAAAAAAAAGGGTCTTGTGGTGTTACAAATTAATTTTAGCAGGTAAACCATGTAGTCTTTCTTTTTTTTTTTCAATGTTGTATTTTATGCAGCTCATTTAATAATCCTGCAGCGTTACAAATTAATTTTTGCAGGTAAACCATGTAGTCTTTCTCTATTTATTTTTATTTTTTTGCAGCTCATTTAAATGGTCATGTGGTGTTACAAATTAACTTTTGCAGGAAAACCATGTTATCTGTATTTTTTTATTTAGAATTGTTATTTTTTTTTTTTTTTTTTTTTTTTTTTTGCAGCTCATTTAAATGTCCATGTGGTGTTACAAATTTTTTTTTGGCAGGTATACTTGTAGTCTCTCTCTATATTTATTTTTTACTGTTTTTTTGCAGCTCATTTAAATGGTCATGTGGTTTTACAAATACATTTTAGATAATGCAGATAATCCATGTACTTTCATTTTATTTTTCAATATTGTATTTTCTGCAGCTCATTTAAATGGTCCTGCAGTGTTACAAAGTCATTTTTGCAGGTAAACCATGTCTCTCTCTATATATATATTTATTTATTTAGTATTTTTTGCAGCTTATTTAAATGGTCATGTGGTGTTACCAATTAATTTTTTCAGGAAACCATGTAGTTTTTCTTTTCTTTTTTTCCAATATTGTATTTTATGCAGCTCATTTAATAATCCTGCAGTGTTACAAATTAATTTTTGCAGGTAAACCATGTAGTCTCTCTATTTTTAGTTTTTGTTTATTTGTTTAAATGGTCCTGTGGTGTTACAAATACATTTTTGAAGGTAAATTAACCATGCACATGCAGTCTCTCTCTATTTTAAATGTACACATCAAAATTATCAGCAATATATTAGCAGTGGTTAATGGGCAAAAATACACTTGATGTTCATTGAATATATATTTTTTCTAAATCAGAGATGACTACATTAAAAAGAAGCTGATTCAGAATGGAATCTATAAGAGTTTAAAAGCCAAGCTTGAACTGTACCAGTGTACCTGCCTTGGATAGCAGAGCAAGTCTGAGTTGTTTGCTAGTAACAAACATTAATTTGGGAGAGGGTGAGGTGAGGGGGGGTGAGAGGGGGTGAGGGGGTGAGGGGGTGAGGGGGGGGGGGGGTCAGTGTAACAGGCCTGTCTGCAGTAAAAGTGCTTTCTGGATCAACACAAGCAGAGACACCACATTCCTCTAGCTGTAATTTATATGACAGCTCTAAAACAAGACTGCTGTCCTTGCTGTAGGCGAATAATTCTTAATTCCAAATGTTCAGAAACAGCCGGAGTCCTGTGTCTAAAGGAAAGTAAATAAACAGATAAACAATCCCAAATTTCCTGTTTATTATCTTTGGGAATGTATGTGTGCTTATCCCATTTTTCATTAATTCCTTGCTTAGACATTTTATCTCATAATACATAAAGGGAAGCAAAGGCATCACAGCTTATTTTTTATACAGTTATTTTAAGATTCTTATAAACTTTTATCCTGCACAGAAGTGAAGAACATCTCAGAACATTCCTAAAGAAGTGCATACGCATGCTTTTCCTATCAAATTTTGTGGCTTTTAGTCCATGCTTTTTTTTTTTTTTAGCATACTCCTAAAAGTATCCAAAATTGTTTTGTAGCAGATACAGTATGTGCATTTAAAATTTAGAGTCTATTTTATGAAAACTAAATAATAATATTGATGCATCATCTGTTCCTAAAAAGAGCTACTACTGAGCAGGAATGGAAAATTGCGAATTTCAGTTCAAGTGTGATGTAAATTAAAGTTATCGACTAATTTAACTGAGGGAAAAAAAGCATTGATATGTCTTTGTGGAAAATGTGTAGTTTAAGTTAGCAAAATGGTGGAAGTTAGAAAAATTACTTTTAGGGTTAGTTCACCAAAAAAGGGTTAGTTCACCAAAAAATTTAAATGCTGTCATTAATTACTCATCTTCATGTCGTTCCAAACCCGTAAGACCTTTGTTCATCTTCGGAACACAAATTAAGATATTTTTGATGAAATCCAAGAGCTTTCTGACTCCACATAGACAGCTGTTTAATTAACACTTTCAAGGCCCAGAAAGGTAGTAAAGACATCGTTAAAATAGTACATGTGACTCCAGTGGTTCAACATTAATTTTATGAAACAAACAAAAATAATGACTTTATTCAACAATTTCTTCTTGTCTGTGTCAGTCTCCTATGCAGTTTACGTTGGCCAGCTCCTGCGTCAGCATCACACACATGCATGGCCAATGGTAAGCCGGCATTCTGGCGTAGCTCTGACGCAACTCAGAAGCGCTGCACTGTATTTACTACGTCAACAGCTAGGAGACTGACACAGATGTGAATAAAGTCGTTATTTTAGTTTGTTTTTTGCTCACAAAAAGTGTTCTCGACGCTTTATAAAATTACGGTCACATGGACTATTTTAACGATGTCTTTACTACCTTTCTGGGCCTTGAACTTAGTAATTAAATCGCTGTCTATGGAGGGGTCAGAGAGCTCTCGGATTTCATCAAAAATACCTTAATTTGTGTTCCGAAGATGAAAGAAGGTCTTATGGGTTTGGAACGACATGAAGGCAAGTAATTAATGAATTTAATTTTTTGGGTGAACTAACCCTTTAAAGATGCACTGTGTAAATTTTAGCGACATCTAGCGGTGAGATTGTAAATTGCAACCGCCCACCGCTCACCCCTCCCTTTCGAAGCACATAGAGAAGCTACGGTGGCTGGCACAGGACAAAGATGTCATTTTCTGAGACAGCAGAGAGTAGCTAGTGTTTTGTAGAGCAGTTTGTCCGTTTAGGGCTACTGTAGAAACATGGCGGCGCAAAATGGTGACTTCACTGTAAGGGGACCTGCGGTGTATGTAGATAGAAATGGCTCATTCTAAGGCAGTGGTTCCCAAACAAGGGGGATACGTGAGGTGACAGAGTGGGTACGTGAACAAAATGCTGAGTTTTGTTGTTCATTTAATTCTGCCCCACCTTAAAATAACATTAAAACCGAGCATGTATTTCTAACAGGCACAATGGCATAAAAACATGACATCCAATCAAAATACCAAATCTTTTGCGGTCAAAACTGACTGCATCTATTTTCACACAAGCAGCCTGTAGGTATGCGATCTTAGCAAATCGCGCTACATTACTGCCATTCTCAACAATGTACCTGTAGATGTATTACTACTAGCATGAACAACAAATAGCCTGGCACAGACTGCATAAAGATTGATACAATATTTAAACTCTCTTTAATCTCTGTGATTAAAAAAAAAAAAACACATACCCTTTGTGAGTTGTTTTTAATGTTGATGATATATTATACGAGCAAAAATGCAAATCCGTATCACGATTGCAAACGTGACTTTGATTTTATACAACAGTTCAACAAACAAAAAAGTAATATTAAGTGATGTTCATTTTAAACACAGTATTGTCTGTATTTGCTCTGTTTTGCAATGAAATAGTTCCAACGAAAGCCACAGCAGAACTGCAACACAGCTGTGTTTCATAATAAATCTGCAGCTTTGAACGAATCGTTCGTGAAAGTTGATTCAATGATTAATTCACAAATACAGCTATTTGCTTCATTACTGAATGAATGAATGACTCGATGACTTGCGCATTAAGACAGTGACTTACCGCCACCTGCTGGCGGTTTTAGTTTCAAAGAATCACTTCGTTTTTATCATCATTGCATATTTCTGTATTTAATTTTTTTTTTTTTTAAAACATTATTAAATGTTATAAAGGTATATATAAAGGTAAAAAAATAAGGTCTTTATACACCACTGAAAACATATGTATATTATATTGCATTACTGTCAATAGATCCTTATATATTACACACTGCACCTTTAATTGCTTACAGCACCTTTAAATCACATTGACAGTGAGGCTGACGCAGTTGCTTCCCTTTGCTGTCTTCCTGTCTCTAAAAGTGAAAGGAAACATTTAATCAGAAATAATTTTATAGAGGAAGGTAGCTACATTCTAGGTAGTTCCTTATGTCGTTGGGTACAAGCATGCATCAAGAAAACAGATGAGATCTACTGTGCCGTTGTCATCTAAATCACCACTTTCAGATCTTTCCTTTTTCTCCATCTTTCTCTAACCTCCTCTCTCTCTCTCTCTCTCTCTCTCTCTGTTTCTTTGAATTTCTCTCCAACATGCCTTCAGCACCTGCCAATGTCTAAACAACATGCTTTTGACACATAGTTCTTCTACTTTGGGGTTGTTTTGGGTCTCACTCAGGTTGTAATTACGACAGATGAAACTGCGCCAGTGGAGTGGATTCAAGTTATCACTTCTTTAATTAGTCCCAGGACAACAGAAAATCAAGTCCATATGATGGTGATATCAGCACAAACCAGATTCCTGAGCAATGTGCCATGCAGATGTCAGTCCAATACATTGGGAACAACCTAGCCTTTGTGATGCTTTGCTCTGGTTTTGATATGACAAAAGACACTGAAGCTTGTGACAGAATGTGAAGCAGACAGATTCTGCATTTTGCAAGACAAAATTGCAAATGGTCATAAAAATAAGGACTTTTCTTTTGCAGTTGGCAGGTTGGTATACAGCAGATATACATAATACCAGTGCTCCAGTGTTTTCAGACAGGGACTTTGCTCCAATGTTTTAAGTGATTGTTTTCTAATGTTTCCAGACAGTGACTGTTGTTGGTTATCCTGTGGTTTCAGATGGCACCTGTGCTGTGCGCCAGTGATTTCCTGTTATTTCAGACAGTAAGCTACCATTATCCAAGTGTTTGTTTTCCAGTAAATTCAAACAGTGACTGTTCTTTTCTGTGACCATTTTGCCAGTGTGAATGACATCCTAAAAAACATGTGATCTGAAGATGCATTTCAGGATTTTTTCCCCCTCTCTCTCTTCATATACCATCAATTATGGGAGTTATAAGTTATGTGGTATCATTCCCTTGATCACAAGAGCTTTGAACTGTGTGGCTTTGACTGAATTCATCATAGAGCTGTTTTGACAGGTCAGCCAAGCTAAAAACGCACCCTGCAACATGAAATATCAGGTTAGAATAATTTGGGATGTTTTCAGAAAAGTCTTGTCTCATGCACACATTACTCAGCGTGTTAAATTGCTGACCTCATTCTCATGTTTCAACGTCCCCTTGTGGAGGATATGCGTTGAGTTTGTTAACAAGGAATGTGAGGCAGGGTGCTCCACACTTCAGAAATATGGAAGATTCACAAATCAAACCATGTCCTTTGGGCTGGGAGTTACCCAGAGTTTTACTCTAGCCATGAAGACTTTGCAATTTTCATTTTGTGAAGTGATTTTGTGGTTATACTCAGAATGCTCATAGACAAGAAGTGATATACATCATTTGAATTAATCATTTAGATGGAATGTCCGCATGAGGTTGAATTTCCACAACAAAGAAGGGCCTTGTTAGTTTTAGAATTAGACAAGGCTGAATTATAAACAAGTAAGAATACCCTTCGATGCCAAACCCTAACTACAGCTAATTGCTATAGCGACGTCATTTATTACTCAACTTAGCAGTGTATAAAGCTTCAAGGTGACCACAATGTTCATGCATGCGGAGAACATGCTATTTTGGCTCTTGAGCCCCACTAATAAGAGATTTGCTGAGCAGTCTAGCTGTATATTTTCTTTTGATCTACGTTTCATGCACCTCGCCCGCCCAATGCATAGGCCCTACCAGGCAGCATTATCCCAGCTAGCAATTATGTTGGTGATGCTGTGCCCCACCCCGCAGAGCAGCGTGGACCACATGGCCATGAACACATTCACCATTACCACTATAGCAGTCTCCTCCTTCACCCTGGTTCACTTTGATGTTGCACACATAATTTCTTTCTCTTTTTTTCTTCTTGAAAATGTCTTCATTGCTGAGTGGGCAGGCAGTCTTGAAATTCTTGATGTGTAGACCACCTGTCCCACATTTTGTCATGAAAAACAGTCATGAAATCGACTCATTGCATATCTGTAAACCAGTGTGGATCCCATCAAATGGGATCTCCAGGTGAAGATACCAGCTAGGACTTCTAAACGGCCTTCAAATTGTCCAGCAAAGCTGCCTGATCCAAAAAAAGATGCTCTGAATTTGGTTAAATGCATTTACTGTAGAGTCTGTGCAGGGCTGTAGTTAGGGTATCCGGGGCCCCCATGTGGGTTGTTTCTGTGGGTCACCTTATTGATGTGGGCAACTAAATAGGATTGACAGTGGTGTGAGATGTAAACAATTATGGCAATGCACATCACAGACACGGTTTCAAATTTCCAGACACTTTCAACTTTCCATTTTGGAAATGTACGCCATGTAGCATTATGAA